>CM066316.1:1285103-1657603 GCA_033807775.1 Saussurea involucrata
TCGGCCCAATAAAATGGAGTTCGGTCCAAGAAACATTCTCTAAGACATCCCGGTCCACAAATAGTCGATCTCCCGGTCCATTGACTAGCCCACATGGGAGCCGGATCGACTACGAGTCTCACGACTCACATACACCTTTTGGTTTACTTTATTAATAACGATCCAATTAATATTGCCCACTCTTTAACTTATTAACATTTCCCACAACGTGATGATCATGTGCCCAAGTTCCACAAATAAATTCTACTTTGGTTACCAAAATATATAACTCACCTGGCCCTCTCTTTAAATTCCATTATAGAATGAAATAGTCAGGTTTCCTAATTTACCATACCGGGTCCTTAAATACAACATCTCGGTTCCTGTTTTATTGAAACACAAATTGCGGAATTCTCCCAAAACATGACGAGATTTTGATAATTAATAATACCCCATCTTAAAACCATTCCTAGTTATTTTCTTAGCCTCATATCAACAGGTAAAATAATTTAACCCAACCAAGAACCCTTATAAACATTTGGTTAAACTTTGACAATAAGGTCTAGAGTCAAAATTCTACTAATACTCTTAATTGATTCCTTAACTTACGTAATTGAGAACCACTTGAAATCTAACACTCAACCATTACTGATATGGAAAAGAACACACACAAGGGAATGATTTCTTACCAGATTACGACTTCACGAAACGGAGAACTGCTGCCAAAAACTCCGGCCACCACCACCAGCTGCCACCACCGCCGGCGACCACCAGCAGCAGCCACCGTCGCCGGCGACCACCAGCAGCAGCCACCGCCGCCGCCGGCGACCACCAAACAGCCCAAAACTCTTCTTCCCTTGTCGTCCCTCTCTCTCCTCGTCGTCTCTCTCTCCCCCCCGTCGTCTCTCTCTTCTCGTCGTCTCTCTCTCTCCTCGCCGGCGTCTCTCTCTTCTCGCCCTCTCTCTCTCTCCTCGTCGGCGGCACACACTCAGCACACACACAAGAGCTCATTTAATTGATTTCTTTGCCTTCTCTTTGTTTTTCTCTCGATGTGCAGTACAAATGCACAAGACCACCAAATGTTTTCCCCTGCTGCACTCCTCAATGTACAGCACACCTACCTAACCCTAAATGATTTCCTACCCTATTCCAAATGCAGCGCACAGTAAAAATGAGGGGAAAGAATTTCCCATTTTCCACATTTAACCTCATAAGTTTTCACTACATACACTTATAACCCCTAACTTCCATTTAACCCACATTACCTATTTTGGGTTATTACAATACTGTGATATATGTTTTATGGAGGGAATTCACTAGACCTCATGGTCTAACCCTCGTTTTTTCAAAACTAAAACCTTTTCAGGTAAGCAATTAGTAGGAGGCTCAGGTAAGAGAGCAAGAGCAAGATTGAGTACAGATACAGCTAGAGACAGTGCAAGTGCCACTTGTAGAAGCTAGATCATTCTCAGTTGTGTATAGGTTGTTTCCACCAACCTTAGTTTTGAGATTTATGTAAAGAAGATTTTGGGACCCAGATTTGTAAACGTTATGATTTAGTGCTATGAATGTTTTATCTAGATTTTGGGGCCGTTACAAATTTTTACTGTACATACTTTCAATTAATTTTTTTTATTGGACATACTTTTATACATTTTTTATAGATTTTGTAATAACCCAATTTGTATTTCTCGTCGTAGATAATTTTAAATTTAACCTTTTTTAATTTTATTGTACACAATTTTATACGATTTTTACAGATTTCTTGATAATTCAATTTTTTATTATACATACTTTTAAGGAAAAAAAACTGTTAAAAAACTCGACATTGTAAATGCTCTTAGTAAGATATATCTAACTATATATAGAGATGCAATTAACCTTATGATAAGAAGTTATGTTTGATAATATTAATGTCAAATTAAGTTTCTATAAAATGTATCAAACATATACATAATTTATAGCATATGTACGAATGTGTGCAATGTTTATATAAAATACACAAAATTTATTTAATATTTTATATAATTAATTTTTACGATCAAACTTCTATTTTCATAAAATAAAATGTACTTAGTTAATTGTGTTTTTCCTAGTAGGTATACAATAATTTAAAATATCTAAACTAAGCGTCTTGGGACCTTATATATAATCCTAAGAAATAGAATATTATTTATTAAATTAAGAGTGAATTGTGGATTTGGTCCATATGGTTTTGTGTTTTCTTTGACTATAGTTCTATTTCTATGTTTATTATGGATATGGTCCTTGTGGTATGCAATATATAGTGGTTAGGGTCGCTCAACACTAACACGTTAATTTTGAAAAGTTAAAAGTATCATGTGCTTTGCACATGATGAGTTTAAACTCTAATTTTGGTCCCTGTGGATTATAGAAATCTTTGAAAGTGCTCCCTGTGATTTATTATTATTTTTATATTTTTCCTTTAAAAACTAATAAAAATAAAAATATATATACATATATATTATTAAAAAAATTAAAGTATATTACCTAATTCATATTTATATATATATATATATATTAATATTTATGTGTATTAAAAAATTTATAATTTTTTAATAATATTTACATATATATAATTAATATTTTATTTTCTTGATCACTCTCGATATATTTTTATATTGTCATATTTAAAATATATAAATAATATATATTTATTAAAATTATATAATTAATAAATTTAATGTCTCATGTTTAAAATTTAATTTTTGACAAGAAACATTAAATTTAAACATTATATATTTTTAATAAGTATATATTATATATACTTTTAATATGAAAGTGTTGATGATGTCGATCAAGAAAATAAAATATTACTTATATATATGAAAATATTATCAAAAAATATAATACTTTTAATATATATATATATATATATAGAAAAGTTCAAATAAAAACTCATTTTTAATTGTGAACATGAGGACGGATCTTGGCCCTTCCATCTATATTGATCCAATGACTCATATTAAATAGAGTTTTTAATATTAATTAAGGTGATTAGGGGTAAAAAGGGAAGATAATTAAAACTCACGCCTATCATGTTTGACTTTTTATTTTCTTTTTTAATTAAATTTTTTTACCCCCTTAAAGTTTAAAATAAATTAACTTAAAAATTACTAACATTTTAATCAAACAAATTACATCAAAAAAATGAGAATTTCGTGCTCTTCGATATGACATCCATCTCGATATAGTTTTTTTGTTGTTTTAACCGTTGTTACGTGAAATGTCATATATGTGTTATATTCGGTATGAATATTTATGTATGTTCAAGTGCGTACAACATCTCGACACCGTAAGTCCGTAACTCGACATCACATTCTACAACACTTTCTTCAGCGTCCTAAGGTATCGTGTTCTTCATTACCATAACCCAACACCTATCGAGATGAATCGGGAACCTATCGAGTTTCGATTGTGAATCGATGAACAAAAGAGAGTGCGTCACGTTTCCACACCTTCACGGCTTCACGAGTCACCCATGTATTATTCTTCATGAATAATGTATCATTCAGTATGAATAATACATCATTTAGGGTGAATGATACACGATTCATGAATTCATGTATTATTTATCCTGAATACTGTATTATTCATCCTGAATACTGTATTATTCATCCTGAATATTGTATTATTCATCATGAATAGTGAATGAACGTTCACCTTTGTTATTCATACTGAATGTGGACACCTGAAGAAGTGCATACATATTCATAAAGAATAAAACCAAGTTTCGGTTGTGAATCGGAAAACAAAGAGAGTGCGTCATGTGTTCAACCTTCACGGGTCATTCATATATTATTCAACATGACTAATGTGTTATTCAGGGTGAATAATGTGTTATTCAGGGTGAATAATGTGTTATTCAGGATGAATAATGTGTTATTCAGGATGAACAATACACGATTCATGTTTTATAATACATGAATCAGGAATTCGTGTATTATTCATCCTGAATGTTGTATTATTCATTTTGAATACTGTGTTATTCGTTATGAATAGTGAATGAACGTTCCTCTTTGTTATTCATACTGAATATGCACACCAGGAAACGTGAATACATATTCATACCGAATATAACACATACATAGCATTTCACGTAAAAACGGTTAAAATGAAGAAAAACTATATCGAGATGGATGTCATATTGAAGAGCACGAAATTCTCGTTTTTTTGATGTAATTTGTTTGATTAAAATATTAGTAATTTTTAAGATAAATTATTTTAAACTTTAAGGGGGTAAAAGTTTTTTAATTAAAAAAGAAAATAAAAAGTCAAACATGGTAGGCGTTTATTCAAATTTGCCCCTAATCACTTCTTAATTGGTTTAATTAAGTTTTAACCATTGATTAGTTTTCCAAATATTGATCAATGGTTGTGACTTGTCCTCATGTTCACAATTGAAAATTAGTTTTCATTTGAACCCACCCCTATATATGTATATATATATAGGGTCTGGTTCAAGGAAAAACCTAAAATAAACGAAAAACTAAGGAACACTCTGGTAGTCATTCATCTGGGCGGTATGCACTTGTGCATACAGGTTATTTGTAACATGCATTTGTGCATATATGCACAAATGCATAATGCACTTGTGCATAAAACCAAAAAGTCAACTATTTACCTGTATGCACAAGTGCATACCGTCCAGTTGAAGGGCCACCAGGGTGTTCTTCAGTTTTCCGTTTTTTTAGGTTTTCCCTTGAACCTCCCTCCCCCCCCCTTCTCTCTCTCTATATATATATATATGAATTACATAATATACTTTTATTTTTTTAATAATATATATAATATATAATTATATTTATTAATATATATAAATAAGTTTTTATATTTTTAATATATATATATATATTACTAATATTTATATATATATATGTGTATATATATAATTATCTTTTTATTAGTTTTTAAAGGAAAAATGTAAAATTAATAATAAACCATGTGGTTTTGTGTTTTCTTTTACTATGATCCTCATTATGTTTATTATGGATATGGTCCATGTGGTATGCAATATATTGTGGCTAGGGTTCCTCAACACTAACACCGTTAAGTTTGAAAGGTTAAAGACATCTTATTAATATATTCTAATAAGACTTTGGGAACACCTCTGATTCCAATTTGGTCTTTCCGCACATGGATACCCGAGTGTTGCATCGTCTTTCGATGTGCAGGTGTGTACCTCCTTTTCCTTTGATGTTTATCTATTTCTTATATAATTCTTATTAAAAATTCTAACGTATCTTGTTTTTTCTAGATTAAAGCATTAGAGAGTCGACTGCTCGAAGTAGAGGATCGCAAGAGGGAGATGGAGAAGAGGTGCCAAAGAGAAGAGGTCCGTAAAAAGCAGCATGAGGAGATGATGGCCTTTGCGAAGAAGTTTACACAAGTTAGCAGTTTTCGTCGCAGTTTCCACCTCCCACGCCACCAGAGTTTTAATCTTTGGCCGTATGTTTATGAACATTTGTGACAGTAAACAATCATACTTGAATTTCGTTTATCGAACAATTTGTATTTATTTCGCCTGAATAACTGTGGATGACTTTAATTGATGTATGTTATTTGATTTCCAGTTTTTAAGACTTTTTACAGTTTTTTTTTTACATTTACAGGATTTTAAAATTTTAAATCAGTGTTTAAAAATTATTTGTTAAAATATACACGTAAGTTTCCGACAAATTCTTGGCAGATAATACGTCGGTATGTGTTTATTAATAATTTTATGGATTAAATCAAAAATCTAACTTAAAAAATTAAATTAAATTATTGACGGACTATCCGTCGGAAATTCATCGGTAATTTAATTAATCTAATTAATTAAGCCTTTGATTAATTGAAACTGCTAAGAAAATAGGAAAAAGAAAACGACGGATTTCCGATGGAGTAATTCGTTAGAAATGTACAAGTTATTTAAAGAACCTTGTCAAAATATTCTAAGTAGGATTATAGGGAAAACATCGGTGAGTCAATTTCAAATCTTTAATGACCCAACAATCTCCCCCTATTTGAATTTGAGCTCTATCCTTAGAATATTTAAGAGTAGTAAAATGTAAAATGCATTTTGACCCTTTTTACTCTTTTTGGGTTCTTTTCACATAGACCATTTTTTTTGTTATTTTGATCTATTTTTCTTTTGTATGAGTATGTATGCTATTTACAGTAATTACAAGTAAAAGTAAAGTGAAGTTATGTGCAGAAAGGAAATTCAAATAGACAAGTACTTGTATTTGGATAAGTTTTTCTCGTACATTTGACAAAAGGAGAAACAAACTTTTACAAGTACCACATAGAAAGATGAGGATCTATTTCTTGGAAGTTTGTCGGCGCTTGATCTCATCTAACACATTTCGGTAGAATGGTTGAGCTTCGTTGATGTAAGGAAATAGATTGGAGATACCTTCAAGGAACAAAGTATCGGCGATGGGGATTTGTGCAAATCTGAAAAAGGCCCGATGACCAAAACCATCATTGAAGAATAACCCTGGAATCGGTGAGAGGCTCAAAGTCGTAGTGGGATACGACACAGATGTAGGGATGGACAAATTCAGGTTGCTTATGTTTGGAATTTTCCCTTCAGTTGCCATTTCCTTGAACACCTTGTCGGTTGTATTCTTGACTTTGGGAAGAATGATTTCTTCTTTCATCGATTGAAGTTTTGCCCTTTCATCGGTGGAAAGAGTGATGTTGTGTTTTCTTTTAATCTTATTCATCTTTTCCATCAAACCATCAATGTATTTGACAAAGATGTCTTTCTTTGGGTTTGCACTTCTGACCAAGTATCAAGAGATCTCATACCATTCGGGGAGACCGTAATGTTTGAGATGAACATCTCTCACACTTTTCATTGAGCCATCTTCTCTATCGATGATCAGCCTGATATCCTTTGGGTTGGTTCTGGAGGTAGCAATCTTGACGTTTGAGACCGGGGAGTTGTTTATTCGGTGGTGCATGGTCTTTTTGTACCAACTGATCTCTTCATTCCTTTCTTTTTCAATTTCACTCAGCACCGATTTTTGGGTGGAAAGTGCATCGACAGACTTGACTTTGAGGGCCTCTTCTTTTGCAACTTCCAAAGAGAGAGCCTTGGAATCATCTAAGGCTTTTTGAGCTAATCTGGCTTCCTCGATCTCCTGAGGAGTTAGACCGAGATTGGATTCTTGAGATTGCTGAGAAGGAGGCTTTAGCTTCAAGGTTTGTGCATCGGCAGGTCGAGTTCCATATTTTGCCAATTCTTTGCTTTTCTTTTCTTTTTCGGCCAACTGTTTAGCTGTGAGAGTTTCCTTACCTTTATCTTTGGGAGTTTTGGATTTTTGCTCCCCCTTAGAAGATGCATGGATTTTCTCCCCCTCAACAGCTGCAAGTGGGATTTCCACCGATGGTGATTTCGGTGGTGTGAAGATAAATTCGGTGGTACCTGAATGTTTCGGAGGAGAGGTTTTCGGTGAAGGCATTCCTGAAGCTTCGGTGGCTTGTGATGATTTTTCGGTGGAAGGGGGAGGCATGTTGCTGATAGTTATTTTAATAGAAGGCAATTTTGGTTGACCTGCAGATTTCTCCCCCTCAGCAGTAGCCGGAATCTTAAAACCCAACTGAGTGAACACACTGTCAAACTTGGAGTGAAGATGAGCCATACTCTGAGTGGTGTCATCGGAGATCGGTGTAAAATCACCCAAGTCCATTTCCCATTGGGTTTTCTTCTGCATGTTGTCAGTTTTGGTGTGAAGAGTGTTGAGAGAATCGACTATGCTCTGTTTAAGATCTTGATGAGACTTAGCTTCTTGAATGAGTTTCTGGAGTTCAATATCCTTGACCAGAGAGGATGCCTTGAAGGTACCAAACGATATAGCAAGATCCCCATGAGAATTTGTCAAGGATTCCACCTTTGAAGATAAGGAAACAATGGAATTACGGACATGCTGAAGAGCAGTTGCAAGTGCATCGGCGAGTATCTGCGGCAACTGAGACTCGATCACGGAGATTCTTGAGTTTACCTGTGTAGTCATGGAAATAGTTGATTCCTTGAAGGATTCAAGCTGAGTGCTGACGAGCCGACATTGACGAGCACATTCCTGAATATCAGCATGGAATGCAGAGCGTGTCTTAGTACTTGAAGAGGTAACACCACCGAATTCCGGGAGACGGAATGGTAGTCGTAGTCGATCTTCTTCGGGAGTGATAGTGGGGAGAAAATTAGACAACACATCGGGATAGAGATTTTTCGGTGGAGGGGGGTTCGGCGAGGAGAAGTTGTTGGTCCCGAAGGCCTACACAAGTTTGTAGAAGGGGGGGGGGGTTGAATACAAACACACAGATTTTACTTTTCTAAATTGTTTATTGATAAATCATTAACAATTTACAGCTTGTTGCGGAAACAAGATTAAGGATAAACCTAAATCTAAACAAGTTGGAACACTAAGGTTTCTTGCACTAAGAGAGATAAGGAAATTACTAATAATAACCTATCTTGAGATAAGAGAATTGAACTTGTCCAGAGTTAGCAAGTTACTTCAAATGAAGTGAGTTCATCTCTTTATATACTGCATGCATTTAATGCAAGCCAGTATATACTTTACACGTGTCATCAGCTGGTTGGTTGCATGTCATTGACCTTGGTTGACAACCTTAGTAGCCGCATGGATGAACAGTGTAGTATCAGAGTGGTCGTACGATTTCAGATATTCGGAGGTTCTTTTCTGACATTTCGTACGGAGTCGTGCAAGGGTGGATAAGACAAAAGTACTTTGTACGGAGGACTTCATGATCAGCTTTCGTTGATTCAGCGATCTATCATTTCATATCAGCGAATGATAGAGTTCAGCGATAGCTGAAGTCTTGTACTTGATACTTCACGTTGAGTGGACAAATCTGAGTCTTCGCTGATCCGCATCAGTTCATTAGGACACTTGTCGCTGGTTCTTGAGCTTGATCTTCGACTTTAGCGTAGAACCTTTGTTGACGTGAAACTTGTCTTCAGGGATCATAAGTAAACAACTAACTTATCAGCGATCATCATAATGACTGAACAGACTCAGCGTTAATGATGAACAGTGTTCGCTGAATGTTTAATCTAAACAACAAGAGTTCCTATCAGCGGTACTGGAAGATCTTAGTACTTATCAGCGATAGTGAAACTCTGATACATATTGTTTACTTACAATTTTCACTAAGTATAAGAGAGGGTCATTATCAAATCACTGAGGGTTTGGATCAACAGAAGCCCCACGTATCGGTGTGGGAGAACGTCGGGGTGTGGGTTCTTTCGGTGGAGATGGAGATCGTCGGGGTGTATCTTGCTTTGGGGACTCGGCGGGGTTTTCTTCGGTGGACGGGATGGTTCGGGGAGAACCAGTGTCACCCAAAAGAAAATCAAAAAGTCATGTGGGGGGGGGGGGGGGGAATCGGTGGGGGGGAACCCTGATCGGGTTGTGAGATGTCATCGATCATAAACTGATCGGGTGAAAGGATGTGTAGTGAAAAATCGGAGCCTTCGAGGGGAGAGACCCCGAAGTCATCTCCTCCACCCAAAGAAGTGCGTGGGGAGGTAAAGTGTGGTTCCTCCAAATGTACAACCGAGGTCTGTAGAGAGACAACGGAGGAGTCGGTGGGGTTAATAACGGATTCTCTTGGCCCGGAGGGTTGAAGTTCAACAACTGGCGATTTTTGAGAATCGTCAGTTGGCTTAGTTGATGGGGCCGAAAGCTTTCAAGACCTCTTTAAAGGAGATCTCAAAGGGGATGATGAGTGCCTCCGCTTGTGAAATGGGATTTGAACCGGGGAAGCCTCCGAGGGATCTCTCGGTGGCGTGGTTCGAGAAGCGGGTGCGGAGGTGTCGGTGGCTTACGTTATTTCTTTTTAGTGCCACCCGACGTCACTCGAGGACGGGGAGAAGGGACCACTACAACTTCGAGTTCCTCGGGAACTTACGGGTGTTGAAACCCGGGAGCTTCCGCATCACCCCAGTGAAGATCGGGAGATATAGCAAAAGAGATCATACCTTGGCGTAAGGGGCGATCAGTAGCGAGGCGGCCAATATTGAGAGTCTTTTGGTCAACAAAAGGGGATAACCAGTCGTAAGAAAAACGAGGAGATTTAGACTTGCGATCCGAGTCCAAGGCCGAGCCAAGCTTGTGTTGTAGAATCATGGAGATGAAACGCGGATATGCTACATGGCATCGTTTTGGGTGTTTGATCACTTCAGTCAGCTCAGTAAAGAAATACTGAGCAAAATCCACCTTTCTTTGAAAAATTAGAGCATGGGCTAGTTTGGTAATATAAGAAGGGGACTGGTCATGACCGCTTGTCTTTCTAGAGAGACAATGGATCACATGAGCAAAGAAGAAGTTCCAAACACCACCCATTTTGTTGCGAGTGAGAGTACCTATGCCTTTTGAGGATTTGGAGACTTTGTCATCAGATTGGTGCACATAGCCAATGGTACTGATAACTTGTTCAAGAAAGTTATCGACGTGCATGTCTACATAAGAGGAGAAAGCATCAATCTTGAAGGCACGACAAACGTCATCAACACCAAATGTGAGATCGTGATCACCTTCCTCGTCAGTGAGAATGGATGTATGGATGACTTCCTTAGATGGGTCGTACACACAGGTGAGACAAAAGTTGCCAATGAGCATCTTGCTCATTTTTGGATTGCAAGAAAAAGCACGGAGGAGAGGAGATCGAGTTAAGAAGTTGATGATGGTGTTGAACTCTGGATGTGCGGGATCGGATTCGAACCGTGCGACGTGGTTGCAAGGGTTAAATATGAGGTCTTCAAAGCATGTGGGTATCTTGGTGGGTGCCATTGTTGCAGGTGAGAAGAGAGAAGATGAATAGGGTTCGAATGAGGAAGGCGATGGGTTTTATTTATAGGGGAAAGGAATAGGGTTATGGATTTAAAAAGGAGAGGGAACGATTATGAGGGAGGGTTAAATAAAATAAACAAATTTAAAAAAAATAATGATGAGGGATTTGGGGATGTGTGGTAAAAAAGGGCTAGGAATGGGAAGGGTCAGCCATCACACTGACACTTAGGGTTTCTTTTAGGCTCAAGGTTGCATAGGGAAATGTACGAGATAAGCTTAAAAACATTCGGTATAAATTTCGGTGGAACAAAACTCACCGACGATATATAACCAAGAGTCATCGGTGGTAGAAAACTTACCGATGAATTTCAACGGAGATCGGTGTATATGTCGGTGGTGAGAAGAGGAAACAATCGTCGGTGGAGATTACCGAATAGGATTTCGGTGTTGAGCACGACCACCGATGAAGATGTTCTACCAAAGAGAAATTAGAGAGAATCGGTGTAATCTCGAGAATCGGTGTAATCTCGAGAATCAGTGTAACACATAGCCACCGATGGAGAAATCCAAGATGTGTCGGTGAAAGAAACCTCACCGATGAGAAAGAATTGCAACGGAGATCGGTGACATCGGTGGAAAAGATTCAGGTGAATTTCGGTGAAGAGCAAGGCCACCGATGAGGATTGACCTAGAAGGTCGTTGTCGGTGAATCCCAGTTTTTTTTTGATAGGTGGTAGATTCTCATACTAAAGGTTGCACATTCCAAGTTCACTTATCATAAAATTGAACCTGGCTTCATCCAAGGGTTTGGTGAACAAGTCTGCAAGCTGAAGATCTGTAGGAATGAAGTGCAGCTCAATGTCACCTTTGGAAATGTGATCCCTGATGAAATGATATCTGATGTCTATGTGCTTTGATCTTGAGTGCAAGACAGGATTATTTGCAATGGCAATTGCACTAGAGTTATCACATAGGATGGGAACTTTGGAGTAGTTTTGATTGTAGTCCTTCAATTGATTTTTCATCCACAGGATCTGAGCACAGCAGCTTCCAGCAGCTACATATTCAGCCTCAGCAGTAGAGGTTGACACAGAGTTTTGTTTCTTGCTGGACCAACTTACTAATTTGCCACCAAGGAGTTGGCAGCTACCTGTGGTACTTTTTCTATCAATCTTGGAACCTGCATAATCTGAATCTGAATACCCAATTAGTTCAAATCCTGAGTCTTTGGGATACCAAAGACCCAGGTGCATGGTACCTTTTAGATACCTGAAAATCCGTTTAACAGCATCCAAATGAGATTTCTTTGGCGGGCACAAAGACAGGTAGCAAACATAATATCCGGTCTGCTAGCAGTTAAGTAAAGGAGAGAACCAATCATACCCCGATAATGGGTAACATCCACAGATTCACCATTTAAATCAGCATCAAGTTTCAAAGGTGGTGTCATGGGAGTTTTCATAGGAGAGTTGTCTAAAAAGTTAAATTTCTTCAGAAGGTTACGAATATATTTGCTTTGATTTATAAAAATTCCTTCTGAAGATTGTTTGACCTGAAGGCCCAAAAAAGAATGTAAGCTTTCCCATCATGCTCATCTCATATTCACTCATCATGAGAGAAGCAAACTCATCGCATAGAGATTCATCAGTGGCACCAAAGATGATGTCATCAACATAAATTTGGACAAGAATGAGATTACCTGAGGTCTTCTTGATAAAGAGAGTATTGTCAATTTGACCTCTAAAGTATCCATTTTTCAGAAGAAAGACAGCAAGAGTGGCATACCAGGAACGAGGAGCTTGTTTGAGACCATAGAGAGCCTTATCAAGTCTGTACACAAAGTCTGGATGAGCTGGGTCTTCAAAACCAGGTGGTTGTTTCACATAGACTTCCTCTGCAAGTTCCCCATTGAGGAAAGCACTTTTGACATCCATCTGAAAGACCCTAAAATTTCTGTAGGCAGCATGAGCCAAGAAAATTCTTATGGCTTCAAGTCTTGCGACAGGGGCAAAAGTTTCATCATAATCAATGCCTTCTTCCTGTCGGTATCCTTGAGCAACCAATCTGGCCTTATTTCTGATAACAGTACCATCTTCATCCATCTTGTTCTAGAAGATCCATTTGGTTCCAATGATTGTCTTCTTTCGGGGTCTAGGAACTAATCTCCAAACTTTGTTTCTCTCAAATTGAGAAAGCTCTTCTTGCATGGCAGTGATCCAACAAGGATCTGCAAGAGCTTCATCAATCTTCTTGGGTTCAATAAAAGAAAGAAAGTTTACATAGAGACAAATATTTCCAACTCCTCTGCGAGTTTGGACACCTACTTGTTGATCACCAATGATTTGATCTACGGGGTGATCTTTGGTCCATTTTGTGGCAGGAGGTAGAACCAGTGGAACATTTTATGTGGAAGGAATCGGTGGAGTGGGATCAGAGGATCGGTGGAAAGCAGTATTATCGGTGGAGGGTATGGGATCGGTGGAGATATACATATTGGCATTAGGATTTATGTCGATGGGAGAATGAATATCGGTGGAAGGATGCACTATGGAAGATGACCCAACTTGGCTATTTGATGGGTTCAAAGGAATGAAAGATGCTTCGGTGGAGTTAACTATGGGAGCATCACCTATGCATGAGGAAATCCACCTGTGCAATTCATCATCATCATTTGAGAGAGATGATGATCTTAGGTCATCAAATTTGACATGGATAGACTCATCAATGCATTTTCCCCTGAGATTGTACACACGATATGCTTTGGAGGATAAAGAGTATCCACAAAAATACCTTCATCAGCTTTGGGATCAAACTTCCCAAGATTGTCACGATCATTTAGAATAAAGCACACACAGCCAAAAACATGAAGAAAGCCAATATTTGGTTTTCTGCCATGGAAAACTTCATATGGGGTTTTATCATGTCTTTTGGAAATCACAGACCTATTTTGGGTAAATCAAGCAGTATTAACAGCTTCAGCACAAAAATAGGTGGAAAGATTTGATTCACTTAGCATAGATCTAGCAGCCTCACATAGAGTTCTGTTTTTCCTTTCCACCACACCATTTTGCTGAGGAGTTCTGACAGCAGAGAAATTTTGAGAAATTCCTTTCTCATTAAAGAAGTCTTCAAGAGCACTGTTTCTGAATTCAGTACCATTGTCACTTCTCACCGATCTTACAAGCTGCCCATTTAGAACTTCATTTTTCTTGACAAAGCTGATGATATCTTCAGTTGCATCACTTTTATACCTGAGAAAAGATACCCAAGTATATCTAGTAAATTCATCAACAATAACAAGAATGTACCTTTTGCCACCAAGACTAGGAGTGCTGACTGGTCCACATAGATCCATGTGTAGCATCTGGAGAGGAAGAGTGATGGAGGAGCATTGCTTGGTCTTGAAGGATGTTTTGGTGAGCTTCCCTTTTTCACATGCATCACACAGCTTTTCTTTGACAAAGTTCAACTTTGGCATGCCAGTCACCAGTTCTTTGTTTGAGATTTTATGGAGAGATTTGAAGTTCAGATGAGATAGACATGCCACAACTAGTTCCTTTTGGCTATGTCATCTGACACAAAGCAGACATTGGATGAATTGTTACTTAGTCCCATATCAATGATATAGACATTTTCCATCCTTTTTCCAGATAACACCACATTGAAGTTCTTGTCCACAACGGTACAGATACAAAGTTCAAAGATAACTATATATCCAAGATCACACAGTTTGCTAATGCTGAGAAGATTATGCATGAGACCTTCAAAAAATGCCACTTTGTTGAAAGTGACAGATCCATTAGAGAGAGTTCCATATCCTTTGGTGTAACCTTTAGAGTTGTCACCAAAAGTTACAGATGGACCTTTTCCAGACACATAGTTGATGAGAAGAGATTTATTCCCCGTCATGTGGCGTGAGCACCCACTATCCAGATACCATATTTGATGGTGCTCAAAAGCCTGCATGCACACACAGATTAGTTCTTAGGTACCCATTTGGTGGTGGGTCCTTTTGGGTTAGAAGAGGAAGAGTCCTTAGGTTTGATTCTTTCAATTCTTTCCTTTGGACAATCCTTTGCAAGATGAAAAGTGTCACCACAGTTATAACACTTTCTGTAAACAAAAATCTTTTTGGGTTTTTGCAATTCTTCTTTTCCTTTTCTCATGACATTAACTTGAACGTTTTTAGGACCAAAGGATGAGGAGTGAGAAGGAAAGCTTAAAGTCCCATCACTTGAGGTGGAGGAAAACTTGGAAAGATCTCTTGAAGAATTTTTGAAATGATTTTTCCTAAGCTCCACCGATTTCTCTTTTGAGTTTGTAAGTCTCACAGATCTGGGAAGAAAATCGGTGGGAGAGTTACATATCGGTGGAGAATTCACTTCGGTGGAATTGGATTTAACTCTTTTGACAGACGTTGATTTTGAAAGATCAGACGGAGGGACATATTCATCAATCGCTAAATCTTTTAAAAGATCATGGATGGGTTTTGAAAAATCATTGGAGTCCTCTTTTTCCATGTTTTGAACAGACGAAGATTCTTTAGCTTTTATGAACATTCCAAACTTTAAAGCTTCACCTAGATCTAAAGAGTTTAAAGAAATAGAGTCGAAAGAACTTGAGTCTGAAGCATCATCCCATACACTAGAGGTAGGCTCCAGAGTTTGAGAAGAGGCGTCAGAGATGGTCTTTCCATAGCCTAAGCCAAATTTATTGTTAACAGAAATTTGATCTTTAAAGATTTGCTCAAGATTCTTTGAAGAACTTGTCCATTTCTCAATCGTCTCTTGTTCTCTTTTTAGTTTCTTAAAAAGTTTGTTTTTCTCTTTTGAAATCACATGATTTATGGTTTTCAAGTCTTCAAGCCCAGCTTTGATTTCTTCAAACTTTTCAAGTTTAGACAAGCATATTTCAAGTTGAGATGTGAGATTTTTGACTTGTTCAGATTTTATTTTCTTGCCATCCTTCATGGAGTAAAAATCTTTAGTTAAGGATTCATAAGCATCAATCTTTTCAATATCAGTCATATCATTAAAGGGATGTACCTGAGAGTATGATGTCGAGCACCCAGTTGACACCAAAGCCATTGGAGAGGTCGCTTTTTCAGAATCTTCCACATCTTCTGAGATGGCCATGAAGCACTTGTTGGGAGAGTTGTTGTCACTGTCAGAAGTCTCTTCTTCCCATTCATGTATTTCGGCCATGAGACCCTTTCCTTTCTTAAGGAGACCCTCATTTCTTTCCTTTTCTTTCTTGTATTTTCCTTTGTACTTCTCAGCCCTTTCTTGATGATCTTTGGAAGAGGATTGGTTATCTTTCTTGGCAAGATTTGATTTGAAAGAGTTATTTTTGGATTTTTCATACTTGGAAGAGAACTTGTCTGACGATGAATTTCTAGAGTTCATCACACGCTTACTTCTACACTCAACTGCAAAATGTCCTTTCTTTCCACAATTAAAACATTCCTCATTTGTTTTATCAGTTGAGGAAGCTTTTGTAGAGGAGAAGGGTTTTCTGAAAGATTTGGATTTGTTCGAAAAGCGAGATCTATTTTTGAAACCAGCTAACATGGCAATATCATCAGACAACTGCTTAACCGTGATTTCTTCACCTTCATCATCGGCATCACTTAGATATGCCTCCGATTGGTGAGAAGAGTTGCTTTGGGTTTCATTGTCAGAATCTGATGAAGGATAGGTGATACGTGGAACACTTTGAGATTTCTTGGAATCTTCACTAACAAGAGCAATAGAAGTGCCCTTTATCTCTTTGATGAAAGATTTCCTTTGTAACTTGGTTTGTTCAAAGTTGAAGAGAGTTCCATATAAAACAGTTAAAGGCATGTACTCAAGGTCCTTGGAAGTTTTGATACAAGTACACATGTTTTCCCAAAAGTCTGGGAGACAATCCATGAACTTGTTTAAAACTTCCTCATTATCATAGACTCTGCCTAGTAACTTCAGATCATTCAGAAGAGAGTTAAAACGATTATAATAGCTAGGAAGAGATTCACCTTTTTCATGAGTGAAAAGTTCATACTTTCTTATGAGGGAAATATTTTTGCATTTCTTCACTTCCTCTGTACCTTCGTACAGAACACACAGTGTGGTCCACATCTCTTTAGCAGTTTCAAAGTTAACTAGAGAATGATAGACTTCATCAAGAAGTGAGAGGGCAATGATTTCTCTAAGCTTTGAATCAAGAGTAACAAGACGTTTTTCTTCATCAGTATATTTCTTTGGATTTTTGAGAATATAACGTCCAGTACCTTTAGCTTTCTCTTTGTCGGAAGGCTCAGAATCATCGGAGTCACTAGAGACTTCCTTTTCAGCGATTTCCTTACCAGACCTCTGCGTTTCATAGCGAGCCCAGACTCTAGGGATAATGGGTCCCTCTTTGAGAATGGTTTGATATCTAGTATCCACTCCTTCCATGAATAGCATCATACGGCTTTTCCAAAGAGAAAAGTTGTTAGGGTTAAACTTGGGAGGTTTGGTAATGGAACCATTTTCAGCAAAGTTGTTTTGAAAAGAGTTTTTAACAGTTGAAGATGATGAGGCAGCCATCGCATATCAAGTTTATGAGTTAAACTTTTCTGCTCTGATACCACTTGTTAGTCCCAGATGGCTATAACAAGTATTGTAGAAGGGGGGGTTGAATACAATACTCAAGATTTTCACAATTTTAATTCTATTATTGAAAAGCTTTCTACAAGAATTACACATAGAAAACTTAAGACTGTTGCGGAAAAGAACAGATAAACTATTCTAACAATCTTACACAAAGTATACTAACAAAACAACTAAGAACACTTAGAACAAAGCTATAAAGTTTTTAAGCAATACGGAGATTTCTTGCACTGAGAGAGAAGTCCAGAAAGCGTAGTTTGCATGGAGCCTTCTACTTCCTTTTATAGTGAAGATATATCATGCATTAAATGCTCAGGACACTTGTCATAAGGAGATTGGATAGAAGGTGTAGTACTCTGAAAAGTTGAAGTTTCCAAATCACCTTTTTCCTTGGAACCAGGAAGAATGCCCATGCTGATTTAGTCGTTATCTAAAAATGGAGAGTACTAAGTTGACATTTTTACCAACCACTGGATTTTTGCCAAACCTGGAGGATCTTCTTGATGTGTTTTCCAAGACAATTTTATCGATGATGTTCCACTGATATAACTGTCATTGGTCTTTAAAAATCATCTGTAAGAAAATCCATTTACACGAAGATCCCACCGATTTGAGTATCCTCATCGGTGAGATGAAGTCCACCGATTTGAGTATCCTTATCGGTGGGATGATGTCCACCGATTCCTGAAGACAACATCGGTGGGATTATATCCACCGATTCTTGAAGACACCATCGGTGGTGAGAAAGTCCACCGATGTGTGATCGATGGACAATAACTTGTATATATCTTGAGAAGAGTCTTCTTGATTCCGCACAGAGAATCTCTTCAAGCTTGGTTTCGGTTGATCTTCGACTTCACCGAACAGTTGCTATCTTGTACAAGTTATTTAAAGAACCTTGTCAAAATATTCTAAGTAGAATTATAGGAAAAACATCGATGAGTCAATTTCAAATCTTTAATGACCCAACATATATATATATATATATATATATATATGATTCGTAATTAATTAGTAGAAAAGATATATATATATATAGCTTGTTAATTAAATTAGGGGTGAGCAATCGGTCGGGTCGGGGCCCAAACCCCACCACCCGATCGGGTTTCGGGGCTAGGGGAGATCACCCAAAAATCGTCCGATATAAACATCGGATATCGGGTTTCGGGGTTATCGGGGCCGGTTCGGGTAACACGAGTTGGACTATTTTTTTTGGGCCATTGTCATTTTTTTGGGCTGTTTTTTAAAGGCTGTTTTTGGACTGTTTTTTCGTATATTTTAAAGCTGTTTTTTGGGCTTTTACATTTTACACAAATCCAAATCCACAAACAAACCGCAAAAGGGTGAAAACTGATTTAGATTTTAGATACTGATGTCTGATAATACGATTTGGGAAATATTAGTATTAGGTATATATATATATATTATTTAAAAAATTAAATTTTTATTAAAATTCGGATATTTCGGGTCGGATCGGGTGGCAATCCTTGGACCCAACCCGACCCTAGTAACTCGGAAATACATTCGGGGATCCGGGCTGTCAGGTTCGGGGAATTTAGTGAAAATCTCGGATCGGGTCGGTTCGGGTATTCGGGTTGGGCGGTGTAACACTCCGAAAATTTCATTGTGTTTAATAGTATATAAATTGTATTTTTGGTACAATTTAATTTTGAGAAAATTAACTTGGAGGGTTGATTTGTTCTTATTTGAAAGTTTGGGGTATATGGTGGAAAAATGGGTTATGACTCATTAATTAAAATGAGGTGTCACATGGAGATTAATCAGTATTTGAATACTGATTTCCTTGGTTATTTGTTTAACAAAAAGAAAATTAATTTAGAACAGAGAAATATAGAGAGAACGAGACAGAGAGATAGATATCGAGAAGGAGAAGAAGAAAGTAAGCTTTTGATTCGAAATTGAGGTAAGAAACTTGAATCCTTTTACTGATTCTTGTAAGGAAGTTAATTAATTGCATAATTATTTGTTTAGAACTGTTTTGGGAAGATTTAATTGAAGCTGTGAAGATATCGATCAGAGCTCAGTTTCATTAAGGTGAGTTATTCAACTTTCTTTAAAATTAAGCAATGAGAATGTTAATAGAGGTGTTGTATTTGTTATTGAACCACTTAGAATGCTTAATGGTTAAGAAAAATCGAGACTGGCTTAAACAGATGAAAGTGACGATGAACAGTAAACTTTTCGCAACAATAGGTTGCGCAAAGTGAAGGTTTTCGCAATAGAGGATTGCGAAAAGTAGAGTTTTCGCAACAGAGGGTTGCGAGTTCTAGAGTTTTCGCAACATAGGGTTGCGAGTTCTGAACTTTTCGCAGCTTTGGCTTGCGAAAAGTGTAGCTTTTCGCTACAGTGGCTTGCGAAAAGTTTTGACTTTCAGTAGTAGTAGTGAAGCTTTTATGTGGAATACAATCTGATAGTTATATGCTATTTGTTATATGTTTATAACTCTGTTGTTGAGGTAAAAAACCATGTTATGTTAAATTGTAAGGACTTATTTATGAGTCCGGAGCTGTAGTTAATTATTGAGATGTTGATCCCCGATGCTAAATGGCAAAGTGGGGATAATCGTTGAAATTAATATTCTGTACATTGAGATATAGAATATATGTTGAATTGTATAACTTTAGTATACAATAGAAAGAGCGATGATACACAATTATTGTGTGGCGTGGGCTAGAAATATGCATCTGGTCTAGTGGGCATAAAGTACGGTATAATGAGAACCGTTTACTAGCCAGGGACCGTTAGGATGTATTTCTAGTTGTTGGAGTGAACCTTGAATCATCTGTGAGGGTCTCTGGTGGTTGTTGATCGCGATAAAATCTCATTAGGGGGACCAGTGATTCAAGGTGGGGAGGAAATGAAATGAGGAATAGCAGACTTAGAGTTGTAATTCCCATTTCAAACGAAAAGATGAGATATCTTCTTTGTTGAGAAATTATAGTCTTAGTTCAGAAAGAAGCAGGTTTGGAAACTGTAATTTCTAGGAGTTGAAGTTAATTATAAATCCGGTGGGATTTATAGTAATTCTTGTTGGTAGTATGATGACTAGATGAATTAGTCATAAGTAAGGGAATAGGTGGATTCCCATGGTTGATAAGAGCTTAGTATGGTAAGATGGCTGATAACAGGTTTGATATATCTGTTAATATTTTTAGTTGTTAAATTTTAATTTGATTTGGATAATCTCACTAGGCGAAAGCCTAATGTTTCAAATTAAACTGTCTTACCAGGTACAGGCTCTGGGAAATAGTTTGGGAAGTGAGACTTCAGTTGGAGGAAATCAGACTTGGCGATAACGAAGGATCAGGATATTCTTTTGATGACTTTTGGGACAATCCTTAGATAATCTAGTTGATCTTATTGTGATGTATAATTAGATTGATCAGATTATTTAAGTTAATCTACCTTGTGTATATGGAAACTTACTTATGATCCTTTGGTTTATAAAAGTCTGATATTTTGATGATCATAACGCGTGTATTTTGAGGTTTAAATTGGCCCTGAATTTTAGGGTGTTACAGTATGGTATCAGAGCTTTAGTTTAAGTGAATTAGGTATGAATTTGAGATGCCTAGACTTAAGCTGTGATGAAATTAAGTTATGATCTATGAGAGGTGGGTAGAATTGTTAAGACCAGGTAGTCTTAGGATGGACGGAAATACACTAAATTAGTATTGTAACAATGGTAACGAGAATTCCCGTGTATAATATGTTCGCAAATTCAATTAGCTACTGTTATTATGGATATATTGTTACATAAGCATGCTTGTTTCTCAATTGTTACAAGGGCTAATTAGTGATAAAGTACGTTTAGTATGTTAAAATTCTGTTTAACCATTTGTATGGTTATTTGTGTTTAATCAGAGCAATGGTGAATACGCCACCTAGAGAAAGAGTTGGAACAAATGAGGCAGAAGTGAGTAATATGCATAATGCACCAAGAGATTTTCTTTCTTTGGGAGGTATGCATACTCCAGCTTAGAGGGTGGGTACTAGCAATGTAAGTCAGACGGCAGAGTCTAATATGGAGGCAAGAATAATGGAGAACGTCTCAAGAATGATGAATGCTTCGGTAGAAAGACAAGCTGAATTGATGAACGCCTCCATGGAAAGACAAACCGAAATGTTTACAAATCTATTCAATGACAGGAGTATAGAACCAAGACGTCAAGTAATTGATACTGGGGTGATAAATCCGACGGGTAATCCAAGGCCAGAGGTGGAACGAAGGGTAGAAAGAATTTGTTCTTATAAAACATTTCTAAGCTGCAAGCCGCCTGAATTTAAAGGGGAAGACAGTCCAGTTGCTTGTATGAATTGGCTGCGTGAGATAGAGCAAGCTTTCCGAGCCTGTGAATGTCAGGAAGGATCAAAAGTCAGATTTGCTTCTCAGATGTTAATAGGTAATGCTTTGAACTGGTGGAATGTTTTGACAGCTTCGTTGACGACAACTGTGTTAGATGCTATGACTTGGGGAACATTTAAAGAGAAGATACTGTAAGACTATTGTAATGAACATGAGATGGATCGGATAGAGGAACAGTTTAGAAATCTCAAAAAGGGTAACATGTCGGTGAGAAGATATACGGAATTATTTATGGAAAAACTGAACTTGGTAGGACACGTGGCTCCTGCTGAGAAAGATAAAGTTAAAGCCTATCTGAAAGGGTTGCCGGCCGAAATGATGTTCCACGTGCGAAATTCAAAGGCTGTAACGCTCAGGGAAACGATTGAAGAGGACAAGTTGATAGAGGAGATGTATGCCAGAGATAGGGAAGAGAAAGCTCATGTTGGAGATAAAAGAAAGTGGGAAGGTCGTTCTGATTCTTCTCAGAAACTCAGGCTGTTTGGTAAAAATATACGTTCAGATTCACGAAAGGAACCCAACTGGTGTCCGAAGTGTAAGAGTAAGCATTTTGGGCCATGTCGAACAAGTGGGCCAGAGTGTTTTAAATGTGGAAAGACGGGGCACTTTGCATTTAATTGTTTATTACCCGGTGCAGTGTGCTTTGAATGTAAACAGCCAGGGCATATTCGACGGGATTGTCCAAGGCTGAAAAAGGAGGGAGAACAGGGAAAGAAGGCAGTTATACCTAAACCAACAGGACGAGCGTTTAATATGACAGTGGAAGAAGCGAGAGGATCCAAAGATGTCGTCTCTGGTACATTCCTTATAAACTCCATACCTGCTCGTGTGTTATTTGATTGTGGTGCAAATTATTCGTTTGTATCCAAAGTGTTCTATGGAAAATTAGCTATGCCTATCACTACGTTAGGAGATGCCTTAGTAGTAGAGATAGCTAATGGGGGTCTATCTTTGGTTGGTGAAAGGATAGATGGTTGTACGATTCAGATAGAAGATACAAAATTTCCAATTAGCATGTTGTTAATGGAAATTGGAGGATTTGATGTTATTATGGGAATGGATTGGTTGTCTGATAACCAAGCCGAAATAATGTGTGCTAAGAAGTTGATCCGAATTCCGATGGTTGATCAAGATGATGTAATTATTTATGGGGAGAAGCAGAAGGGAGAAGTACAGTTGATTTCAGTCATAAAGGCACGTAAGTGTTTAGCAAAAGGATGTTTGTCATATTTGGCATATGTTCTGGACGCTAAGTCAGAAAAGAAGCAGATACAAGACATTAAAGTGGTACGTGATTTTCCAGATGTATTCCCGGATGATCTTCCAGGTTTACCTTTGGAAAGGCAAGTAGAGTTTCGTATTGATCTAATTCCGGGAGCAGCACCAATAGCTCGTGCGCCGTATCGTTTAGCACCAGCAGAAATGAAAGAAATGATGTCACAATTGCAGGAGTTATTAGACAAAGGTTGTATCAGACCGAGTTCTTCACCTTGGGGAGCTCCGGTGCTGTTTGTTAAGAAGAAAGATGGAAGTATGAGGATGTGTATAGATTATCGAGAATTGAATAAGGTGACAATCAAGAACAAGTATCCGTTGCCACGAATTGATGACTTATTTGATCAATTGCAAGGTGCAGGATGTTTTTCTAAGATTGATCTGAGGTCGGGGTATCATCAAGTACGAGTAAGGGATGAAGATGTTCCGAAGACTGCTTTCAGAACGAGATATAGGCATTATGAATTTATTGTGATGCCATTTGGTTTGACTAACGCTCCAGCTATATTCATGGATCTGATGAATAGAGTGTGTCAGTCATTCTTAGACAAGTTTGTCATTGTGTTTATTGATGATATACTAGTCTATTCAAAGAATGAAAATGATCACGAGGGTCATCTTCAGGAAGTTTTGGAAGTACTAAGAAAAGAGAAGTTGTATAAAAAATTCTCGAAATGTGAATTTTGGCTAAAAGAAGTACAATTTCTGGGTCATGTAATTTCAGCTGAAGGTGTGAAAGTGGATCCAACCAAAATAGAAGCAATGATGAATTGGGAAACTCCAAAGAATGCATCTGAAATAAGAAGTTTCTTGGGTTTGGCCGGGTATTATCGGAGGTTTATTCAAGATTTCTCAAAGATTGCTTATGCTTTGACAGTGTTAACTCGAAAGAATGTAAAGTTTGTTTGGACTGAAAAGCAAGAATCAGCTTTCAAGACTTTAAGACAAAAGTTATGTGAAGCCCCTATTTTAGAACTGCCTGAAGGTACAGATGATTTTGTAGTATATAGTGATGCTTCAAAGATGGGTCTAGGATGTGTATTGATGCAAAGAGGCAAGGTGATTGCTTATGCATCAAGGCAGTTGAAAGAGCATGAGAAGAATTATCCTACCCATGATTTGGAGTTAGCAGCAGTGGTTTTTGCTTTGAAGCTATGGCGTCATTATTTGTACGGTACGAAGTGTACTCTCTATACTGATCATAAGAGTTTAAAGCATGTCTTTGATCAGAAGGAGTTAAATATGAGGCAGAGAAGGTGGTTGGAACTACTTAAAGACTACGATTGTGAATTGCATTACCATCCTGGTAAAGCAAATGTACTGGTTGACGCTTTAAGTAGAAAGGAGTATAGTGGCTGTCTGAAGTCAACAAATGCTCGGATTGATGTGATGTCCAGTCTGATTGAACGAATAAAGACTGCACATATGGAAGCTCTCTTGGAAGAAAACTTAAAAGATGAAGTTATGGTCAAACAACGGTTTCAACTGACGAAAGATAGTCGTGGGGTGAAGTTATTTCGAGGCCGTGTTTGGGTACCAAGAGCAGGTGGGAATAGAGAGTTGATTATGGAAGATGCTCACAAATCTAAGTATTCCATTCACCCCGGAAGTACTAAAATGTATAGAGACCTGAAGCTACATTATTGGTGGCCAACCATGAAGTTAGATGTGGCTCGATGTGTAGAAAAGTGTGGAACCTGTTCTTTAGTTAAAGCTGAACATCAAATGCCATACGGAAGTTTTCAATCTTTGGAAATTCCGGAATGGAAATGGGATAATATTACCATGGATTTCGTGACGAAGTTACCAAAGACACAAAGAGGTAACGACACTATATGGGTAATAGTTGACAGGTTGACAAAGAGTGCACATTTCTTGGCAATGAAGGAAGCTTCACCAATAGAAAAGTTGGCAAAGTTATATATTGATGAAGTGGTGTCAAGACATGGGATACCAGTGTCTATTGTTTCAGATCGTGATAGTCGATTTACATTAAGGTTTTGGCGGTCACTTCAAGAAGAGTTGGGTACAAAATTGAATTTGAGTACCGCATATCATCCACAAACGGACGGTCAGAGTGAAAGAACTATTCATACATTGGAAGATATGCTTAGAGCATGTATACTAGATTTTGGAGGCAACTGGGATACGCATTTGCCATTAGTGGAATTTGCGTATAACAATAGTTATCATTCTAGTATCGGAAGAGCACCATTCGAAGCCTTGTATGGTAGAAAGTGTAGAACTCTAGTGTGTTGGCTAGAAGCTGGAGAGAAACAGTTTGCTGGACCGGAAATGGTGCAACAAACGGCTGATAAAATAAAAGAAATCCGACAACACATGAAAGCGGCTCAAGACAGGCAAAAGAGTTATGCTGATTTAAAAAGAAGACCAGTAGAATTCCAAGTTGGGGAGCACGTCATGCTAAAAGTATCTCTGTGGAAAGGTGTAATTCGTTTTGGAAAACGTGGTAAGTTAAGTCCTCGTTTTCTAGGACCTTTCGTTATCACTAAAAGAATTGGTCAACAGGCTTATCAGCTAGATCTTCCACCTGAATTGGAAGGAATTCACAATGTATTTCACGTGTGTTATCTTCGGAAGTGTTTGGCCGAAGAACAAGATGTGATTCCGATAACTGATGTCAAGGTGGACGAGAAGAGTCGATGTGTTGAAGAACCGGAAGCGATTCTAGAAAGATCGGTTCGGAAGTTAAGAAACGGCAAAGAGGTGCCTATGTTGAAAGTACAATGGAAACATCACCGAGGCAGTAACGTGACTTTAGAGTCGGAGGAAGAAATGAAGAAACGATACCCTCAGTTGTTTGCTTAGTTCGATTTCGGGGACGAAATCATTTTCAAGTTGGGGAGTATTGTAACACTCCGAAAATTTCATTGTGTTTAATAGTATATAAATTGTATTTTTGGTACAATTTAATTTTGAGAAAATTAACTTGGAGGGTTGATTTGTTCTTATTTGAAAGTTTGGGGTATATGGTGGAAAAATGGGTTATGACTCATTAGTTAAAATGAGGTGTCACATGGAGATTAATCAGTATTTGAATACTGATTTCCTTGGTTATTTGTTTAACAAAAAGAAAATTAATTTAGAACAGAGAAATATATATAGAACGAGACAGAGAGATAGATATCGAGAAGGAGAAGAAGAAAGTAAGCTTTTGATTCGAAATTGAGGTAAGAAACTTGAATCCTTTTACTGATTCTTGTAAGGAAGTTAATTAATTGCATAATTATTTGTTTAGAACTGTTTTGGGAAGATTTAATTGAAGCTGTGAAGATATCGATCAGAGCTCAGTTTCATTAAGGTGAGTTATTCAACTTTCTTTAAAATTAAGCAATGAGAATGTTAATAGAGGTGTTCTATTTGTTATTGAACCACTTAGAATGCTTAATGGTTAAGAAAAATCGAGACTGGCTTAAACAGATGAAAGTGACGATGAACAGTAAACTTTTCGCAACAGTAGGTTGCGCAAAGTGAAGGTTTTCGCAATAGAGGATTGCGAAAAGTAGAGTTTTCGCAACAGAGGGTTGCGAGTTCTAGAGTTTTCGCAACAGAGGGTTGCGAGTTCTGAACTTTTCGCAGCTTTGGCTTGCGAAAAGTGTAGCTTTTCGCTACAGTGGCTTGCGAAAAGTTTTGACTTTCAGTAGTAGTAGTGAAGCTTTTATGTGGAATACAATCTGATAGTTATATGCTATTTGTTATATGTTTATAACTCTGTTGTTGAGGTAAAAACCATGTTATGTTAAATTGTAAGGACTTATTTATGAGTCCGGAGCTGTAGTTAATTATTGAGATGTTGATCCCCGATGCTAAATGGCAAAGTGGGGATAATCGTTGAAATTAATATTCTGTACATAGAGATATAGAATATATGTTGAATTGTATAACTTTAGTATACAATAGAAAGAGCGATGATACACAATTATTGTGTGGCGTTGGCTAGAAATATGCATCTGGTCTAGTGGGCATAAAGTACGGTATAATGAGAACCGTTTACTAGCCAGGGACCGTTAGGATGTATTTCTAGTTGTTGGAGTGAACCTTGAATCATCTGTGAGGGTCTCTGGTGGTTGTTGATCGCGATAAAATCTCATTAGGGGGACCAGTGATTCAAGGTGGGGAGGAAAGGAAATGAGGAATAGCATACTTAGAGTTGTAATTCCCATTTCAAACGAAAAGATGAGATATCTTCTTTGTTGAGAAATTATAGTCTTAGTTCAGAAAGAAGCAGGTTTGGAAACTGTAATTTTTGGGAGTTGAAGTTAATTATAAATCTGGTGGGATTTATAGTAATTCTTGTTGGTAGTATGATGACTAGATGAATTAGTCATAAGTAAGGGAATAGGTGGATTCCAATGGTTGATAAGAGCTTAGTATGGTAAGATGGCTGATAACAGGTTTGATATATCTGTTAATATTTTTAGTTGTTAAATTTTAATTTGATTTGGATAATCTCACTAGGCGAAAGCCTAATGTTTCAAATTAAACTGTCTTACCAGGTACATGCTCTGGGAAATAGTTTGGGAAGTGAGACTTCAGTTGGAGGAAATCATACTTGGCGATAACGAAGGATCAGGATATTCTTTTGATGACTTTTGGGACAATCCTTAGATAATCTAGTTGATCTTATTGTGATGTATAATTAGATTGATCAGATTATTTAAGTTAATTTACCTTGTGTATATGGAAACTTACTTATGATCCTTTGGTTTATAAAATTCTGATATTTTGATGATCATAACGCGTGTATTTTGAGGTTTAAATTGGCCCTGAATTTTAGGGTGTTACAGGCGGGTTTTGCTCACCCCTAAATTAAATGTTCTTCAATTAGTAATCAACTCCTCTTCCGCTGCATCCTCGTGTTTCTTTTACTACTATATATACTCATATATATATATATATATATATATATATATATATATATATATATATATATATATATAGGACGATAATCAAATGAGAACCTAAAATAGGTTGAGAACCGTGAAAACCAATCTAAGCCGTTAATTGATTTTAATCTATGGACATTATTATAGGCAAAAATAGGTTGAGAACCGTGAGAACCTATGAATGAATTTTTATGGTTTTAAAACCATAAGATCAAAACCAAATGACGGCTTAGATCGGTTCTCACGGTTCTCAACCTATTTTTGGTTCTCACATGATTTAACCACTATATATATATATAGGGGCGGGTTCAAATGAAAACTCATTTTCAATTGTGCACATGAGGACAAGTCACAACCATTGATCAAGATTTGGAAAACTAAGCAATGGTTAAAACTTAAAAAAACCAATTAAGAAGTGATTAGAGACAAATATGAAAATTTGAATCAACGACTAACATCTTTAACTTTTTTTTCTTTTTTAATTAAAAAACTTTTACCCCCTTAAAGTTTAAAATAAATTATCTTAAAAAAATACTAATATTTTAATCAAAGAAATTACATCAAAAAAACGAGAATTTTGTGCTCTTCGATATGACATCCATCTCGATATAGTTTTTTCTTCATTTTAACTGTTTTTACGTAATATGCTATTTATGTGTTATATTCAGTATGAATATGTATGCACATTTCTTGGTATCCATATTCAGTATGAATATCAAAGGGGAACGTTCATTCACTATTCATTACGAATAACACAACATTCAAAATGAATAATACAACATTCATGATGAATAATACATGAATTCCTGATTCATGTATTATTAAACATGAATCGTGTATTAATCACCTTGAATGTCGTATTATTCATCCTGAATGATACATTATTCATGATGAATAATATATGAATGACCCGTGAAGGTGTGAACACATGACGCACTCTCTTTTGTTTTTCGATTCACAACCGAAACTTGGTTTTATTCTTTATGAATATGTATGCACATATCCAGGTATCCACATTCAGTATGAATAACAAAGGTGAGCGTTCATTCACTATTCATGATAAATAATACAATATTCATGATGAATAATACAGTATTTAGGTTGAATTATATAACATTCAGGATGAATAATACACGAATTCATGAAAGGTGTATTATTCACCCTGGATGATGTATTATTCATATATATATATATATATATATATATATATATATAGAGAGAGAGAGAGAGAAAGAATGATGTTCATTTGTTAACCTCCCATTTTGTATTAACTTTATTAACTTCATCTTAGCCATTCATTTTCTTGTTAATGGTTGAGATTAAAACCATTTATTAATTAATTAAGAAATTAAGTCGTGTAATTAATTTTTCCATTGAACACAAATGAAGAGGGTAATTTTGGAATTTGACACAACCTACTTTTTTCCATTAATTAAGTCGTGTAATTAATGTTCCTATAGTTGAACATATTGTTCCTATGTTCTATCCAATGTTCCTAAATGTTCAATTATATGTTCATATTTGTTCAATTATATGTTCATATTGGTTCAATTATATGTTCATATTTGTTCAATTATATGTTCATAATTGTTCAATTGTATGCAAACAACAGATTGTTCTTATATGAGCAACTATATGTTCATTCATGTTCGATTACTCCGAAATTACGTGGTGTTACTTACTAGTTACTTACTATTTCATTTAGAGCATGTAATATTGATGTCACATCATGTATGATGTGCAAATATTAAGGCTATGCATGAACAATGATGAAATAAAAGCCTAAGTGAACCTATATGAACAATATATATTTGTTATATTTGTTCATGTTCAAATGAACATCTACGTCTACTCTCTCTTCAACGTCGTTTAAAACACAATGATCACTCATGTTCATGATGCAACAATAGGAATTCAAACACTAATTTGACAGAAAAGACTACATAATATTTGAGAAATAATAATATAGCTAGAATCAAGGAGATTTTGATTTTTGTAACTCACTTTATAAATCAATGTAATAAAACAAAAACATGTAATTCCATCCATGCCCCTATTTAATGGTTATATATAAATTTGAAACCACCAACTAAAATGAATTCATATTGGTTAAATGAAGTTAATAAAGTTAACACAAAATTGGAGGTTAACAAATGAACTCAATCCTATATATATATATATATGCTGCATAAATTTAATTCAATTGAAATGTTGAATATGCAAAATGATAGAGATTTTGAACAAGAAGAGATCAATCGCCTTCATTTTGAAGTTTGAACCCAATCTGGCCTCCCCAATGTAAACTCTAAGCTTGGGTTTCTTTCATTTATACTACTGGATCCTAAGTAGCTCTTTAGCTTCAAAGAATCACATCCCTGCAATCACAAAAAAATTAATTAATGTATCACATTTTTATTATATATCCAATCCACAAAATAATCAAAAAAATATTCTTAATTAGCTTAACATTAATATAATATATATATATATATATAGAGTAAGGTTCAAACGAGGAGCGTACCTATTTACGAGAACGCGAGGAGCGTCTGCCATGTACTGGATCACATGTGATCCACAACTGCGAAAAATTCGGATAGCGGGCGACCTGGGTCGCGACCTGGTTCGCGAGTCGGCCAAGTCGCCCGGATCACACATGATTTTAGTTGTGAATCACATGTGATCCACTACATGGGCGCAAGCCCCCCCGATCAGTTGTGAATCACATGTGATTAGCAGTAGTGAATCACATGTGATTCAGTACATGGGCGGTGCTCCTCGCGTTTTCTTAAATTGATACGCTCCTCGTTTGAACCCGCCTCTATATATATATATATATAATTAATTGGTTTGATGCATGAATAGGTACCTCCACAGCATGTCGACTTGCAGTCCATGGTGACAACAAGGTAGACGAAGGTTTTTGGAGATCAATCTCGGACCATGCATCTCCAATATTGCTGGAAGAAGCCAGTATATATATATATATATATATATATATATATATATATATATATATATATATATAAGTAGGGGTTCAAACGAGAACACTTTTGTTTTACGAAAATACAAGAACAGTTGTGGGTCTCCAACTCACTTTTTTTTTTTGAACGGCAGAGAACTCACGCACACGCCCCCGAGGTATCCGGGCTCCTTTACGGGCCGACCCGACTAATCCTCGGTTAGACCAGACCCAACCAATTGATTGGGCCTATCCAGCGTCCGACTAAGTCTGGTACTACCAAACCCGCTCCAAAGAATGGAAGCCCGGAGCCGCAACCCAGCAGAACACTGGAGCGGCCCAACCCGTAGGTTGGCACCTGGATCCGGGTCAAACCAGGGCTTCACCCATAGTCCGACCCAGAATCTGGGTATCTCCAGAATGCTTCCCCCAGGGCTCGAACCTGAGACCAATGGATACCATCCACTGGCCCCAAGCCTTTACCGCTGGGCTGACACCCCTTTGATGGGTCTCCAACTCACTTAACCTATAATTAAAATTAAATTAAATAATGTAGGATAGTTACGTGATTTCGCACTTATCTGTAATCTTGTTGACTTATGTCTAAAATCACGTACAAATAATATAATGATCAATTACAGTCAATTCATTATCACAACAAAAGTGAGATGATGAACAAATAGAACGAGGATTAATGTGATGTGATCATTAGTGATTTATTATCATAGCATTATCACAACAAAATCTCATAATTACCATATCATTTTACAACAAATCACATCAAAAAAAGTCTTCGATTTATCAAAACGTTATCACATCATTGTCATATCTTATCACAACGTTATCACATCATTATCGACAATGAAGGCATCCATATAAGAAGCATCCGACGATAGTATTAGTAGCAACATTCAAGAGATAAGGATAAATCTAATATAACATAAATTTAATGATAATTTATTTTCATATATTCTAATTTTTATTATGTATTGATTAATTTGTAGGGCTAGAAGTGTTATTGCATATGTAAATAACTATTAATTTTAGAGTGAATTTCATTTTTGGTTCTTAGACCATACTCCTTTCTAAAGTGCCACATCAGTTTTGCAAAAACACCTTCCACACACATGCAAGACCAAACTCATTTCTAAACTAATAAATTATAATATAAATAATATAGATAATTATAATATAACTAATAAATTAATTATAAAATATAGATGGATTAAAAAAATTTAAATTTAATAAAAATATTAAAAAATATATTAATAATGTTCAAATAATCTTAAAAATATTAACAAAAAAATAAATTTAATAAAAGTATTAAAAAAATAATGTTCAAATAATCTAATAAATGAATTAAATTTAATAAACATATTAATAATTAATGTTTAAATAAACAAACAAACAAATTAATTAAACTAAAAATGCTATTGTTTAATATATTTATTTTGTGAAAGGGCTTTCTAATTTAGAAAGGTGATGGTGGTCTTGCAAGGCCTTGCAAGCCACATGGCATGCCATGTCATCTTGCAAGGGGTCTTGCAAGACTTGTGTGGATGCTCTTATAGTTTTCCCAAATAATGATTTCCCATGTTGCTCTGACCGACGGTGTTATGTATTAAAGTAAATTATTTTTTTCGTCCCTATGATTTGTTGAAAATTGCTATTTTCATTCTCGTATTTTTGAAATTATGATTTTCATCCATATGGTTTACAATTTATTATTGTTTTCATTCTTATGATTTAAAATTTATTGCTATTTTTGCCCATGTGTTTACAGTTCATTGCTATTTAAGTCCCTCATACAAACTTAAATATAAACAAAAATAACAATGAACTACAAACTATAGAGACATAAATCATAAATTTAAAATCACAAGAATAAAATTTGTATATTTTTATAAACCACATGAAAAAACATAATTTACTCTATATACTATAAAAATATTAAAATTTGTATTATAATATAACATTTTCTTTCTATTTCTTTAAAAAAAGTGAAAGAAAAGCATTTAAAGACTAAAATGCCCCAATCTAACATACTATTTTTTTAGTAATGATCAGTAAGAGGACCTAATTTGTTGTCAAATAAATATTAAAAGGGAAAACAATAAAAGGGCATTGTTTTCTTTAGAACATATCTAACTTCTATGCTATAATTTTTTATTATAAAGTATGAAACATCAAAAAATTTATAAAGATTTACATCCATTTTCAACACCTACTTTATTTTTAACAATCCTAACATTAACTTTATTAATATAATATTCAATACATATATTGTTTATTGGAAAATTAATTAAAATACCCTAAGTTTGACCATCTTTTATTGAAATACCCAAAATCTCTTCCATTTTGCAAAAATGCCCTAAAAATCCGCGATGGAGCCCGCGATCGCGGGCTCCAGGCCACGTGTCACCAATGTTTACCCACTTTACCCGCGTTGGTCCCTCAAGAATGCCCGCGGTCCAGCTTTCCCCCCTCAAGAATGCCCGCGTGTGCAGTTTTGGTCCCTGCCCGCGTTTGACTCATTGACCCCCGCGATCGCGGGCTACACGTGTCACCAAAGTTTGCCCACTTTGCCCGCGTTGGTCCCTCAAGAATACCCGCGGTACAGCTTTCCCCCTCAAGAATTCCCGCGTGTGCATTTTTGGTCCCTGCCCGCGATTGACTTTCTTTGACCTTCCGCGATCGCGGGCTCCTGTGCCACGCGTCGGCACAGGGTTAACCCTAAAAAAAATTTGAAGCCTCAAACCCTAATTTTTATAACATCGGCCGCACTATATAAGGGGTGGGGAGGACCAAAAACCGTCAACTCTCATTATTTTATAACTCTCTCAATTTTTAATCAAACTCTCTCAATTTTCTCACACTCTCTCAATTTTGTCGTGTGGAATACGCGTTCGGGTTTTGTGAAGATGTCTCGTATTACCTCTTTGGTGTGTTTTCCTTATGTTATTTGTTATTTTTTGTATGTTATTTTAAGTTAAGATATATGATTTGTAGGTTGTTATAGTGTTTATAACTTATGTTTGAATATGTTCTATGTTTAACATGATATGTATGGTTTTATGTTTGAATGTGATATTTGTATGTTATAATGTGTATGTTGTTATAGTGTGTTTTTTCATATAAAAATTGTTAAGAGTGTTTTTTTATAAAAAAATTGTTAAGAGTGTGTTTTTATAAAAAAATTGTTAACAATGTGTTTTTTTTTTATAAAAACACACTCTTAACAATTTTTTTATAAAAACACACCCTTAACAATTTTTTATAAAAACAGTTTTTTTATAAAAAATGTTTAATAGTGTGTTTTTATAAAAAAATGTTATAGTTTTATGGTTTTTATAATGTGTTTTTTTATAAAAAAATTGTTAATTTTTTTTTAATAAAAACAGTGTATATAAAAAAAATGTTAAAAATGTGTTTTTTTTATAAAAAATTGTTAAGAGTGTGTTTTTATAAAAAAAATTGTTATAGTTTTATGGTTTTATGTTTGAATGTGATATTTGTATGTTATAATGTGTATGTTGTTATAGTGTGTTTTTTCATATAAAAATTGTTAAGAGTTTTTTTATAAAAAAATTGTTAAGAGTGTGTTTTTATAAAAAAAATTGTTAACAATGTTTTTTTTTTATAAAAACACACTCTTAACAATTTTTTTATAAAAACACACCCTTAACAATTTTTTATAAAAACAGGTTTTTTTATAAAAAAAATTGTTAAGAGTGTGTTTTTATAAAAAAATGTTAAGGGTGTGTTTTTATAAAAAAAACACATTTTTAACAATTTTTATATGAAAAAACACACTATAACAACATACACATTATAACATACAAATATCACATTCAAACATAAAACCATAAAACTATAACAATTTTTTTATAAAAACACACTCTTAACAATTTTTTATAAAAAAACACATTTTATAAAAAAATTGTTAAATATGTGTTTTTTATAAAAAAAATGTTAAGAATGACAACTTAGGTCCCTACGGTTTTAAGAATGACAACTTAGGTCCCTAAACTTTTAAGAATGCCAATTAGGTCCTAAACTTTTAAGAATGACAACTAGGGTCCCTAAACCGCACTTTATCTCTATATAACAATATGATACGTTGAAATAAAATAAACCGCACTTTATCTATATATAACACTATTATACGTTGAAATAAAATAAACCGCACTTTATCTATATATAACACTATTATACGTTGAAATAAAATACAACCACACTTTATCTTTATATAACACTATTATACGTTGAAATAAAATACAACCGCACTTTATCTATATATAACAATATGATACGTTGAAATAAAATAAACCGCACTTTATCTATATATAACACTATTATACGTTGAAATAAAATAAACCGCACTTTATCTATATATAACACTATTATACGTTGAAATAAAATAAACCGCACTTTATCTATGTATAACACTATTATACGTTGAAATAAAATACAACCGCACTTTATCTTTATATAACACTATTATACGTTGAAATAAAATACAACCGCACTTTATCTATATATAACACTATTATACGTTGAAATAAAATAAACCGCACTTTATCTATATATAACACTATTATACGTTGAAATAAAATAAACCGCACTTTATCTATATATTTTATCTATATATAACACTATTATACGTTGAAATAAAATAAACCGCACTTTATCTATGTATAACACTATTATACGTTGAAATAAAATACAACCGCAGTTTATCTTTATATAACACTATTATACGTTGAAATAAAATACAACCGCACTTTATCTATATATAACACTATTATACGTTGAAATAAAATAAACCGCACTTTATCTATATATAACACTATTATACGTTGAAATAAAATAAACCGCACTTTATCTATATATAACACTATTATACGTTGAAATAAAATAAACCGCACTTTATCTATATATAACACTATTATACGTTGAAATAAAATACAACCGCACTTTATCTATATATAACACTATTATACGTTGAAATAAAATAAACCGCAACATCTATATAAAATAAAATAAACTGCAGCATCTATATATAACACTAACTATAACATCTGTGAATGACTATGTAGAAGGATTTCTTTAACATCGACTTGACGGTAAGGTGCAAAGTTTCATACATCGAGGAATTAGGAGCGCTGTTTAGGGGATTAGGTGATCGCGCAGATACCCTTGAGACCATCTATAGAGGGACACCGTTCGGGCCATGGATGGATGTGTCTTACTCTGGTGGCGACCCTACGCTAGTACACATGTTTCTACAGTTGGAGGTCGAGGACGCCAACGCTGAGCCGGAGGAGATGCATTTTGATTTCTTCGGCTCTCAATTGCATTTTGGGCGTCGGGAGTTCTGTCTAATTACAGGACTACGTTTTGGAGAGGCTCCCCCCCTTCCTCCCTTAGAAGACTGCTCCTTCGTTCCTAGGATTTTCGGCATTTCAGCATCTCGTTTGAAGCTTAAGGCAGCCCGGGAAAAGATGAAAGAGGGCCTTAGTGCCCTAACCGACGACGATGCTGTCCGTGTATACTTGGTGGTGATCGTGGATATGGGCTTCCTGGGCCGTGAGTATAGCCAGCATGCTTCATCGACGGTCCTTAGGGCCGTCGAGGACCTTGAGCTGTTTAACAGCTACCCGTGGGGTAGCCATATCTGGACACATTGCTACTCTAATCTGCACCGAGCCATAGGCAGACGCGCCGATCGACATGCAAAGATGAATCTTTGTGGTTTTACATACGCCTTCAAGGTTAGATACGTAGTATAACAATTGTTAATAATACATACAAACTGTTTGGCTTTTCTTTTTATGTACTTGCTCTTCTTGTCTAATTCCAGATATGGATCTTGGAGATGTTTCCCGCATCAATCCGATATTTCGTCAAGCGCGACGATCGAGTACTTAGGGGAACCCGTTGGGACAAGCGTGTTACCCTAAGTAGGTCGCTTTGGATTGAGTTCTTCAAAGCGTCTAGAAATGTAAGTTCTTTTACTATGTTTACAATTTGCATACGTTAGTCCCGCTTATTAATTTCTTTTATGTTTTATCATATATTTAGCAGCCACTCTTGCCCGCCGATCGCCTTGTGCCTACTGTCGACGAGATGGGCACAGATTGGTACAGAGACAGCGTGGCCTTTATTGACGCAGATGCGGAAAGGGCTCGACGTCCCCCTACTTCCGAAGATGAGGAAGACGACGACAGGCCCCCTTCCGGTGGATACCAGCCGCCCCCTTCCTCCTCCTACCAGCCGGCCCGTTCCTCCTCCTACCAGGCGCCCCCTTCCTCCTACTACCAGGCGCCCCCTTCCTCCTCCTACAATCCATATCAGGCGGCCCCTTCCTACGAGCCACATCGTGGCTCACATGAAGTCCTGTGGGACTACGTCCACGGGCCGCTAGAGACACGTGTACACTATCTGGAGGAAGTCTACAGACAGTTTAGCGCTGTCAATGTTAGTGTTTAACTTAATTTGTTGGCCACGTTTATTTAGTTTGTATATTAATATTACGTTCTAAATTTTTTTTAGCTGTCGAGTACGACACCGATCCCCGCTCCGTTCGGACAGGGGGCACATGCGACGTTTGCCACCACATCCCATCCGTCATTCCCTGAAAATGTAAGTGACATTGAGTAACCATTATAGTTATATGTTTGTTCCTAAGTTTGTAACTCTTATAATGATCAATGTCACGCAGGCCGGGATGTCGGGGGCCGGGATGTCCCAAACGCCGTTCGCCACCACATCCTATTCTACTATCCCGGAGAGTGTAAGTGACACTGAGTAACCATTATAGTTATATGTTTGTTCCTAATTTTGTAACTATTTTAATGATCAATGTCACGCAGGCCGGGATGTCGGGGGCATACACCTCGCAGATGCCGCCGTCGTTCGCCGTTCGCCACCACATCATATTCGAATATCCCGGAGAGTGTTAGTGACACTGAGTAACCATTATAGTTATATATCGATAATCCTAATTTTGTAACTATTTTAATGATCAATGTCACGCAGGCCGGGATGTCGGGGGCATACACCTCGCAGATGCCGCCGCCGTTCGCCACCACATCAATCACAAACTTCTTTGGCGGTTCGGCCGATGACTATTACATGCCGGAAATGCATACTGTAAGTTATTTTGCTAGTTTTGGTTTAATTGTGAACATTTCCTAAATTGTACTTAAAACATTGAGTAACGTAATTTTCAGACGGGGTCTCCTATTATCCAGGATCACTTCTCGGAGCACTTCTCGGAGCCTGACGATGACTCGATGGATGTTGTAGATCCACCACCACAGGTGACCCCGCTCCCTCAAAAGCGGTCGCGATCAATTTCACAATGGTTTCGTCACCCGTTTGGCCAACAAGGATCTACGACACCACCGGCCGCTAAAAAACAAGCAAAGAAAGCGGGGGGAAAGAAGGGAGGAAAGAAAAAGGGAAAGGTGCCTTCACCGGAGCCTCAACCGGCATCGGAAATATTGAGGATGTGCCGGACTGGTCGCCTCCCCCCCTTGATCTTCATCCCTCACTTGAACTTGGAAATCACCCCCTCGTTTTTCAATGTATTGTTGGCCGTTGACCCTTTGGAGTCTGACTTACTGGATGTGGTTAGTATGAAGTTTAATTATAGTCATATAATCAAATATATTTATTTTACATGTCTAATCATCTATTTTTTATGTATAGCACATCGATTGTTGGGTCTCGTTGTTGCAAAGACATCGTGGAACAGACACGAGGTGGACCATGATGTTCAGTATGTTCTTTCATTACTTGTTGATTGAGCATCTAGGTCCCACCTCCGTGGTTAATTCATGCAATGGCGTGGAAGGGACCTCTTGGGCTCTCCTCGATGTGGTATGTAAATCGTTTTACTCTGATTTTATTTAACTTGTTTTGTTGCTAACTAAGTTGTCTAATATTGTAATATTTCAGGTGTACATCCCTATATGCCTTAATCCCCAACATTGGCTGCTTGGAGTGTTTGAACTTGACGCTATGACCATGACCATATATGATAGCGACAGTGCCAGTCTCTTCAGACAGCAATTGGAAGAGCAAATGACAAAGTTTAAAGCTGTGCTGAATGACTTCTTTTGTCGGGTCAAGGATGTTAGACGTCGTGAAATGACATGTGCCTTTCGCTATAAGTTCGCCAAGAATGCACCCCAGCAGGCCGGGATAACTGCAGATTGCGGTGTCTGGGTATGCCGTAATGTCCAAATGTTGATAAATAAAAATGAGGTATGGGTACACCCTGACGAGGCCGAGGTTGTTGCCAAAGATTTCCGCATACATATGGCGGAGTCCATTTATGAACATTGTCAAATAGGGCCACCTTGGGTTGTTTATGTAACATTAAATAATTGTTATTTTTAGTATTAACTTATTTTGTTAAAGTATTGTGATTGACTTACTGTTTACTTCATTTGGTTTTTGCTAATTTCATCCATTTACTCAACTTTGAGTATCGATATCTCTTTCACACATACTCTATTTTGGACGCATTATATATCATTTCGAAGATCTCATATAGAAGAACATAAACCTACTAAAAGTTAGTTATATATAACACATATATATAAATTTAAATGCGTCCAAAGTTTAGTAAAACCCATATTTCCAACACCTAGTAAGTAGGTTTATGAAACTTGCGATAATCCTAATACAGAGATTATTGGATGAACAAGCATTTATTTCTTGATTATTGGGGTATTGGTTCTTGTTGTCTGGAAGTGATTCATATGATGCAAAAATTGGTATCATGTAATGTAGAACAATATCTATATTATAGAAACTTGCATTTGATAGTACCATATAAATCTGATCTAAATTCTCATTAATTAGCTATGTTTGACTACTTAAAGACTAATTTTCTGCCTAATGATAGACCTTTATTCAAGAGCAGACGAATATTGCAGTTACTTTTTCAGTGGAATCATGCAGGCAACTTTTTCAGACGAAATCTATAAACACATTCAAATAATAATAATTTAAAACGATTTAATGAATTAGTTAATATATGATTATTATGTTAATGCGATAGAAGTGTAAAACAAAATTGAAAAAAAAAACCAAGAGATGTACCATAAATTAAATAATTAACTATAATAGTATGAATTTTAAATATAAAAAATATTTTTTTTATGTAGTGTATAACTGTATATGATATATATTAAAATATATAAATCCAAAAAAATTCAAGATTGGACTCATTTCGAACATATCGAAGAGACGATTATAATGGTGTAATTTGTTAAAATTAAAACGTATTTTTTAACGTATTTTAGTTAATAAACGATTATATGTGTTAAATGTAAAATTAAAATAATGAAAGTAAAAGGTATAAAGTAAATTTAGTAAATAAGTATAGGGGTTGAAAGTGTAACATTTCATTTTAACAGTGCCAAAATATCAAAATTTTCATAAATGGTCTCTGAAATTTTTCAAAAATGGTCCCTTGCAATTGAAAAGTCACAAAAATAACCCCATCGCGGGATGAGCCCGCGATCGCGGGATGAGCCCGCGATCGCGGGATTCCATTTTTCAAAAATGGTCCCTGCAAGTTTAAAAAAGTGTCAGAAAAGGTCCCTGGCCCGCGATCGCGGGCTCCCATCGCGGATTTTTGGGTATTTTTGCAAAGTGGGAGAGATTTTGGGTATTTCAGTAAAAGATGGTTTGACTTAGGGTATTTTAATTAATTTCCCTTGTTTATTTCTACTACACATTTATTTAAAAACAAATTATTGGTGGAAACAATTATAATATAATTTCTATCTCTTCTATAAAATTTTACAATTTTTTTTTTATTTTAACATACAAGATAGCATTGTGTTTGAGCAAAATATTGTTAAAATCTTTTTTTCTCTATTTTAGCATAACTGTTCAAAATGCTCTTAGCAGTTTTTTGTATTGACTTTAGTCGTTAATTTCAACAAAGTATAAGGACGAAGTTTGCAATTAATTCATAAATAAATTAAAAATCCTTCCAATATTCCACATTCCACATTCATTAATTTTAACCGGTTTAAATTTTCTACAAAAAATAAAAAAAAATTGTAATTGTGTTGTTAGATATTCTTTGACGTTCTTTAATTATACAATTTAACAAGAACAAATAGTAACTTTATAGTTAAATAAGAGTATGATAATAAAAAATCTAATAATTCTTTTGAAGTAAAATGTATTAATAATTAGGTTTCCCAAGCTAAAACCATATCAAAATAGGTTCCCAAAATAAAATGTTACAATAAAAAATGGTTGAAAATGTTTAAAGTAATGCTCATTTGATATGATTGACCAAACAATTAGGGGTTATTTGGCGGTTGCTGAATGGTTTAGTGCAAAATGGTTAAGTGGTCAGAATGATTAAGAGACTTTTATGAGATAGTGTAAAATGAAATATGATTGTTTGGTAATTGTTGAGAATGAAATCATGGTGCTTAATGGTTAAGGGAGACCCAAGATGCTAAATCTTCAGAGGGTTTTAGAACCATTAAGAGGCAGACATTGTTTTTGTCAAACAAGATTTACCTCTTAGCGATTCAGATATTGCCTCTTAATGGAACCATTAAGAGGTAAACAAATAGCCCCTTAGGCCATCCACAGCGCATAGATAAAAGCCCTCAACGCCACATCAGCGCCACATCAGCTAAGCCCTCAAGCCCTAAACACCCCCAGCGCATAACTAAAAGCCCTCAAGCCCTCAATGCCACATCAGCGCCACCTCATTTTTTTAATTCTTTTATTTATACATTTAATTATTTAACAAAATAAAAATATTTATATATTTTTGAATAAATAAAAATAAGATAAATAATAAAAATAAAAATTCATATCATTCATTAAAAAATTAAAAATTACAAAATAAATTTAAAAATTAAAAAATAAATTTAAAAAGCTACTCGTCGTCATTGTTGGGAACTTGGATACGCCAAATATGTTCGACCAAATCCGACCGAATGTTATTATGAGTGGCCCGGTTTTTGACTTCTCGAACATTTGTCGTGCGTTGTTCCTCACTGATTTGGGTTTCGTTATCATCCGTGAAAAGGCCGTGGTCATCGCCACCACAAATAGCATGGTATTCGTCTTCGAGTATCATATTGTGTAATATGACACAAGCGTACATAATGTTTCTCAATCTTGTCGGTTCCCATCCGCGTGCCAGGTTATGAAGTATATGCCAACGTTGTTTAAGCACGCCAAAAGCTCGTTCAACATCTTTACTTGCCGATTCTTGCGCGGACTTGAATTTTTGTCGTTTAGGGTCCCGTGGGCACGTAAATGATTTTACGAAAGTAGCCCATTCCGGATATATCCCATCCGCTAGATAATATCCGTGCTCGTAGGTGGCTCCAGGTGCTTTTCCATCATATACATCGTTGAAGATGGGCGACTGATTGAGAACATTGATGTCGTTGTTGGAACCGGCAACACCAAAGTATGCGTGCCAGATCCATAGATCTTGAGAGGCCACTGCTTCTAGCATGAATGTCGTGTGCTCATGATCACCTCTCATGAATTGACCTCGCCATGCATTCGGACAATTTGCCCACGCCCAATGAGTACAGTCTATGCTGCCGAGCATGCCGGGAAATCCGTGTTTAGCTTCATGCGCGGCGTACAACTTCTGAATATCAATAAAAGTAGGCTTGCGTAAATATTTTTGACCATACAGTTCAATAATACCTGTGCAGAATTTGTACAGACAATTTCGTGACGTTGTCTCTCCCATACGAATGTACTCGTCAAGTGCGTCAGCAGTTACTCCATACGCCAATTACCGAATTGCGGAAATACACTTTTGTATCGGAGAAAAACCTTGTTTGCGTCTGCCGTCCACCCGAAGTGTAAAATACGGATACTCTCCTGCTAAATCTTCAACTATTCGTTCGAATAGTTGCCTGCTCATCCTGAACCGCCGCCTAAACATATCCGGTGTATAAACCGGGTTGTTGCCAAAGTAGTCCCGCATAAGCCGCTCGTTTGCAGCTACTCGACCTCTTTCTATGTTCGCGGCCCTCTCTGTTGTTGACGACGAGGCGGTGCTACCATAAATCCATTGTGCAGCATGTCGAAAAACTTCTCTTTGTAGATTCAACAACTCGTCGGTGTCTACGGATGATGATGATGCGGTCGGTGAACCGGGTTGTGGCGAATCCATATTGTTTAAAATATAGAGAATGAAAGAGAATGAGAGAGTTTGAGAGATTGTTGGTGTGAAAAAATAAGAGGTTGAGGGTTAATATATATAGTGTGATTAAATTGAGAAAAAAAAGTAGCCGTTTGAATAAAAAATTTAAAAAAAAATAAAAAAATAAACAAAACATGCTCGGGTTCATCGGGTTTTCAAACCCGCACCCCGAGCCCGCAGCCGAAGCCCGAGCCACCCACAGCGCTACCCACACGAGCCCACAGCGAGCCCGTGGCCGAGCCCGCGGGCGCTGCGGAGGGCCTTAGCTAGTAATACAAGAGAAGAGTACATTAATTGATGAATTCATTTACTACATAAAGTAGTAAGGCCATCAGTACCTCATCCCTCTATCTTTCAAAGATTCCAGCTCCACATCAGCGCCACATCAGCTTTTCTCAATCCCTCACTCAATCCCTAAACACCCTAACCCCATTCCCTAACCCACTCCCTCTCATTTCTCACCTGGGACCCACCTCTCCTCCTCACATTTTCTTCGGGATGAAACGGGATGGGGAACCCGCATCCCATCCCGCACCGCTGATACCACAAGGGCCGTAGCCCATTCCCGCTGATACCGCAGGCCATCCCGAGCTCATCCCGAGCCGGGTACGGATGGCCTAAGTAGTACACTACACATATGACAAGTCAATCAATAATGTATAATATATATATATATATATATATATATATATATATATATATATATATATATATATATATATATATATATATATATATATATATATATATGGGCGGGTTCAAATGAGGAGCGCATCAAAACGTGAGAACGTGAGGAGCAATTGACAGTTATGAATCACATGTGATTGGCAGTTGTGGATCACATGTGATTCACAACTGATCTGGAGGAGCAATTGACAGTTATGAATCACATATGATTTACAACTAAAATCATTAATGATCCGCGACTTGCACGCCTCGCGAACCACCTCGAACCACTTTTGCGCGAATTTTCGAGTTAATCCGATTTTTTAGGGTTGTAAATCATATGTGATCAGAAGCATGGGAGTGCTCCTCACGTTCTCTTAAATTGATGCGCTTCTCACGTGAACCTTCCTATATATATATATATATATATATATATATATATATATATATAGAGAGAGAGAGAGAGAGAATTCAAATAAAAATTCATTTTCAATTGTGAATATGAGGAGGGATCTTAGCCCTTCCATCTATATTGATCCAATGACCCATATTAAATAGAGTTTTTAATTGAAATTATTAATTAAGGTGATTAGGGGTAAAATGGGAAGATAATTTAAACACACGCCTACCATGTTTGACTTTTTATTTTATTTTTTAATTAAAATTTTTTACCCCCCCTTAAAATTTAAAATAAATTATCTTAAAAATTACTAATATTTTAATCAAACAAAATACATCAAAAAACGAGAATTTCGTGCTCTTCGATATGACATCCATAATTCCATATCGATATAGTTTTTTCTTTATTTTAACTGTTTTTTTTGTGAAATGCTATGTATGTGTTATATTCAGTATGAATATGTATGCACGTTTCCTGGTGTCCATATTCAGTATGAATAACAAAGGGGAACATTCATTCACTATTCATGACGAATAACACAGTATTCAAAATGAATAATACAACATTCAAGATAAATAATACACGAATTCTTGATTCATGTATTATTAAACATGAATCGTGTATTATTCACCTTGAATGTTGTATTATTCATGATAAATAAGATATGGTGTCCACATTCAATATGAATAATACATCATTTAGGGTGAATAATACACGATTTATGAATTCGTTTATTATTCATCCTGAATGTTATATAATTCATCCTGAATACTGTATTATTCATCTTGAATATTGTATTATTCATCATGAATAGTGAATGAACGTTCATCTTTGTTATTCATACTGAATGTGGACACTTGGAGATGTGCATACATATTCATAAAGAATAAAACCAAGTTTCGATTGTGAATCTGAAAACAAAAGAGAGTGTGTCATGTGTTCACACTCTCACAGATCATTCATATATTATTCATCATGAATAATGTATCATTCAGGATGAATAATACAACATTCAAGATGAATCATACACTATTCATATTTAATAATACATGAATCAGGAATTCGTGTATTATTCATCCTGAATGTTGTATTATTTATTTTGAATACTGTTATTCGTCATGAATAGTGAATGAACGTTCTCCTTTGTTATTCATACTGAATATGGACACCAGGAAACGTGCATACATATTCATACTGAATAAAACACATACATAGCATTTCACGTAAAAACAGTTAAAATGAAGAAAAAACTATATCAAGATGGATGTCATATCGAATAGCACGTTATTCTTGTTTTTTTGATGTATTTTGTTTGATTAAAATATTAGTAATTTTTAAGATAATTTATTTTAAACTTTAAGGGGGGGAAAAATTAATTAAAAAAGAAAATAAAAAGTCAAAGATGATAGGCGCTAATTTAAATTTCCAGATTTGTCCCTAATCACTTCTCAATTAGTTTCATTAAGTTTTAACCATTTATTAATTTTCCAAATCTTGATCAATGGTTGTGACTTGTCCTCATGTTCACAATTGAAAATGAGTTTTCATTTGAACCCATCTCTCTCTCTCTCTCTCTCTCTCTCTCTCTATATATATATATATATATATATATATATATATATATATATATATATATATATAGAGGAAGGTTCAAGAGAAAACCTCAAAAAAACGAAAAACTGAAGAACACCCTAGGAGCCCTTCATCTGGACGGTATACACTTGTGCATACATGTAAATAGTTGACTTTTTGGTTTTATGCACAAGTGCATTATGCATTTGTGCATATATGCACAAATGCATGTTATAAATAACCTGTATGCACAAGTGCATACCGCCCAGATGAAAGGCTCCTAGGGTGTTCTTCAGTTTTCCGTTTTTTAAGGTTTTCCCTTGAACCTGACCCTATATATATATATATATGATGGTGGTACATTTATGGGCTTCAGTGGTCACATTGGTTTCCAAAACCTATGTACGTACTAACCTAAACTTGTTATTGCTGGTAAATTGATTCATGTTAGAATCAATTTAACTAGTATATTAAAAATGTAATCAATATATATATATATAAAAAGAAGAATGTCTAAGAAAGAGTTAAGGATAGACTTCAATGACCATTTATCTAATTTTATAGAATTTTGATTTATTTTAAACAAAAGTTTTACATTAAATAGTCTTATTAATTACTAAATTTTTTCATTTTTCATTTCATTTTGTATATTTATAAGATAGATAACATCATCAATATATATATATAAAGGAGAATATCTAAGAAAGAGTTAAGGATAGACATCCATGACCATTTATCTAATTTTATAGAATTTTGATTTATTTTAAACAAGTCATACATTAAATAGTCTCATTAATTACTAAAATTTTTCATTTTTCATTTTATTTTATATATTTATAAGATAGATAACAACCATCAATATATATATATATATATATATATATATATATATATATATAAAGGAGAATGTTTAAGAAAGAGTCAAGGATAGACTTCCATGACCATTTATCTAATTTTATAGAATTTTGATTTAAACAAAAGTCATACATTAAATAGTCTCATTAATTACTAAAACTTTTCATTTTTCATTTCATTTTATATATTTATAAGATAGATAACAATGCTTATAAATAAAAAATACTTCTTTTAGTAGGTTATATTCTTTCTATCTTTTAGTATGCTAATATATATATATATATATATATATATATATATATATATATATATATATATATATATATATATAGGGTTGGGTTCACGTGAGACCAACCTGTTTTCGTGAGACCGTGAGACCACAAAATAACATTAAACTTCACAACGATTCATTGTGAAGGTAAGCAAAATAGCGAACCTTCATAGCAAAAACACTGTGAAGGTTTACCTTCACAATACCTTCACAGTCTTTTGCTGTGAAGGTTTAGTGTTATTTTTTTAGTCTCACGGAAATGGCTTGGTCTCACATTATCTCAAGTCTATATATATATATATATATATATATATATATATATATATATATATATATATATATATATATATATAGGGGTGGTATCTTTTGCAAACCAGTGTATTTGTACAAACTCGTACAAACCATACCTAGCTTCATGATTTTGTAAATTTGGCTTCATGAATATTTATATATATATTTTGGCTTCATGAATATATAATTTGGCTTCATGAATATATCATTTGGCATTTTTAACTAATGTTTTTACAAAAATAAGGGTATTTTAGGGCTCCACCAAAAAAAAATTAGTTAAAAATGTCAAATGATATATTCATGAAGCCAAATTATATATTCATGAAGCCAATATATATATATATATATATATATATATATATATATATATATATATTCATGAAACCAAATTTACAAAATCATAAAGCTAGGTATGGTTTGTACGAGTTTGTACAAATACACTGGTTTGCAAAAGATACTCAGCCTATATATATATATATATAAGATAATGTCTAAGAAGAGTTAAGAATAGGGTTCCATGACCATTTATCTAATTTTATAGAATTTTGATTTATTTTAAATAAAAGCCATACATTAAATATTCTCATTAATTACTAAAACTTTTTATTTTTCATTTCATTTTATATATTTATAAGATAGATAACAATGCTTATAAATCAAAAATACTTCTTTTAATAGGTTATATTTTCTTTTTATCTTTTAGTAGGCTAACAATGCTTATAAATCAAAAATATTTTTAAGTTCGTGCTTAAAGATTATTCAAGAATGTTTTAAAGCTCAAAGCCCGTTAAAATCTCAAATCTCATTTATAATTCAAAGACTGAAGAAATCTGCCAAAAGTCAAAGCTGCAAAGACCAATGATTCGAAGATAAAAAGATTTTGTTTGAAGACTTTGATCAACGCTACACAGATTTGAAGTTCGTGTTTCAAGACTTTGTGACTATTTGTTTCAGAAGAGCCTAATGAAGATTAAAGTCGCCAAAGTGGATTCTTGAAGATAAAGCATATCTGAAAGTTAAAGAACTGAAGACTATCGTCATAATTTTTTTAAATCTTGGATCCATAGGGGGAGATTGTTAGTACACTAATGTATCCAAGATTTAGGACTAATTGTAATTAATCAATATTAGTCAAAGTCAACAAAATAGCTAGTGAGGGTCAAAGGTATAAATACCCATTTGTAGGGTGTGTGAGGTCAGTGTGCATAGCTACCAATAGTGTGTGTGTGTGAAAAAGAGAGAGAATTAGGTCATCCATTTACATTTCATCTAAGTACACACACATACACTATTGGTAGCTATGCACACTGACCTCACACACCCTACAAATGGGTATTTATACCTTTGACCCTCACTAGCTATTTTGTTGACTTTGACTAATTAAATTAGTCCTAAATCTTGGATACATTAGTGTACTAACATAAATCAAAAATATTTTTAATATAACTTTTCATTTTTTATTTCATTTTATATATTTATAAGATAGGTAACAATGCTTATAAATCAAAAATACTTTTTTTAATAGGTTATATTCTTTTCAGCTTTTAGTAGGCTAACAATACTTATAAATCAAAAATAATTTTAATATTGAATGTTTTTATTTATCTACATTTTTATGGATAACCTAACAATATTTATAAATCAAAATTTATTTAATAAAATTTATTTTTTATTTATTTAATTTTTATTTTTCTTAATAAGTTAACAATGATTATAAATCAAAACTTTTAAATTGTTTTATTTTTTTTAGTAATATATATACCAATGTTTATATTCTTTCTTTCAGTAAGCTAACAATATTTATAAATCAATACTTATTTTAATAAATTATATTTGTATATATATATATTCTTTTATTTTATAGTAAGATAATAACTGCTTATAAATCAATAAAAATTTCTAATAAATTCTAATTATTATTTTATCACAATGGTTATTTTATTATAATTATTGAGTTTATTGATTTATTTTTCCTACGTAATCTTACTTTATTTAAATATTATATCATCTTTTTTCGTATGATAGATAACAATGATTATAAATCAAATACATATTTTAATAGAGTATATTTTTATTTTTTATTTTAGTAAGCTAAAAATGTTTATAAATCAATTTTTTAATATGTATCTTTTTATTTATTTACATTTTTTTGGATAAGTTAACAATACTTATAAATCAAAACTTATTTAATAAAGTACATTTTTTATTTAATTAACTTTTTGTTTTTCTTCGTAAACTAACAATGATTATAAATCAAAACTTTTTTAAATTGTTTTATTTTTTCTTAGTAAGATACCAATGTTTGTATTCTTTTTTTAGTAAGCTAACAATACTTATTTTAATAAAAAATGTTTTTTTAGTAAGATAACAACGGCTTATAAATCAATTTTTTTAGTAAAGTATATATTAATCTTTATAATAATATTTGTATTCACCGCGCAAGACGCGGTGCTGTTACCTAGTTAAAAAATAAATACTGAGTGTTGTATAGAAATTTGTAGATAGGAACAGATTTTAGCAATATAAATAAAATAATGCATCTAGTTCAATCCATATATATTATTTGTGAAAATTTGGTTGATTTATATGTAGGCAACCTTAATTGGTTCCACACAAAACCTAGGGTTTCTATTAATATAAACAATATTAATTAACAAAATAGTTTGTGGAAGATAATTTTTCAGTACTGTCTTTTGTTTCTTGAATTAGATATTGTTGAAGGTGTTGATTAAAAAAATGGTTGAAGAATCTTTAAATTACGGATAAAAAGGGTAAATAAGTAATTTCATTATTTTAAGATAATTTTGTTATAACTGATGAAGTGGTTTACTAAGGGGGTGTTTGAGATTGCTTATTTAAAGGGTTTTTTGACTTATTTTGATGTCAAACCGTTACTGATAAGCACTTTTGGGTGTTTGGTTGAGGAAACAAAAGTGCTTATATCGGTGTCAAACCGGTGATAAACACTTTTTAATAAGTCAAATGATTCTAACTTATTTAAAATAACTTATTAGCCTTGAAACCTAAATAACTTTTTATATAAAACTCTATTTAACGTGGGATAAGTTAATAAGCACTTTTACAAAAAAAAAAAAACATAAGTTGTTTTAAATAAACAATCCCAAACACCCCTAAAATTGTTAATTTGACAACTGAATAATTTATTAAATAAGGATTGGAATTATTTTATGCAAATAAAAGTACACATTTTATTACAACTTTAATTAAGTCGTACGTAATAACTAGATAAGTAGTACCACACTCCACATCTAAACACGTCGAGATTTATGTTTATATTTTATTATTTCAACTACCAGTAATTAAAATATATAGAAAACGATTGTACCTAATAGGTTGCACTAGTTCTTTAGGCTCACTTCTTCAAACCCTGACCCTTATTGTGAAGGGAACTACTAATAAGGCGTACAAAAGCTTCCAAAATGCAGAATGACTTGAATATATATATATATATAGTCCTACTAAATTGTAACCATTAAATGTGTGTAATCCGTGTAAACCGTCGATTTCATGGGTTTTTTTGATGAATTTTTTTATGGAATTGTCTATTTTGATGAAATTATTTCATATCATTCATTTCTTGATGAATTTTTTTTATGAAATTTGTAGTTTCATAGGTAAAAACGAAAATATATGAACAGTTTCATAAAAATGAAAAAACCTATGAAACTACAAATTTCATAAAAAAAATTCATCAAGAAATGAATGATATGAAATAATTTCATCAAAATAAACAATTTCATAAAAAAAATTCATCAAAAAAACCTATGAAATCGACGGGTTACACACATTTAATGGTTACAATTTATTATCTCTCTCTCTCTCTCTCTCTCTCTCTATATATATATATATATATATATATGGGTCTTCTTTTGAGAACCTATTAAATTATGATAACCTTGATAACAAATGCATCACGTGCTATCTAAGACTAGGATTTAGAATATTAATCAATATATATTTGTTTCACAATCTGTTTGTTTCACATGTACTCGGTTCACAAAATGCACATTTTTACGTGTTTGTGAAACAAAAAATACACATAAAAAGTTTCACATTGTGAAACAAATATGTTAGAAATGATAAGGAATCAATCGATGAATGAGAGAGTCGAGAGAGAGAGATGTGGCCGAAGGTTTCAGCAGCTTTTCATATATGTTGAGAATGATTACAAGAGATTGATTAACCTAAAACTGAAACATAAGTAACCTATATATACAGCTAAGATATAGATAATTACAGAATAGACCTTGTACTTTACATATACACAATAATAACTCTAACACCCCCCCTCAAACTCAAGTGGGGGAAGAATGAGCTAAACTGAGTTTGGAAACAAGAGTCCGAAAACGCCCCGGAAGATGAGCTTTGGTGAAGATGTCCGCTGTCTGATCAATGGTTGAAATCGAGAGAAGTTTAACCGTCTTGCGAAGAACATGTTGACGAGTGAAATGACGGTCAATCTCTATGTGCTTTGTACGCTCATGAAAGGCATCATTGTGAGCAATCTGAATAGCACTATTGTTATCACACCACAATGGTGTTGGAGAGATCTGATGCGCACCCATATCAGATAGTAACCAGCGTAGCCATACAACTTCTTGTGTAGTGTCAGCTAAAGCGCGATACTCAACTTCAGTACTAGATCGAGCTGTCAGAGATTGTTTCTTGCTGCGCCAGGAAATAAAAGAGTCTCCAAGGAAGAAACAATATCCGGTGGTAGAGAGACGATCTATTATGTCTCCATCCCAGTCAGCATCGGAGAATGCACGAAGAGTTAAGGACGATGTGGATGAGAAGTGAAGTCCATGAAACATTGTCCCTTTAAGATACCGAAGGATACGTAGAACCGCGACATAGTGATAGGAGCACGGAGCAGCCATGAACTGGCTGACTATATGAACTGCATATGCAAGATCCGGTCGTGTAACAGTCAGGTAGACCAGAGAAACAACTAGTTGACGGTACCGTGTAGGGTCCCGCAGCGGGGTGCCGACATTGGGAGCAAGATGCAGATTTTGCTCAATGGGTGTAGAAGCAACTTTGTTGTCTGTAATCCTAGCTTTGGATAACAGATCTGAAATGTACTTGGCTTAACAGAGATAGATGCCGGAAGAGTCTGACAGGACTTCAAGACCAAGGAAGTAGTGTAGTTTACCAAGATCTTTCATCTCAAAACATGAGCTGAGAGACTGTTTGAGATGGATGATACCTGTAGAGTCACTGCCGGTAATGATCATATCATCAACATACAATAGGAGTAAGATAGTACCTGTAGCAGTGGTCCGAGTAAACAGGCCAGAATCATAATTACTCGGAGAAAACCCCAATGAAATGACAGTATTGCTAAATTTTTCAAACCAAGCACGAGGAGCTTGTTTGAGGCCATAGAGGGCTTTTCGAAGTCGGCATACATGACCCTGACGAGAGATCACACCTGGAGGGGGTCTCATGTAGACTTTCTCTTCGAGATCACCATTTAGAAAGGCATTCTTGACATCCATCTGGTAAAATGGCCATCTTTTGGTGGCAGCTATGGCGAGAAGACTATGAACCGAGGTGACACGAGCCACAGGAGCAAACGTCTCCTCGTAATCAATGCCATAATCTTGATTGAAGCCTTTTGCCACAAGGCGTGCTTTGTATCGATCAATGGATCCATCAGACTTTGTTTTGATTTTGAAGACCCATTTGGAACCAATAGGTGACTTGCCCGGTGGGAGAGGTACAAACTCCCATGTATTTGCTTTGTCAAGGGCCTAAAGTTCCTCAGTCATAGCTTGCTTCCAAATAGGGTTAGAAGCAGCTTCCTTGAAGGAAGTGGGTTCATGGTTGGACAACAGTGTAGCATAACAATGATAATCACGAAGGTGAGAAGGAACTTGTCTTACCCGGTTCGAGGGTCGTACTTCAGCTTGTGGTTGTGAGGAGCTAGGATCCATAGACTCAGCAGATGGCTCAGAAGTAGTCCTTAAAGATGGTGCAGATGATTGATCATGATCAGATGGCATAGATGGCATAGGTGAAGGCTCAGGTTGAGACGAGACGGAAGGAAGTGGAGCAGATGATGAGGTCACAGATGGAGGTGAGACGGAAGGAGGTGTACGAGATGGAGGGGTGAGTATGGGATCTAATTGGAGTGAGTCCAAAGAGATAGAGTTATCAGTGAAGAAGGAAGTGGAAGGATTGGGTATGTCCTGAAATTTGGACACCGTTGAGAAGGAAAGATGTTCCCAGAATGTGACATGACGGGATATACGTAGTCTCTTAGAGACTGGATCCCAACAACGATAACCTTTGTGTTCAATACCATAGCCAAGAAAGCAGCATAATCGAGAACGAGGTTCGAGTTTGGTGTGTTCATGAGGATGCAATTGAACAAAGCAGGCACAACCCCATACTTTTAGGAGTTCATATGCAGGAGAGACCCCATGGAGCACTTCATAGGGATACTTTTGATTTAGGATGGGAGTCGGGTGATGGTTGATGATGTAGACAGCCGTGAAGGCAGTTTCACCCCAAAAACGTTCTGGACACTTGGCTGAGATTAATAGAGTACGAATAGTATCGAGGATGTGGCGATGTTTACGTTCTGCACGTCCATTTTGCGGAGAGGTGCCGGGACAGGAGTACTGAGAAAGAGTACCCTGAGATTGAAGAAAAGAGAGGAGAGAAGATTCTTTGTATTCCATAGCATTATCTGCTCGAAGAATCTTTATAGGCTTGGAAAACTAGGTCAGAATCATACGAGCGAAGGTAATATATATTTGAGGTAGTTCGGAGCGATGTTTCATGAGATATATCCATGTAAAGCGTGTGTGATCATCGATAAAGATAACAAATTATCGAGAACCTCCCATGGATGGATGTGGTGCTGGTCCCCAAACATCAGAGTGAATGAGGTCAAAAGGAGAAGCAGATTTAAATTCATTTAGTTGAAAATGTAAGGCATGATGTTTGCCAAGATAAACAAGAAACGTTTTCAGAAGAAGTGTTGCCTAATAATCCTGAACCAGCTAACAGTTTTATTCTAGCTAAAGATAGATGTCCTAGACGCTTATGCCATAATTCAAAAAAAGGGGTACTGGAAACAGAAGCAACAAAATTTGACGAGGTTAAGGGAAGACGGAGGTAGACCACTTCAATCATCCGACCAACTTTACGGCCTAGTCCAAGGATCTGCTTGGTCTTTGGATCCTGCACAACACAACCAGAAGGATGAAACAGAACAATTAGACCGGATTCCATAAGCTGAGTGATTGAAATCAGGATCAGAGATAAGTTAGGGATATGTAGCACATCAGGTAATTGTATATTGCGGGGGGGGGGGGGGGGGGGGGGTAGAGACAGTCCCACTGAAAGATACAGGTAAGCGAGTGTCATCCGCAGTACAGACTGATGAGAACATTCTGGAGGTTTGCTTAGAGATAAACCCGTCAGCTTTAGGTGTCATGTGGTTACAACATCCAGAGTCAAATAGCCAAGGGTTACCTGGTGTTGAGATATTGCACTGAGAATTCATACTCATAGAACCTGTAATGAGTCGCTCGATAAGCTCTTGGTTGCGGCGCATGAGTTCCATAAGGTCAGGCGATGAGTTGTTGCTATGCGATGCCTGAATTGCCGGCGTAGAGGAGTCTTGAGTGATTGATCCAGCAAATGACTGAGTGCGCTGTTGCTTTTGCTTACCTGAATTCCGTGGATGCTTTAGGCAGTCAGACCCATAGTGTCGTGGCTGTGTGATCCCACACCAACGACATTTTTGAATTGGACAGTTGAGGAGAAGATGAGAAGTAGAGTGACAGAACGTGCATTCACTGTATTTAGACTGACTATTGAGAGCCATCTGACTTATTAGAAAAACTGATTGAAGGAAATTCCAGAATGTAAGGAACTAATCGTGAGGTACCGAAACTGTGTGTTCCGGAGTTGAAAGCCGAAAAGAGGAGTTTCAGAGTTGTGAGTGATGGAACTGAGTGTTCCGGAATTAAGTTCAGAAAAGTGAGAACCAGAGTTGAGTTCCGGAATTGATCTCAAACCCTGTTTTCGCGGTTCAAGAAAGATCCGGAATTTGAGAACAGGAAATGGGTTCCGGAATTGAGGAATCAGGTACCGGAGTTGTGAGAGTTCCGGAAATAAAAGGAAAGCAGTACCGGAATTGAAGTTCCGGAAGTAGAAAATGAAACAGGTTCCGGAATTGAAGGCAAGTTCCGGAATTGAAGGCAAGTTCCGAAATTTTAAGGAGGTTGTACCGGAATTTTAATGTTTCGGAGTGAAGAAAAATTTTCCTGTTCCGGAATTAAGATAAAGCAGTACCGTAAGACGCAGTTCCGGAATTGAAGTTCCGGAAGTAAAAAATAAACAGGTTCCGGAAGTGTGATGTTCTGGAATTAAAATTGGAGCAGGTTCCGGAAGACAGTTGATTCGGAATGGGAAAGCAGATACCGGAACTAGTAACGAAAGAAACACGTACCTGAATTAAAGACCCAGAATGAAGAACCGGAGTAGGACAGATCCGGAACTAAGAGGGTTCCGGAGTAGGGCGTTTCCTAACAGCGCCGAACAGCGAGACAAAGGAATCGAACAACAAATAGTCGAGTATATGAAAAGTAGAAATCGAACAATCGAAGATGTAGATGATACGTATCTATAGCTCTGATACCATGTTAGAAATGATAAGGAATCAATCAATGAATGAGAGAGTCGAGAGAGAGAGAGAGATGTGGCCGAAGGTTTCAGCAACTTTTCATATATGTTGAGAATGATTACAAGAGATTGATTAACCTAAAACTGAAACATAAGTAACCTATATATATAGCTAAGATATAGATAATTACAGAATAGACCTTGTACTTTACATATACACAATAATAACTCTAACAAAATATATGTTAATCAATACACTAAATACTACAATTAGATGAGAAAAAATCATGTGAAAAAACCGTAAGGTAGAAGTTATCATAGATCTCACAAATTTTGGAGTTCTCAAATGATTAAGCCCCTATATATATGTATATATATATATATATATATATATATAGGAAAGGTTGAGGGGAAAACCTCAAAAAACGAAAAACTGAAGAACACCTTGGTAGCCCTTCATCTAGACGATATGCACTTGTGTATACAGGTAAACTATGTTTTTTTTAGTTTTTATGCACAAGTGCATTATGCACTTGTACATATGCACGTGTGCATGTTACAAATTACTTGTATACACAAGTGTATACGTCCAGATGAAGGGCTACCAGGGTGTTCTTCAGTTTCTCGTTTTTTTGAGGTTTTCCCATGAACCTGACCCTATATATTTATATATCCAGCTTGGTTGCTTTGGAAAAACTAGGTTGGTGACCATCTAAAGCCGACACAAATGGTTGAGCCTATGTCATAGTTTGAGCTTCTAGCCTCGCTATCGATACAATAAAGTGGTTAGTCAATACTAAACATGATGATGGCACTTAATTAAGGAGCGTCTGGTCACTGTGATTCTTTCTGGTCAAAGGGATAGATGGCAATGGTGTATTGAATGGACAGGGGATTTTTCGGTGGCCTCCGCTCGAAAATACATTGATTCAAAAACTTTAGTGATTGATTAGTCTCTCATGAGATGGAATAAGACTTGACCCTGTTAAGGTACACATATCTAGATGGCGTTTAGGCTTGAACAAAGTTCCTACCAGGGACACTCTTGATAAGAGAGACTTTGATGTGAGTTCCACTGTTTGTCCGATATGTGAGTCTGAAGTTGAATCGGTGGGTCATCTGTTCTCACTGTTCTAAAATGCTCGCTGCGACAGCCGCCATAGCGCGTCGTGGCTAAAGGCTTGTGTTTCACGCCACGTTATGCCTGTGGCATGCCATGACATAATGTGCAGTCTTTTATATGTAACATCCCAGACCAACCGTATCAGATATTGTCCGCTTTGTCCATACCTAGACTCACGGTTTTAAAACGCGTCTGATTGGTTGGATGCATTGAGATTGCAAGAAAGCGTGTCTGTTGTGTCTTGATCACTAAATGAAAATGATCCCAAAATTCTAAGGGCTACAAAAGTTACAACCTTAACTCAATCCTCCCATCTCGGCCACCCCATCACCGCCCCTATATACATACATATATATATATATATATATATATACATATATATATCAACCGCCTACCACCATGCATGTCTTGGTCTATCCTTGCTCTTGTCGCATCCCTGCCTTGTCCCTATTCCTATTCCTATCGTCGTTGTCAAGTACCTCTCCCATGTTGTTGTCCTCCCAGCCTTATGTCTCATGCCTTATATATATATCTCACGGATCGCTAGCCATTTGATAAATAAGTAAGGGACCTTTTTTCAAATTTAGTTTTTTATATTTTGAGCATAATTAAAATATATTAATTTGCTTTTCAATGAAGCACTTAATATTTTAATCGTATTTATATTTTAACTACCAAACAAATACAAGTCAGATATCTTTATTATCATTGAAAGTTTTGGTTGGTTTGATGGTTTACTTTAATTTTTATCTTTGAAGGGCTTGAATTTAAAAAAAAAAAAAAAAAACTCTAATTAATAGCTAGTTTAATAATCTTCAGAAATATTTTTCCATAAGTATAAAATTGGTGCTAGAAAGTTGTAAAGGAAAAAGAAAAAGTTGAGGGCTTTAATTTATCTTCTGATAAACTAACGTGACTGTGTTAGTTAGAGTAGCTTTATTTTCTTTTTCCTTTTAAGCTTCTCTAACACCAAGTCTAAATCTCAGGTCAAATCTTCAGCCCTAGAATGAAAAGGAAGAAATCAAACAAAACTAAAAGCGAATTAAGGAAGGATGCCACAGGAGACTTTTGTTCTTCAAAAATGGTGGAATACTCTACGGGGTTTTGCCATTTCTATGCATGTCCAAATTAACTATCATGCAAAGTTAATTAGTGAAAGAATATATATATATATATATATATATATTGATCAGTACACACAATTAAGAAGAAATTTAACGAACCTTGAAGAATTGGTCCAGAGGGTAGTGGTAGCGGATGAGGAATTAGGTTGTTGTCTTTTCTCGATAAAACTCCCTACCAGCTTTCCACTTCCCATATCATCTTCTCCAGATCCATCATCAGATTGCCCTTAATTCAGTTAATTTTAATACAAGGAAAAATGGTATCACTAATTAAAAGCTTTTGATTTGGTAATGAAGCTAGCTATGGAACTTTTAATGTGTAATAGAATACCTGAGGTAGCTGCAGGTTTGTCAGTTGTTTTAACAGTTCTATACATCTGCAAAATCATTGATACAGTTATATATAGCAAAAGTGACAAAAAATGCAGTAAACAAACAAGAAAAAAAGGTAACACAAGAAAAATAATTAATTGATTTAGTGTGTGTTTCATTGGCTGGTGGGTTTCTTGTTATCATGACTCTTGTTATGATTGAATAATGATGCTTATTTTTTTTCTCTTATCATTGTGATATCATTTCTCTTCCCCTCACTAATTACTTTCTTAACCTCAGTCACTCAATCCACTTAGGAGAGAGAGAGAGAGAGAGAAATAAGGATACCTGTAAATTATGGCTCTTGACATGAGCTAGCTTGGGTGAGATCTTATCTCTTCCCCTCACTGTTCTTTTAACCCCAGTGAGTCACTCCACTTAAGAGAGAGAAAGCGACTCAGATATTCCTGTATATATATATATATATATATATATATATATAGAGAGAGAGAGAGAGAGAGAGAAAGAGAGAGAGAGAGAGGATACATACCTGTAAATGACTTTTGACATGAGCTAGTGTTAGATCTTTGACATCCATGAGCTCCAAAACTGATTTAGGTGTTGCCCCTCAACAAATTGAAAACATAAACCCTCAAAATGCAATCACTATATATATATATATATATGAGATACCAGTAACTAAATAATCTATATAGGGAAGTGGATAGGAATTGTTGAAGTCAATTTTGTATGACTTACTTTCATGGCCACCAAGAAGCTCAACTGCGTGAACAAAGCGCGAGTGAAGGGTGCTAGTCCATCGCATCCTGGGTGCCCTCATACTCCTCTTACTTGGAAGCTTTGGTACAAATTTTGATCTAATCATACCATGTGAGACTTCACTTCCACCATAGTTGTGGTGGTGGTGGAGTTGATACAATGATGATAATCTTGCCTCACTTCCACCATCACCACCACAATTTGGTATACTAGTGTAACCAGATGATGAAGACTCACGAGGCATAGGGTTTAAATTAGGTAGGAAGGGAAATTGATAGACCGGAATCCCCTTGATCGGTTTCAAACATTTGGATGCATCAAGGAGAGAAACACCATTATTGTTAGGTGGTTGATTGTAGATTCGATGGTGGTTATGATTAGGATTAGGATTAGGATGAAAAAGGTTTTGTAATTGTGGGTGATATTGATCTCTTTCAGTTAAAGATGGTGCAAGATTCCTTGATGAAGAATAAGGTAAGGAATGCTGAGTGTTTTGTTTATAAGTGTTTGGAGGGCTAATTCGGAGAGAGAGATCAGGAAGTGGGGTTGAAGATGGTTGTGGTTCTACTTGTATGGAAATCCCTTCAAAGGGCATTTTCTTGATTTGTCTATGACTATGATATGAGAGGAGGATATATGATTTCACACGATCTCTTCTTGATCTTTTCAAATAATGAGAGGTGGGATTAATGGTTCAACACTGATCTTTTCTTGATCAATCAAATAATTGTATAGGTAGATACTACTATTAAGAATGGACATCGATCGAGGAGATATATATATATATATATGATAGAACAAAGGCAATCAATCACCAATGAACACACAGAAAAAGAACAAGATATGAAAGTGTAGAAAGCTAAGAAAGAAGACTTCCAAGAAAGGCTGAAAACTCAAGTGAAAGTGATATATGGAGATATATAGAGAGAAAGAGAGAAAAAGGGATATATATGATTATGATTAGGGGGAGCCATTGAATTAGAAACAAATAAAGTAAAAGTTGGAATTCGATGAAAAGGAGGTAGGGGGTCAGATCAGGTGGTGATAGTATGTATATATGTATCCGAAAATGACAGTAGCTAAACAAAAAACAACTTCCTTCACTCTCTATCACACACAGACACCTAATAATCAAAACAAGCAAAGAGAACAAATACACGAATTGAAGGAGATAAATCTAATAATTATAGAGAGAATATATGAGTATTATTAGATATATATATATATATAGGAAAGTCAGTTATATTTTGCTTCCCCGGCCGGCGAGGACGGGTTAATTGAAGAGAGAGTGATGTGAATGTGATTCCTTTTCCCCCACTCTCTTCGCTACTCTTCTCTTACACAATAAACACACTTGGCTTGCTTTACTTTACCCCACACTCAGACCAAGTACACTACTAATTGAATACCATTTTTGTAACCTATTCTACAGTTTATCTATATATATATACTTCAAATAACATCAACTTCTCATCACACACATACATACACACACATACAGCCAACATCAAATGTAAACCCACTAAATGTTAGAAACCCATCAAAACCAACCAAAACCATTCAATGTATTTGATATTAATTAAGCTATGATTCATATTGTTTCATATGTTTTTTTTCTTGTGTCATTATGAAAGTGTATGTGTACTTTATCTTAAAAATTACTAATATTTTAATCAAACAAATTACATCAAAAAACGAGAATTCCGTACTCTTCGATATGACATCCATCTCGATATAGTTTTTTTGTTGTTTTAACCGTTTTTACGTAAATGTCATATATGTGTTATATTCATTATGAATATTTATGTACGTTCAAGTGTTTACAACATCTCAACACCGTAAGTCCGTAACTCGACATCACATCCTACAACACTTTCTTCAACGTCCTAAGACATCGTGTTCTTCATTACCGTAACCCAACACCCATCGAGATGAATCGGGAACCTATCGAATTTCGAATGTGAACCAAGAAACGAAAGAGAGTGTGTCACGTCTCCACACCTTCACAGGTCACTCATGTATTATTCTTCATGAATAATGTATCATTCAGATAATACATCATTCAGGGTGAATAATACACGATTCATGAATTCGTGTATTATTCATCCTGAATGATGTATTATTCATACTGAATACTGTATTATTCATCCTGAATATTGTATTATTCATCATGAATAGTGAATGAACGTTCACCTTTGTTATTCATACGGAATGTGGACACCTGGAGATGTGCATACATATTCATAAAGAATAAAACCAAGTCTCGGTTGTGAATCGGAAAACAAAAGAGAGTGCGTCATGTGTTCACACCTGAACGGGTCATTCATATATTATTCATCATGAATAATGTATCATTCAAGGTGATCTAAATTCTCATTAATTAGCTATGTTTGACTACTTAAAGACTAATTTTCTGCCTAATGATAGACCTTTATTCAAGAGCAGACGAATATTGCAGTTACTTTTTCAGTGGAATCATGCAGGCAACTTTTTCAGACGAAATCTATAAACACATTCAAATAATAATAATTTAAAACGATTTAATGAATTAGTTAATATATGATTATTATGTTAATGCGATAGAAGTGTAAAACAAAATTGAAAAAAAAACCAAGAGATGTACCATAAATTAAATAATTAACTATAATAGTATGAATTTTAAATATAAAAAATATTTTTTTTATGTAGTGTATAACTGTATATGATATATATTAAAATATATAAATCCAAAAAAATTCAAGATTGGACTCATTTCGAACATATCGAAGAGACGATTATAATGGTGTAATTTGTTAAAATTAAAACGTATTTTTTAACGTATTTTAGTTAATAAACGATTATATGTGTTAAATGTAAAATTAAAATAATGAAAGTAAAAGGTATAAAGTAAATTTAGTAAATAAGTATAGGGGTTGAAAGTGTAACATTTCATTTTAACAGTGCCAAAATATCAAAATTTTCATAAATGGTCTCTGAAATTTTTCAAAAATGGTCCCTTGCAATTGAAAAGTCACAAAAATAACCCCATCGCGGGATGAGCCCGCGATCGCGGGATGAGCCCGCGATCGCGGGATTCCATTTTTCAAAAATGGTCCCTGCAAGTTTAAAAAAGTGTCAGAAAAGGTCCCTGGCCCGCGATCGCGGGCTCCCATCGCGGATTTTTGGGTATTTTTGCAAAGTGGGAGAGATTTTGGGTATTTCAGTAAAAGATGGTTTGACTTAGGGTATTTTAATTAATTTCCCTTGTTTATTTCTACTACACATTTATTTAAAAACAAATTATTGGTGGAAACAATTATAATATAATTTCTATCTCTTCTATAAAATTTTACAATTTTTTTTTTATTTTAACATACAAGATAGCATTGTGTTTGAGCAAAATATTGTTAAAATCTTTTTTTCTCTATTTTAGCATAACTGTTCAAAATGCTCTTAGCAGTTTTTTGTATTGACTTTAGTCGTTAATTTCAACAAAGTATAAGGACGAAGTTTGCAATTAATTCATAAATAAATTAAAAATCCTTCCAATATTCCACATTCCACATTCATTAATTTTAACCGGTTTAAATTTTCTACAAAAAATAAAAAAAAATTGTAATTGTGTTGTTAGATATTCTTTGACGTTCTTTAATTATACAATTTAACAAGAACAAATAGTAACTTTATAGTTAAATAAGAGTATGATAATAAAAAATCTAATAATTCTTTTGAAGTAAAATGTATTAATAATTAGGTTTCCCAAGCTAAAACCATATCAAAATAGGTTCCCAAAATAAAATGTTACAATAAAAAATGGTTGAAAATGTTTAAAGTAATGCTCATTTGATATGATTGACCAAACAATTAGGGGTTATTTGGCGGTTGCTGAATGGTTTAGTGCAAAATGGTTAAGTGGTCAGAATGATTAAGAGACTTTTATGAGATAGTGTAAAATGAAATATGATTGTTTGGTAATTGTTGAGAATGAAATCATGGTGCTTAATGGTTAAGGGAGACCCAAGATGCTAAATCTTCAGAGGGTTTTAGAACCATTAAGAGGCAGACATTGTTTTTGTCAAACAAGATTTACCTCTTAGCGATTCAGATATTGCCTCTTAATGGAACCATTAAGAGGTAAACAAATAGCCCCTTAGGCCATCCACAGCGCATAGATAAAAGCCCTCAACGCCACATCAGCGCCACATCAGCTAAGCCCTCAAGCCCTAAACACCCCCAGCGCATAACTAAAAGCCCTCAAGCCCTCAATGCCACATCAGCGCCACCTCATTTTTTTAATTCTTTTATTTATACATTTAATTATTTAACAAAATAAAAATATTTATATATTTTTGAATAAATAAAAATAAGATAAATAATAAAAATAAAAATTCATATCATTCATTAAAAAATTAAAAATTACAAAATAAATTTAAAAATTAAAAAATAAATTTAAAAAGCTACTCGTCGTCATTGTTGGGAACTTGGATACGCCAAATATGTTCGACCAAATCCGACCGAATGTTATTATGAGTGGCCCGGTTTTTGACTTCTCGAACATTTGTCGTGCGTTGTTCCTCACTGATTTGGGTTTCGTTATCATCCGTGAAAAGGCCGTGGTCATCGCCACCACAAATAGCATGGTATTCGTCTTCGAGTATCATATTGTGTAATATGACACAAGCGTACATAATGTTTCTCAATCTTGTCGGTTCCCATCCGCGTGCCAGGTTATGAAGTATATGCCAACGTTGTTTAAGCACGCCAAAAGCTCGTTCAACATCTTTACTTGCCGATTCTTGCGCGGACTTGAATTTTTGTCGTTTAGGGTCCCGTGGGCACGTAAATGATTTTACGAAAGTAGCCCATTCCGGATATATCCCATCCGCTAGATAATATCCGTGCTCGTAGGTGGCTCCAGGTGCTTTTCCATCATATACATCGTTGAAGATGGGCGACTGATTGAGAACATTGATGTCGTTGTTGGAACCGGCAACACCAAAGTATGCGTGCCAGATCCATAGATCTTGAGAGGCCACTGCTTCTAGCATGAATGTCGTGTGCTCATGATCACCTCTCATGAATTGACCTCGCCATGCATTCGGACAATTTGCCCACGCCCAATGAGTACAGTCTATGCTGCCGAGCATGCCGGGAAATCCGTGTTTAGCTTCATGCGCGGCGTACAACTTCTGAATATCAATAAAAGTAGGCTTGCGTAAATATTTTTGACCATACAGTTCAATAATACCTGTGCAGAATTTGTACAGACAATTTCGTGACGTTGTCTCTCCCATACGAATGTACTCGTCAAGTGCGTCAGCAGTTACTCCATACGCCAATTACCGAATTGCGGAAATACACTTTTGTATCGGAGAAAAACCTTGTTTGCGTCTGCCGTCCACCCGAAGTGTAAAATACGGATACTCTCCTGCTAAATCTTCAACTATTCGTTCGAATAGTTGCCTGCTCATCCTGAACCGCCGCCTAAACATATCCGGTGTATAAACCGGGTTGTTGCCAAAGTAGTCCCGCATAAGCCGCTCGTTTGCAGCTACTCGACCTCTTTCTATGTTCGCGGCCCTCTCTGTTGTTGACGACGAGGCGGTGCTACCATAAATCCATTGTGCAGCATGTCGAAAAACTTCTCTTTGTAGATTCAACAACTCGTCGGTGTCTACGGATGATGATGATGCGGTCGGTGAACCGGGTTGTGGCGAATCCATATTGTTTAAAATATAGAGAATGAAAGAGAATGAGAGAGTTTGAGAGATTGTTGGTGTGAAAAAATAAGAGGTTGAGGGTTAATATATATAGTGTGATTAAATTGAGAAAAAAAAGTAGCCGTTTGAATAAAAAATTTAAAAAAAAATAAAAAAATAAACAAAACATGCTCGGGTTCATCGGGTTTTCAAACCCGCACCCCGAGCCCGCAGCCGAAGCCCGAGCCACCCACAGCGCTACCCACACGAGCCCACAGCGAGCCCGTGGCCGAGCCCGCGGGCGCTGCGGAGGGCCTTAGCTAGTAATACAAGAGAAGAGTACATTAATTGATGAATTCATTTACTACATAAAGTAGTAAGGCCATCAGTACCTCATCCCTCTATCTTTCAAAGATTCCAGCTCCACATCAGCGCCACATCAGCTTTTCTCAATCCCTCACTCAATCCCTAAACACCCTAACCCCATTCCCTAACCCACTCCCTCTCATTTCTCACCTGGGACCCACCTCTCCTCCTCACATTTTCTTCGGGATGAAACGGGATGGGGAACCCGCATCCCATCCCGCACCGCTGATACCACAAGGGCCGTAGCCCATTCCCGCTGATACCGCAGGCCATCCCGAGCTCATCCCGAGCCGGGTACGGATGGCCTAAGTAGTACACTACACATATGACAAGTCAATCAATAATGTATAATATATATATATATATATATATATATATATATATATATATATATATGGGCGGGTTCAAATGAGGAGCGCATCAAAACGTGAGAACGTGAGGAGCAATTGACAGTTATGAATCACATGTGATTGGCAGTTGTGGATCACATGTGATTCACAACTGATCTGGAGGAGCAATTGACAGTTATGAATCACATATGATTTACAACTAAAATCATTAATGATCCGCGACTTGCACGCCTCGCGAACCACCTCGAACCACTTTTGCGCGAATTTTCGAGTTAATCCGATTTTTTAGGGTTGTAAATCATATGTGATCAGAAGCATGGGAGTGCTCCTCACGTTCTCTTAAATTGATGCGCTTCTCACGTGAACCTTCCTATATATATATATATATATATATATAGAGAGAGAGAGAGAGAGAGAATTCAAATAAAAATTCATTTTCAATTGTGAATATGAGGAGGGATCTTAGCCCTTCCATCTATATTGATCCAATGACCCATATTAAATAGAGTTTTTAATTGAAATTATTAATTAAGGTGATTAGGGGTAAAATGGGAAGATAATTTAAACACACGCCTACCATGTTTGACTTTTTATTTTATTTTTTAATTAAAATTTTTTACCCCCCCTTAAAATTTAAAATAAATTATCTTAAAAATTACTAATATTTTAATCAAACAAAATACATCAAAAAACGAGAATTTCGTGCTCTTCGATATGACATCCATAATTCCATATCGATATAGTTTTTTCTTTATTTTAACTGTTTTTTTTGTGAAATGCTATGTATGTGTTATATTCAGTATGAATATGTATGCACGTTTCCTGGTGTCCATATTCAGTATGAATAACAAAGGGGAACATTCATTCACTATTCATGACGAATAACACAGTATTCAAAATGAATAATACAACATTCAAGATAAATAATACACGAATTCTTGATTCATGTATTATTAAACATGAATCGTGTATTATTCACCTTGAATGTTGTATTATTCATGATAAATAAGATATGGTGTCCACATTCAATATGAATAATACATCATTTAGGGTGAATAATACACGATTTATGAATTCGTTTATTATTCATCCTGAATGTTATATAATTCATCCTGAATACTGTATTATTCATCTTGAATATTGTATTATTCATCATGAATAGTGAATGAACGTTCATCTTTGTTATTCATACTGAATGTGGACACTTGGAGATGTGCATACATATTCATAAAGAATAAAACCAAGTTTCGATTGTGAATCTGAAAACAAAAGAGAGTGTGTCATGTGTTCACACTCTCACAGATCATTCATATATTATTCATCATGAATAATGTATCATTCAGGATGAATAATACAACATTCAAGATGAATCATACACTATTCATATTTAATAATACATGAATCAGGAATTCGTGTATTATTCATCCTGAATGTTGTATTATTTATTTTGAATACTGTTATTCGTCATGAATAGTGAATGAACGTTCTCCTTTGTTATTCATACTGAATATGGACACCAGGAAACGTGCATACATATTCATACTGAATAAAACACATACATAGCATTTCACGTAAAAACAGTTAAAATGAAGAAAAAACTATATCAAGATGGATGTCATATCGAATAGCACGTTATTCTTGTTTTTTTGATGTATTTTGTTTGATTAAAATATTAGTAATTTTTAAGATAATTTATTTTAAACTTTAAGGGGGGGAAAAATTAATTAAAAAAGAAAATAAAAAGTCAAAGATGATAGGCGCTAATTTAAATTTCCAGATTTGTCCCTAATCACTTCTCAATTAGTTTCATTAAGTTTTAACCATTTATTAATTTTCCAAATCTTGATCAATGGTTGTGACTTGTCCTCATGTTCACAATTGAAAATGAGTTTTCATTTGAACCCATCTCTCTCTCTCTCTCTCTCTCTCTCTATATATATATATATATATATATATATATATATATATATATATATAGAGGAAGGTTCAAGAGAAAACCTCAAAAAAACGAAAAACTGAAGAACACCCTAGGAGCCCTTCATCTGGACGGTATACACTTGTGCATACATGTAAATAGTTGACTTTTTGGTTTTATGCACAAGTGCATTATGCATTTGTGCATATATGCACAAATGCATGTTATAAATAACCTGTATGCACAAGTGCATACCGCCCAGATGAAAGGCTCCTAGGGTGTTCTTCAGTTTTCCGTTTTTTAAGGTTTTCCCTTGAACCTGACCCTATATATATATATATATGATGGTGGTACATTTATGGGCTTCAGTGGTCACATTGGTTTCCAAAACCTATGTACGTACTAACCTAAACTTGTTATTGCTGGTAAATTGATTCATGTTAGAATCAATTTAACTAGTATATTAAAAATGTAATCAATATATATATATATATAAAAAGAAGAATGTCTAAGAAAGAGTTAAGGATAGACTTCAATGACCATTTATCTAATTTTATAGAATTTTGATTTATTTTAAACAAAAGTTTTACATTAAATAGTCTTATTAATTACTAAATTTTTTCATTTTTCATTTCATTTTGTATATTTATAAGATAGATAACATCATCAATATATATATATATAAAGGAGAATATCTAAGAAAGAGTTAAGGATAGACATCCATGACCATTTATCTAATTTTATAGAATTTTGATTTATTTTAAACAAGTCATACATTAAATAGTCTCATTAATTACTAAAATTTTTCATTTTTCATTTTATTTTATATATTTATAAGATAGATAACAACCATCAATATATATATATATATATATATATATATATATATATATATATATATAAAGGAGAATGTTTAAGAAAGAGTCAAGGATAGACTTCCATGACCATTTATCTAATTTTATAGAATTTTGATTTAAACAAAAGTCATACATTAAATAGTCTCATTAATTACTAAAACTTTTCATTTTTCATTTCATTTTATATATTTATAAGATAGATAACAATGCTTATAAATAAAAAATACTTCTTTTAGTAGGTTATATTCTTTCTATCTTTTAGTATGCTAATATATATATATATATATATATATATATATATATATATATATATATATATAGGGTTGGGTTCACGTGAGACCAACCTGTTTTCGTGAGACCGTGAGACCACAAAATAACATTAAACTTCACAACGATTCATTGTGAAGGTAAGCAAAATAGCGAACCTTCATAGCAAAAACACTGTGAAGGTTTACCTTCACAATACCTTCACAGTCTTTTGCTGTGAAGGTTTAGTGTTATTTTTTTAGTCTCACGGAAATGGCTTGGTCTCACATTATCTCAAGTATATATATATATATATATATATATATATATATATATATATATATATATATATATATATATATATAGGGGTGGTATCTTTTGCAAACCAGTGTATTTGTACAAACTCGTACAAACCATACCTAGCTTCATGATTTTGTAAATTTGGCTTCATGAATATTTATATATATATTTTGGCTTCATGAATATATAATTTGGCTTCATGAATATATCATTTGGCATTTTTAACTAATGTTTTTACAAAAATAAGGGTATTTTAGGGCTCCACCAAAAAAAAATTAGTTAAAAATGTCAAATGATATATTCATGAAGCCAAATTATATATTCATGAAGCCAATATATATATATATATATATATATTCATGAAACCAAATTTACAAAATCATAAAGCTAGGTATGGTTTGTACGAGTTTGTACAAATACACTGGTTTGCAAAAGATACTCAGCCTATATATATATATATATATAAGATAATGTCTAAGAAGAGTTAAGAATAGGGTTCCATGACCATTTATCTAATTTTATAGAATTTTGATTTATTTTAAATAAAAGCCATACATTAAATATTCTCATTAATTACTAAAACTTTTTATTTTTCATTTCATTTTATATATTTATAAGATAGATAACAATGCTTATAAATCAAAAATACTTCTTTTAATAGGTTATATTTTCTTTTTATCTTTTAGTAGGCTAACAATGCTTATAAATCAAAAATATTTTTAAGTTCGTGCTTAAAGATTATTCAAGAATGTTTTAAAGCTCAAAGCCCGTTAAAATCTCAAATCTCATTTATAATTCAAAGACTGAAGAAATCTGCCAAAAGTCAAAGCTGCAAAGACCAATGATTCGAAGATAAAAAGATTTTGTTTGAAGACTTTGATCAACGCTACACAGATTTGAAGTTCGTGTTTCAAGACTTTGTGACTATTTGTTTCAGAAGAGCCTAATGAAGATTAAAGTCGCCAAAGTGGATTCTTGAAGATAAAGCATATCTGAAAGTTAAAGAACTGAAGACTATCGTCATAATTTTTTTAAATCTTGGATCCATAGGGGGAGATTGTTAGTACACTAATGTATCCAAGATTTAGGACTAATTGTAATTAATCAATATTAGTCAAAGTCAACAAAATAGCTAGTGAGGGTCAAAGGTATAAATACCCATTTGTAGGGTGTGTGAGGTCAGTGTGCATAGCTACCAATAGTGTGTGTGTGAAAAAGAGAGAGAATTAGGTCATCCATTTACATTTCATCTAAGTACACACACATACACTATTGGTAGCTATGCACACTGACCTCACACACCCTACAAATGGGTATTTATACCTTTGACCCTCACTAGCTATTTTGTTGACTTTGACTAATTAAATTAGTCCTAAATCTTGGATACATTAGTGTACTAACATAAATCAAAAATATTTTTAATATAACTTTTCATTTTTTATTTCATTTTATATATTTATAAGATAGGTAACAATGCTTATAAATCAAAAATACTTTTTTTAATAGGTTATATTCTTTTCAGCTTTTAGTAGGCTAACAATACTTATAAATCAAAAATAATTTTAATATTGAATGTTTTTATTTATCTACATTTTTATGGATAACCTAACAATATTTATAAATCAAAATTTATTTAATAAAATTTATTTTTTATTTATTTAATTTTTATTTTTCTTAATAAGTTAACAATGATTATAAATCAAAACTTTTAAATTGTTTTATTTTTTTTAGTAATATATATACCAATGTTTATATTCTTTCTTTCAGTAAGCTAACAATATTTATAAATCAATACTTATTTTAATAAATTATATTTGTATATATATATATTCTTTTATTTTATAGTAAGATAATAACTGCTTATAAATCAATAAAAATTTCTAATAAATTCTAATTATTATTTTATCACAATGGTTATTTTATTATAATTATTGAGTTTATTGATTTATTTTTCCTACGTAATCTTACTTTATTTAAATATTATATCATCTTTTTTCGTATGATAGATAACAATGATTATAAATCAAATACATATTTTAATAGAGTATATTTTTATTTTTTATTTTAGTAAGCTAAAAATGTTTATAAATCAATTTTTTAATATGTATCTTTTTATTTATTTACATTTTTTTGGATAAGTTAACAATACTTATAAATCAAAACTTATTTAATAAAGTACATTTTTTATTTAATTAACTTTTTGTTTTTCTTCGTAAACTAACAATGATTATAAATCAAAACTTTTTTAAATTGTTTTATTTTTTCTTAGTAAGATACCAATGTTTGTATTCTTTTTTTAGTAAGCTAACAATACTTATTTTAATAAAAAATGTTTTTTTAGTAAGATAACAACGGCTTATAAATCAATTTTTTTAGTAAAGTATATATTAATCTTTATAATAATATTTGTATTCACCGCGCAAGACGCGGTGCTGTTACCTAGTTAAAAAATAAATACTGAGTGTTGTATAGAAATTTGTAGATAGGAACAGATTTTAGCAATATAAATAAAATAATGCATCTAGTTCAATCCATATATATTATTTGTGAAAATTTGGTTGATTTATATGTAGGCAACCTTAATTGGTTCCACACAAAACCTAGGGTTTCTATTAATATAAACAATATTAATTAACAAAATAGTTTGTGGAAGATAATTTTTCAGTACTGTCTTTTGTTTCTTGAATTAGATATTGTTGAAGGTGTTGATTAAAAAAATGGTTGAAGAATCTTTAAATTACGGATAAAAAGGGTAAATAAGTAATTTCATTATTTTAAGATAATTTTGTTATAACTGATGAAGTGGTTTACTAAGGGGGTGTTTGAGATTGCTTATTTAAAGGGTTTTTTGACTTATTTTGATGTCAAACCGTTACTGATAAGCACTTTTGGGTGTTTGGTTGAGGAAACAAAAGTGCTTATATCGGTGTCAAACCGGTGATAAACACTTTTTAATAAGTCAAATGATTCTAACTTATTTAAAATAACTTATTAGCCTTGAAACCTAAATAACTTTTTATATAAAACTCTATTTAACGTGGGATAAGTTAATAAGCACTTTTACAAAAAAAAAAAAACATAAGTTGTTTTAAATAAACAATCCCAAACACCCCTAAAATTGTTAATTTGACAACTGAATAATTTATTAAATAAGGATTGGAATTATTTTATGCAAATAAAAGTACACATTTTATTACAACTTTAATTAAGTCGTACGTAATAACTAGATAAGTAGTACCACACTCCACATCTAAACACGTCGAGATTTATGTTTATATTTTATTATTTCAACTACCAGTAATTAAAATATATAGAAAACGATTGTACCTAATAGGTTGCACTAGTTCTTTAGGCTCACTTCTTCAAACCCTGACCCTTATTGTGAAGGGAACTACTAATAAGGCGTACAAAAGCTTCCAAAATGCAGAATGACTTGAATATATATATATATATAGTCCTACTAAATTGTAACCATTAAATGTGTGTAATCCGTGTAAACCGTCGATTTCATGGGTTTTTTTGATGAATTTTTTTATGGAATTGTCTATTTTGATGAAATTATTTCATATCATTCATTTCTTGATGAATTTTTTTTATGAAATTTGTAGTTTCATAGGTAAAAACGAAAATATATGAACAGTTTCATAAAAATGAAAAAACCTATGAAACTACAAATTTCATAAAAAAAATTCATCAAGAAATGAATGATATGAAATAATTTCATCAAAATAAACAATTTCATAAAAAAAATTCATCAAAAAAACCTATGAAATCGACGGGTTACACACATTTAATGGTTACAATTTATTATCTCTCTCTCTCTCTCTCTCTCTCTCTCTCTCTATATATATATATATATATATATGGGTCTTCTTTTGAGAACCTATTAAATTATGATAACCTTGATAACAAATGCATCACGTGCTATCTAAGACTAGGATTTAGAATATTAATCAATATATATTTGTTTCACAATCTGTTTGTTTCACATGTACTCGGTTCACAAAATGCACATTTTTACGTGTTTGTGAAACAAAAAATACACATAAAAAGTTTCACATTGTGAAACAAATATGTTAGAAATGATAAGGAATCAATCGATGAATGAGAGAGTCGAGAGAGAGAGATGTGGCCGAAGGTTTCAGCAGCTTTTCATATATGTTGAGAATGATTACAAGAGATTGATTAACCTAAAACTGAAACATAAGTAACCTATATATACAGCTAAGATATAGATAATTACAGAATAGACCTTGTACTTTACATATACACAATAATAACTCTAACACCCCCCCTCAAACTCAAGTGGGGGAAGAATGAGCTAAACTGAGTTTGGAAACAAGAGTCCGAAAACGCCCCGGAAGATGAGCTTTGGTGAAGATGTCCGCTGTCTGATCAATGGTTGAAATCGAGAGAAGTTTAACCGTCTTGCGAAGAACATGTTGACGAGTGAAATGACGGTCAATCTCTATGTGCTTTGTACGCTCATGAAAGGCATCATTGTGAGCAATCTGAATAGCACTATTGTTATCACACCACAATGGTGTTGGAGAGATCTGATGCGCACCCATATCAGATAGTAACCAGCGTAGCCATACAACTTCTTGTGTAGTGTCAGCTAAAGCGCGATACTCAACTTCAGTACTAGATCGAGCTGTCAGAGATTGTTTCTTGCTGCGCCAGGAAATAAAAGAGTCTCCAAGGAAGAAACAATATCCGGTGGTAGAGAGACGATCTATTATGTCTCCATCCCAGTCAGCATCGGAGAATGCACGAAGAGTTAAGGACGATGTGGATGAGAAGTGAAGTCCATGAAACATTGTCCCTTTAAGATACCGAAGGATACGTAGAACCGCGACATAGTGATAGGAGCACGGAGCAGCCATGAACTGGCTGACTATATGAACTGCATATGCAAGATCCGGTCGTGTAACAGTCAGGTAGACCAGAGAAACAACTAGTTGACGGTACCGTGTAGGGTCCCGCAGCGGGGTGCCGACATTGGGAGCAAGATGCAGATTTTGCTCAATGGGTGTAGAAGCAACTTTGTTGTCTGTAATCCTAGCTTTGGATAACAGATCTGAAATGTACTTGGCTTAACAGAGATAGATGCCGGAAGAGTCTGACAGGACTTCAAGACCAAGGAAGTAGTGTAGTTTACCAAGATCTTTCATCTCAAAACATGAGCTGAGAGACTGTTTGAGATGGATGATACCTGTAGAGTCACTGCCGGTAATGATCATATCATCAACATACAATAGGAGTAAGATAGTACCTGTAGCAGTGGTCCGAGTAAACAGGCCAGAATCATAATTACTCGGAGAAAACCCCAATGAAATGACAGTATTGCTAAATTTTTCAAACCAAGCACGAGGAGCTTGTTTGAGGCCATAGAGGGCTTTTCGAAGTCGGCATACATGACCCTGACGAGAGATCACACCTGGAGGGGGTCTCATGTAGACTTTCTCTTCGAGATCACCATTTAGAAAGGCATTCTTGACATCCATCTGGTAAAATGGCCATCTTTTGGTGGCAGCTATGGCGAGAAGACTATGAACCGAGGTGACACGAGCCACAGGAGCAAACGTCTCCTCGTAATCAATGCCATAATCTTGATTGAAGCCTTTTGCCACAAGGCGTGCTTTGTATCGATCAATGGATCCATCAGACTTTGTTTTGATTTTGAAGACCCATTTGGAACCAATAGGTGACTTGCCCGGTGGGAGAGGTACAAACTCCCATGTATTTGCTTTGTCAAGGGCCTAAAGTTCCTCAGTCATAGCTTGCTTCCAAATAGGGTTAGAAGCAGCTTCCTTGAAGGAAGTGGGTTCATGGTTGGACAACAGTGTAGCATAACAATGATAATCACGAAGGTGAGAAGGAACTTGTCTTACCCGGTTCGAGGGTCGTACTTCAGCTTGTGGTTGTGAGGAGCTAGGATCCATAGACTCAGCAGATGGCTCAGAAGTAGTCCTTAAAGATGGTGCAGATGATTGATCATGATCAGATGGCATAGATGGCATAGGTGAAGGCTCAGGTTGAGACGAGACGGAAGGAAGTAGAGCAGATGATGAGGTCACAGATGGAGGTGAGACGGAAGGAGGTGTACGAGATGGAGGGGTGAGTATGGGATCTAATTGGAGTGAGTCCAAAGAGATAGAGTTATCAGTGAAGAAGGAAGTGGAAGGATTGGGTATGTCCTGAAATTTGGACACCGTTGAGAAGGAAAGATGTTCCCAGAATGTGACATGACGGGATATACGTAGTCTCTTAGAGACTGGATCCCAACAACGATAACCTTTGTGTTCAATACCATAGCCAAGAAAGCAGCATAATCGAGAACGAGGTTCGAGTTTGGTGTGTTCATGAGGATGCAATTGAACAAAGCAGGCACAACCCCATACTTTTAGGAGTTCATATGCAGGAGAGACCCCATGGAGCACTTCATAGGGATACTTTTGATTTAGGATGGGAGTCGGGTGATGGTTGATGATGTAGACAGCCGTGAAGGCAGTTTCACCCCAAAAACGTTCTGGACACTTGGCTGAGATTAATAGAGTACGAATAGTATCGAGGATGTGGCGATGTTTACGTTCTGCACGTCCATTTTGCGGAGAGGTGCCGGGACAGGAGTACTGAGAAAGAGTACCCTGAGATTGAAGAAAAGAGAGGAGAGAAGATTCTTTGTATTCCATAGCATTATCTGCTCGAAGAATCTTTATAGGCTTGGAAAACTAGGTCAGAATCATACGAGCGAAGGTAATATATATTTGAGGTAGTTCGGAGCGATGTTTCATGAGATATATCCATGTAAAGCGTGTGTGATCATCGATAAAGATAACAAATTATCGAGAACCTCCCATGGATGGATGTGGTGCTGGTCCCCAAACATCAGAGTGAATGAGGTCAAAAGGAGAAGCAGATTTAAATTCATTTAGTTGAAAATGTAAGGCATGATGTTTGCCAAGATAAACAAGAAACGTTTTCAGAAGAAGTGTTGCCTAATAATCCTGAACCAGCTAACAGTTTTATTCTAGCTAAAGATAGATGTCCTAGACGCTTATGCCATAATTCAAAAAAAGGGGTACTGGAAACAGAAGCAACAAAATTTGACGAGGTTAAGGGAAGACGGAGGTAGACCACTTCAATCATCCGACCAACTTTACGGCCTAGTCCAAGGATCTGCTTGGTCTTTGGATCCTGCACAACACAACCAGAAGGATGAAACAGAACAATTAGACCGGATTCCATAAGCTGAGTGATTGAAATCAGGATCAGAGATAAGTTAGGGATATGTAGCACATCAGGTAATTGTATATTGCGGGGGGGGGGGGGGGTAGAGACAGTCCCACTGAAAGATACAGGTAAGCGAGTGTCATCCGCAGTACAGACTGATGAGAACATTCTGGAGGTTTGCTTAGAGATAAACCCGTCAGCTTTAGGTGTCATGTGGTTACAACATCCAGAGTCAAATAGCCAAGGGTTACCTGGTGTTGAGATATTGCACTGAGAATTCATACTCATAGAACCTGTAATGAGTCGCTCGATAAGCTCTTGGTTGCGGCGCATGAGTTCCATAAGGTCAGGCGATGAGTTGTTGCTATGCGATGCCTGAATTGCCGGCGTAGAGGAGTCTTGAGTGATTGATCCAGCAAATGACTGAGTGCGCTGTTGCTTTTGCTTACCTGAATTCCGTGGATGCTTTAGGCAGTCAGACCCATAGTGTCGTGGCTGTGTGATCCCACACCAACGACATTTTTGAATTGGACAGTTGAGGAGAAGATGAGAAGTAGAGTGACAGAACGTGCATTCACTGTATTTAGACTGACTATTGAGAGCCATCTGACTTATTAGAAAAACTGATTGAAGGAAATTCCAGAATGTAAGGAACTAATCGTGAGGTACCGAAACTGTGTGTTCCGGAGTTGAAAGCCGAAAAGAGGAGTTTCAGAGTTGTGAGTGATGGAACTGAGTGTTCCGGAATTAAGTTCAGAAAAGTGAGAACCAGAGTTGAGTTCCGGAATTGATCTCAAACCCTGTTTTCGCGGTTCAAGAAAGATCCGGAATTTGAGAACAGGAAATGGGTTCCGGAATTGAGGAATCAGGTACCGGAGTTGTGAGAGTTCCGGAAATAAAAGGAAAGCAGTACCGGAATTGAAGTTCCGGAAGTAGAAAATGAAACAGGTTCCGGAATTGAAGGCAAGTTCCGGAATTGAAGGCAAGTTCCGAAATTTTAAGGAGGTTGTACCGGAATTTTAATGTTTCGGAGTGAAGAAAAATTTTCCTGTTCCGGAATTAAGATAAAGCAGTACCGTAAGACGCAGTTCCGGAATTGAAGTTCCGGAAGTAAAAAATAAACAGGTTCCGGAAGTGTGATGTTCTGGAATTAAAATTGGAGCAGGTTCCGGAAGACAGTTGATTCGGAATGGGAAAGCAGATACCGGAACTAGTAACGAAAGAAACACGTACCTGAATTAAAGACCCAGAATGAAGAACCGGAGTAGGACAGATCCGGAACTAAGAGGGTTCCGGAGTAGGGCGTTTCCTAACAGCGCCGAACAGCGAGACAAAGGAATCGAACAACAAATAGTCGAGTATATGAAAAGTAGAAATCGAACAATCGAAGATGTAGATGATACGTATCTATAGCTCTGATACCATGTTAGAAATGATAAGGAATCAATCAATGAATGAGAGAGTCGAGAGAGAGAGAGAGATGTGGCCGAAGGTTTCAGCAACTTTTCATATATGTTGAGAATGATTACAAGAGATTGATTAACCTAAAACTGAAACATAAGTAACCTATATATATAGCTAAGATATAGATAATTACAGAATAGACCTTGTACTTTACATATACACAATAATAACTCTAACAAAATATATGTTAATCAATACACTAAATACTACAATTAGATGAGAAAAAATCATGTGAAAAAACCGTAAGGTAGAAGTTATCATAGATCTCACAAATTTTGGAGTTCTCAAATGATTAAGCCCCTATATATATGTATATATATATATATATATATATATATATAGGAAAGGTTGAGGGGAAAACCTCAAAAAACGAAAAACTAAAGAACACCTTGGTAGCCCTTCATCTAGACGATATGCACTTGTGTATACAGGTAAACTATGTTTTTTTTAGTTTTTATGCACAAGTGCATTATGCACTTGTACATATGCACGTGTGCATGTTACAAATTACTTGTATACACAAGTGTATACGTCCAGATGAAGGGCTACCAGGGTGTTCTTCAGTTTCTCGTTTTTTTGAGGTTTTCCCATGAACCTGACCCTATATATTTATATATCCAGCTTGGTTGCTTTGGAAAAACTAGGTTGGTGACCATCTAAAGCCGACACAAATGGTTGAGCCTATGTCATAGTTTGAGCTTCTAGCCTCGCTATCGATACAATAAAGTGGTTAGTCAATACTAAACATGATGATGGCACTTAATTAAGGAGCGTCTGGTCACTGTGATTCTTTCTGGTCAAAGGGATAGATGGCAATGGTGTATTGAATGGACAGGGGATTTTTCGGTGGCCTCCGCTCGAAAATACATTGATTCAAAAACTTTAGTGATTGATTAGTCTCTCATGAGATGGAATAAGACTTGACCCTGTTAAGGTACACATATCTAGATGGCGTTTAGGCTTGAACAAAGTTCCTACCAGGGACACTCTTGATAAGAGAGACTTTGATGTGAGTTCCACTGTTTGTCCGATATGTGAGTCTGAAGTTGAATCGGTGGGTCATCTGTTCTCACTGTTCTAAAATGCTCGCTGCGACAGCCGCCATAGCGCGTCGTGGCTAAAGGCTTGTGTTTCACGCCACGTTATGCCTGTGGCATGCCATGACATAATGTGCAGTCTTTTATATGTAACATCCCAGACCAACCGTATCAGATATTGTCCGCTTTGTCCATACCTAGACTCACGGTTTTAAAACGCGTCTGATTGGTTGGATGCATTGAGATTGCAAGAAAGCGTGTCTGTTGTGTCTTGATCACTAAATGAAAATGATCCCAAAATTCTAAGGGCTACAAAAGTTACAACCTTAACTCAATCCTCCCATCTCGGCCACCCCATCACCGCCCCTATATACATACATATATATATATATATATATATATATATATATATACATATATATATCAACCGCCTACCACCATGCATGTCTTGGTCTATCCTTGCTCTTGTCGCATCCCTGCCTTGTCCCTATTCCTATTCCTATCGTCGTTGTCAAGTACCTCTCCCATGTTGTTGTCCTCCCAGCCTTATGTCTCATGCCTTATATATATATCTCACGGATCGCTAGCCATTTGATAAATAAGTAAGGGACCTTTTTTCAAATTTAGTTTTTTATATTTTGAGCATAATTAAAATATATTAATTTGCTTTTCAATGAAGCACTTAATATTTTAATCGTATTTATATTTTAACTACCAAACAAATACAAGTCAGATATCTTTATTATCATTGAAAGTTTTGGTTGGTTTGATGGTTTACTTTAATTTTTATCTTTGAAGGGCTTGAATTTAAAAAAAAAAAAAAAAAACTCTAATTAATAGCTAGTTTAATAATCTTCAGAAATATTTTTCCATAAGTATAAAATTGGTGCTAGAAAGTTGTAAAGGAAAAAGAAAAAGTTGAGGGCTTTAATTTATCTTCTGATAAACTAACGTGACTGTGTTAGTTAGAGTAGCTTTATTTTCTTTTTCCTTTTAAGCTTCTCTAACACCAAGTCTAAATCTCAGGTCAAATCTTCAGCCCTAGAATGAAAAGGAAGAAATCAAACAAAACTAAAAGCGAATTAAGGAAGGATGCCACAGGAGACTTTTGTTCTTCAAAAATGGTGGAATACTCTACGGGGTTTTGCCATTTCTATGCATGTCCAAATTAACTATCATGCAAAGTTAATTAGTGAAAGAATATATATATATATATATATATATATTGATCAGTACACACAATTAAGAAGAAATTTAACGAACCTTGAAGAATTGGTCCAGAGGGTAGTGGTAGCGGATGAGGAATTAGGTTGTTGTCTTTTCTCGATAAAACTCCCTACCAGCTTTCCACTTCCCATATCATCTTCTCCAGATCCATCATCAGATTGCCCTTAATTCAGTTAATTTTAATACAAGGAAAAATGGTATCACTAATTAAAAGCTTTTGATTTGGTAATGAAGCTAGCTATGGAACTTTTAATGTGTAATAGAATACCTGAGGTAGCTGCAGGTTTGTCAGTTGTTTTAACAGTTCTATACATCTGCAAAATCATTGATACAGTTATATATAGCAAAAGTGACAAAAAATGCAGTAAACAAACAAGAAAAAAAGGTAACACAAGAAAAATAATTAATTGATTTAGTGTGTGTTTCATTGGCTGGTGGGTTTCTTGTTATCATGACTCTTGTTATGATTGAATAATGATGCTTATTTTTTTTCTCTTATCATTGTGATATCATTTCTCTTCCCCTCACTAATTACTTTCTTAACCTCAGTCACTCAATCCACTTAGGAGAGAGAGAGAGAGAGAGAAATAAGGATACCTGTAAATTATGGCTCTTGACATGAGCTAGCTTGGGTGAGATCTTATCTCTTCCCCTCACTGTTCTTTTAACCCCAGTGAGTCACTCCACTTAAGAGAGAGAAAGCGACTCAGATATTCCTGTATATATATATATATATATATATATATATATAGAGAGAGAGAGAGAGAGAGAGAAAGAGAGAGAGAGAGAGGATACATACCTGTAAATGACTTTTGACATGAGCTAGTGTTAGATCTTTGACATCCATGAGCTCCAAAACTGATTTAGGTGTTGCCCCTCAACAAATTGAAAACATAAACCCTCAAAATGCAATCACTATATATATATATATATATGAGATACCAGTAACTAAATAATCTATATAGGGAAGTGGATAGGAATTGTTGAAGTCAATTTTGTATGACTTACTTTCATGGCCACCAAGAAGCTCAACTGCGTGAACAAAGCGCGAGTGAAGGGTGCTAGTCCATCGCATCCTGGGTGCCCTCATACTCCTCTTACTTGGAAGCTTTGGTACAAATTTTGATCTAATCATACCATGTGAGACTTCACTTCCACCATAGTTGTGGTGGTGGTGGAGTTGATACAATGATGATAATCTTGCCTCACTTCCACCATCACCACCACAATTTGGTATACTAGTGTAACCAGATGATGAAGACTCACGAGGCATAGGGTTTAAATTAGGTAGGAAGGGAAATTGATAGACCGGAATCCCCTTGATCGGTTTCAAACATTTGGATGCATCAAGGAGAGAAACACCATTATTGTTAGGTGGTTGATTGTAGATTCGATGGTGGTTATGATTAGGATTAGGATTAGGATGAAAAAGGTTTTGTAATTGTGGGTGATATTGATCTCTTTCAGTTAAAGATGGTGCAAGATTCCTTGATGAAGAATAAGGTAAGGAATGCTGAGTGTTTTGTTTATAAGTGTTTGGAGGGCTAATTCGGAGAGAGAGATCAGGAAGTGGGGTTGAAGATGGTTGTGGTTCTACTTGTATGGAAATCCCTTCAAAGGGCATTTTCTTGATTTGTCTATGACTATGATATGAGAGGAGGATATATGATTTCACACGATCTCTTCTTGATCTTTTCAAATAATGAGAGGTGGGATTAATGGTTCAACACTGATCTTTTCTTGATCAATCAAATAATTGTATAGGTAGATACTACTATTAAGAATGGACATCGATCGAGGAGATATATATATATATATATGATAGAACAAAGGCAATCAATCACCAATGAACACACAGAAAAAGAACAAGATATGAAAGTGTAGAAAGCTAAGAAAGAAGACTTCCAAGAAAGGCTGAAAACTCAAGTGAAAGTGATATATGGAGATATATAGAGAGAAAGAGAGAAAAAGGGATATATATGATTATGATTAGGGGGAGCCATTGAATTAGAAACAAATAAAGTAAAAGTTGGAATTCGATGAAAAGGAGGTAGGGGGTCAGATCAGGTGGTGATAGTATGTATATATGTATCCGAAAATGACAGTAGCTAAACAAAAAACAACTTCCTTCACTCTCTATCACACACAGACACCTAATAATCAAAACAAGCAAAGAGAACAAATACACGAATTGAAGGAGATAAATCTAATAATTATAGAGAGAATATATGAGTATTATTAGATATATATATATATATAGGAAAGTCAGTTATATTTTGCTTCCCCGGCCGGCGAGGACGGGTTAATTGAAGAGAGAGTGATGTGAATGTGATTCCTTTTCCCCCACTCTCTTCGCTACTCTTCTCTTACACAATAAACACACTTGGCTTGCTTTACTTTACCCCACACTCAGACCAAGTACACTACTAATTGAATACCATTTTTGTAACCTATTCTACAGTTTATCTATATATATATACTTCAAATAACATCAACTTCTCATCACACACATACATACACACACATACAGCCAACATCAAATGTAAACCCACTAAATGTTAGAAACCCATCAAAACCAACCAAAACCATTCAATGTATTTGATATTAATTAAGCTATGATTCATATTGTTTCATATGTTTTTTTTCTTGTGTCATTATGAAAGTGTATGTGTACTTTATCTTAAAAATTACTAATATTTTAATCAAACAAATTACATCAAAAAACGAGAATTCCGTACTCTTCGATATGACATCCATCTCGATATAGTTTTTTTGTTGTTTTAACCGTTTTTACGTAAATGTCATATATGTGTTATATTCATTATGAATATTTATGTACGTTCAAGTGTTTACAACATCTCAACACCGTAAGTCCGTAACTCGACATCACATCCTACAACACTTTCTTCAACGTCCTAAGACATCGTGTTCTTCATTACCGTAACCCAACACCCATCGAGATGAATCGGGAACCTATCGAATTTCGAATGTGAACCAAGAAACGAAAGAGAGTGTGTCACGTCTCCACACCTTCACAGGTCACTCATGTATTATTCTTCATGAATAATGTATCATTCAGATAATACATCATTCAGGGTGAATAATACACGATTCATGAATTCGTGTATTATTCATCCTGAATGATGTATTATTCATACTGAATACTGTATTATTCATCCTGAATATTGTATTATTCATCATGAATAGTGAATGAACGTTCACCTTTGTTATTCATACGGAATGTGGACACCTGGAGATGTGCATACATATTCATAAAGAATAAAACCAAGTCTCGGTTGTGAATCGGAAAACAAAAGAGAGTGCGTCATGTGTTCACACCTGAACGGGTCATTCATATATTATTCATCATGAATAATGTATCATTCGGGATGAATAATACAACATTCAAGGTGAATAATACATGATTCATGTTTAATAATACATTAAGCAGGAATTCGTGTATTATTCATCATGAATGTTGTATTATTCATTTTGAATACTCTGTTATTCGTCATGAATAGTGAATGAACGTTCCCCTTTGTTATTCTTACTGAATATGGACAGCAGGAAACGTGCATACATATTCATACTGAATATAACACATACATAACATTTCACGTAAAAACAGTTAAAATAAAGAAAAAACTATATCGAGATGGATGTCATATCGAAGAGCACGAAATTCTTGTTTTTTGATGTAATTTGTTTGATTAAAATATTAGTAATTTTTAAGATAATTTATTTTAAACTTTAAGGGGGTAAAAGTTTTTTAATTAAAAAAGAAAATATAAAAAGTCAAAGATGGTAGACGCTAATTCAAATTCCATATTTGTCCCTAATCACTTCTCAATTGGTTTCATTAAGTTGTAACCATGGATTAGTTTTCCAAATCTTGATCAATGGTTGTGACTTGTCCTCATGTTCACAATTGAATTTGAGTTTTTATTTGAACTCACCCCTATATATATATATATATATATATATATATATATATATATATATATATATATATATATATATATATATATATATATATATATAGGGAGGTTCAGAGAGGGGGACCTTTTTTGAGAAGCTATAAAATGGTGATAACTAGTACATCATGTGTTATTTCATATGATTTATTTGCATCTAAGACCAGGAATTTGAATATCAATCAACAAATATTTGTTTCACAATATGTTTGCTTTACGTGTAATAGGTTCACAATGTGCGCATTTTTTACGTGATTGTGAAGCAAATTATACACATAAAAAAGTTTCACATTGTGAAACAAATACATATGAAACAATCACATTGTGAAACAAATATAAGTTAATCAATTCACTAAATACGATCCTTTCATGAGAATGAGTCATGTGAAAGAAAACCATAAGATAGAAGTATGAGTAAAATAAATTGTTTTTTTGGTTTTTATGCATATGTGCATGTTATAAATTATTTGTATGCACAAATGCATATCGTACAAATGAAAGGTTATCAGAATATTCCTTAATTTTCTATTTTTGTGAAGTTTTCCTTGAACCTGACCCTATATATATATAGAGAGAGAGGAATGTTCAAACGAGGAGCGTACCTATTTACGAGAAACGCGATGAGAGCTTTCCATGTACTGGATCACATGTGATCCACTACTCCCGAAAAAATCGGGTAGCGGGCGACCTGGTTCGCGAGTCGCGTGGATGTCGCCCGGATCACATGTGATTTTAGGCGTGAATCACATGTGATCCACTACATGGGCGGAAGCCCCCCGATCAGGTGTGAATCACATGTGATTTTGTACGTGAATCACATGTGATTTTGTACGTGAATCACATGTGATTCAGTACATGGGCGGTGCTCCTCGCGTTTTCTTAAATTGTTACGTTTCTCGTTTGAACCCGCCTCTCTCTCTCTCTCTCTATATATATATATATATATATATAGGGGTGGGTTCAAATAAAAACCAAATTTCAGTTGTAAACGTGAGGACAAACCACAGTCCTTGATTAAAAAATCGGAGATCAGATCAATGAATAAAAAACACGGTGGCAATTTTGTAAATAACTTGAAAACTATGTCCATGGCTTAGTGAATTTTTAGCGCGCAGGGGTAAAATTGGAATCAACCCTCTTTTGTTGACTTTTTATTTTCTTTTTTAATTAAAAAACTTTTACCCCCTTAAATTTTAAAATAAATTATCTCAAAAACTACTAACATTTTAATCAAACAAATTACATCAAAAAAACGAGAATTTCGTGCTCTTCGATATGACATCCATCATGATATAGTTTTTTTTTCAATTTAACCGTTTTTTAAGTGAAATCGTGTATATATGTTATATTCAGACTGAATATAACACATATTCAAACTGAATATAACACATATTCAGACTGAATATAACACATATTCAGACTGAATATAACACATATTCAGACTGAATATGTGTTATATTCAGACTGAATATAACACATATTCAGTCTGAATATAACACATATTCAAACTGATGTATTTATATCAAAGAAAGGTAAGCATGAAAATGAGGTTTGAATAAACAAAAATGGTGTAATTATTCAAAAGGTCCTCCTAAACTACCCATCATCGAGGCTTCTGATCCATATACATTCTGCTGCTCATCATCCAGTATTCTCCTCCATTAAAAGGTGTACCCCATTGACAAACATCATACTTGCACAGTTAACATTTAATGGAACATAATAAACGAAATCAAATACGAGATCTTGGTTACTTGAATGATCATAATAGATCACTTGTAGTGGGCCATGCTAAAATGATTCCCGTTTGAGTTTTAATTTATTCCTAAGTTCATAATCTTATATATATATAGTGGTTTGTATAGTTTGTTAGAATTGTTTGGTTTACAATTGAAACGCACAATATATATATATATATATATATATATATATATATATAGAGAGAGGGAGAGGGAGGTTCAAAGAAAAACCTCAAAAAACGAAAAACTGAAGAACACATATAAATACATCAGTCTGAATATGTGTTATATTCAGTCTGAATATGTGTTATATTCAGTTTGAATATGTGTTATATTCAGACTGAATATGTGTTACATTCAGACTGAATATGTGTTATATTCAGTCTGAATATGTGTTATATTCAGACTGAATAAAGGTAGATATTCAAAACGAATAAATGTTTAAATTTTGTACCTTTATTCAGTCTGAATAACTCTATATATTCAGACTGAATAAAGGTAAATATTCAAAACTGAATAAATGTACCTTTATTCACTCTGAATATAACACATATACACGATTTCACGTAAAACGGTTAAAACGAAAAAAAACTATATCATGATGGATGTCATATCGAAGAGCACGAAATTCTCGTTTTTTGATGTAATTTGTTTGATTAAAATGTTAGTAATTTTTGAGATAATTTATTTTAAAATTTAAGGGGGTAAAAGTTTTTTAATTAAAAAAGAAAATAAAAAGTCTATAAAGGATGCGCTCATTCTAATTTGACGAAAATACCCCTAAAGCTGAATTTTAGGAATGACTTAAATATGGCTGCGATCAATGGACGAGATTTGTTCTCATGTTTACAATTGAATTTGAGTTTTCATTTGAACTTTCCTATATATATATATATGTGTGTATATATATATAATAGGGTTAATGTTGGGTTCCGGTAGAAGCTCAAAATTTCATAGGAGGCATACGTATTATTATTAAATGTTCAAATAAGTTAAGATGTTAACATACATTAATACTCCATTTTAAGATACGTTATTGTATGTTAATATATTTTAGAGTAAATTATGAATTTGGTCCCTGTCGTAAGCTGATCTTTATGAAATCGGTCCCCATATTTCATTTATTATAGATTTGGTTCTTGTGGTATGCACTTTCTGTTGGATTTGGTCCCAACATCAAACACCATCAATATGATTCAACAAAATCAAGGGCATTTTTGTCCTTTCCTCTATTTAATATTATTTTTGTTTTTTAAATGGACCATATCTTTTTTTCTTTCTATGCTTTTTCATGCACCAATTACTATCACTATCACATGTCATATATATATATATATATATATATATATATATATATATATCTTAAATTATATTTCTTTAATATATACATATATACGTATCCGTGTGTATGGGTGGGTTGACGGTGATGGTGTGGGTTGACATGGAGATTGCAAAGTCAGAGATGGAGGTTGCAGGGATGGAACGAAAATGAAGATGGTGGGCAGCTTTCATCCATGTGGGTGGAGAGTGGTGATCATTAGATAGGGACGATGGTGGTTACGGTGGGGAGAATACGATGACGAGGGAAAAAAGGGTACTTGACCGTGGGGGAGGGTCACCGGTGGTTGGATTGTGGTGGTGGTGAGTGAGGGCGGTGGGTTGCCGAAAATGGCGACCGTTGACGGAGAAAGAATGACCGAGGGGAACTGGGGAAGGGAGGAGGAGGTTCTGGTTACCGAGAAAATGAGGATGGCGTCGGAGAAAGAATGAGGGGGTGATGGGTATTCTTGAGTTTTGAGAAATAACAAAACAAACATATATAATTTAATTATTTGGCCCTTCAAGTTTCAATGTATATAGTCTGGACCTTATTTTAAAAGGATTAATTTTGAAAAAATGTTAAAATTGACAAAAAAAGGAAAAAGACCATTTTCCCTTAGTTTTAACGGACCAAATATACGATCGTTTGGTCTAAGGACCAAATCGAACAAAAAGTGCATACCACAAGAACAAATCCAAAGTTGAGGATCAATTTCGTAATGATCAACATACCACATGGACCAAATCCATATTTAACTTAGGGGCTGTTTACTAGGCGCTGACCGGTCAGCAATGCTGACTCGGTCAGCAGCCAGATTGTTTACCAAATTGTAAATCTGACCGAGATCTGACCGTGATCTGACCGAGATCTTTCTGAGCCAGCACGAAAATGTTGCTTACCCGGGTCAGATTTTAGAGGATTACCAATTCTCCACAATGGCATCTTCCTCAAGTTAGAGGATTCTTGGTCATGTCTCCTTTAATAATAGAGGATTCTTAAATCAAAACAAAAACCCATTTGCATTTGTAAAACCAAAACCTACAAGATTTAATGAGAGAGGGAATTTTTTATTTGCTTGCTTGAAACCCACAAGTATTTATATAGAATTCTTGTTAATGAAACCCACAAGTATTTATATAGAATTCTTGTTAATGAAACCTATAAACCTGCAAATGAAACCCACAAACCTGCAAATAAACCCAGAAAATCAGCTCCGGCGAAGGGTGGGGGTTAACAGCTCCGGTGAAAATGGGGGGAAACAGCTCAAGCGAAGGGTGGGGGTTCCACGGCGGTTCATTTGTTCATTCTTATGCATCTATTCTTTTATGTTATTGGTGGACGGTGGTGACAGTGTTTTTGGTCCCTAAATCAAAACCTATATAGTATATACCTATGAAGTTTTTTGGTCCCTAAATGAAAACAATTACATTTAATTTAGCATATAATTACATAAGGGTTAAAATGGTCATTTTTTTGTCGGTAAGCACTTACCAAAAACCATTTGGTAAACACTCTTACCCGGATAGCACTTACTGGGGACAGCACTCTTACCCGGACAACACCTACCCGGAAAGAGCAAGTAAACAGCCCCTTACTCTAACTTACGGTAACATTTTAATCTTAACTATTGTTACTATTTCTATGCAAACAGTAAAAGGGGAAGGCTAAACGTACAACTTTGAAACTGATGGATGAACTATTGTTACTCAAATGGATGAACTTATATGGAAATCAAATATTAGAGTTGAAGAAGTACATTCAAGATATTATATCTTGAGAGAGATTTTAATGGGTTTTTGGTAGTTGAAGAACATATATAACCCCCTTTAAAAGGAATCTAATTATTTTGAAAAACGTTACTTGTGGACCAACTTTTCTTACTTACTTGTGGAGGCCTTCCATAGACATTCGTGATATGTTCATAGCCTTTCTATTTACTTACTTCAAACAAAACGAGACATTTAATCTTTTGAGTTTTTTTTCTTCCCAAATTTGAGTTCAAATAAAAGTTCTTACAAAACATTATATCAAAACGAGCATTTATATAAAGTTTGTCCCGCTTTTATAAAATACCTTTTAAGGGTGCGTTTGGTACGCAGACATGATAGAACAGAACAAGATGGGACATGACATAACAGAACAGTTGTTCAACATTTGGTAGATAGAACTGGACAGATAACATTAGATAAATTACAAATAAATAAAATTTAAAAAATGAATAAAATATAAAATAGAACGTGTATTTGATGTTTTAGAAGAGAATTAGATTTTATTTTGAGGTTATATTGGTAAAACATAAGTCTGTTCCACCTTGTTCCATGGGATGGGGGTGGAACAGGCCTGTTCCAGCTTGTTCCACTATGTTCCTGTCTGTTCCACATAAAAGTTCTGCCAAACATGGGACAATGATCTTTGTTCTGTTCTGTTATGTTCTATCCTGTCCTGTCCAGTGTACCAAACACACCCTAATAGAACATCCATATTTATTTTTTAGAAATAAGTGTTATAAAGTTCTTTTAAGATTTAAATTTAAAGGACTTTTAAAAGTTAATTCATCCATACTGAGATTTAGTTATAAACCACTCAATATCATAAAGAACTCGACGACTACACCTTGGCTCAAATTTGATCTTTGATTATTTGACGGCACAACAAATTAATATATAACTTGAGTGCTATCAAATAATCAAGACTAAATTACACCGTTGGTCCCTATGGTTAATTATTGGCTCAGAATCTAGATACAGTCCCTATTTTAAAATAAGTACACCAAGGGTCCTGTGGTTTGCATTTCGTTTCAAGTTGGGTGTGTGTGTGTCTATATATATGGGTGTGTATGTATATAACCGAGTTCTAAAAATGGTGAAAAATGAGGGTTTTCTATTTGCAGGTGAAAGAGAGAAGGTGGGGGGAAAGAGTGAGGGTGGCGTGGTGGGGAGGGGTAAATGGAGAATAAGTTGGGTAGGTGTAACGACCCAACCCAAACATACACCATATAATACTCATTACATACCAAACAGATACAACAAAAGATACATAGTATATCACATAAGGTCCAAAAGTCTTAAAACTGTACATTACATAATGCAGTACACTTTTCGCTAACCATTTACATTACAATTCATAAAAACTATACATACAAAACGATCTTAGAAATATTCATTGATATGCAGACTTCGTAATCATATTACACCTTATCCTTGCCCTTGCCTTTAAAAATTCCTTGACCTGGAATACATATTTTTGAAAACAAAATGAGGGTTAGACCAAATGGTCTAGTGAGATAATCCCTGTCAGTTTAGTAATCCTTTTATAAAACACAGATATACAACAAGTTTTAAATACCAAGCATGACTCGTGTGCACTGTGTACAACTCCTCCTTCACATGGCCATATTAGTTGGTTGCGCTAAACCAACTAATCAATTTACTCCGCTGCACTAACATACAGCCAACTCCACTACCCCTCCATACAGCCAATACTCCGCCGGCCCTCAGTCCGGCCAAAGTGCACTCGTGTAGTGTAATGCTTATATAAATACAACATATATTTTAATATACCATATTTCAATCATAAGCACATCATCACACTACCTACCACATATTTATTTCACACGTATATATATATATATATATATATATATATATATATATATATATATATATATATATATATATATATATATATATATATATGTATTCTAGTTTAAAGTAAAACTCACCTTATTGCTTATCAAAATACTTCCAATCTTTTCTCAAATAAACCGATGATTCAATCTCTCACCAAAAGTCACAGAATCTGAAATAAATTGAATACCAAAATCTATTTACCAATCAAACACATAAGACTCGCTAGCAGGCTAAGAATTCTAAATAAACCTATAATACTTTTATCCAGTAATGTCCCTCTTCGGCGACTTAGCACGGGGGTCCTGCTACCCGGTTAGCGGGTGGGGTCAAGGGGCAGCGCCCCCAGAAAAGTTTTAGAACTGAAAGAAGTCAGAAAGCTTCCGGATATGTGATCCGGAAAACATACCCATATAACACACCATAACATTTCATCCGAAAAACCCAAATCCGGGACCCAATTATCCGGATACCATATCCGAAAATCATTCTGGAAACCACATCCTGAAAACCTTATCCGGAAATCCTAATCCGGAACTATCCGGGAAACCCATCCGGATTCCAAATCCGGAAAACTCATCGGGAAAACCATCCGGAATACACGAGGAATCCGGATACATGTATCCGGACTTCGTGCAATATCCAGAAAAGTGAACAATCCGGACAACTCGAAATCCAACCCAGAATCGACACTGACTATTTGATAACCAAAATCTACGAATTCTAAACCGATAGAGATCAATTACTACTAGATACAAACATAATTCTAAAAGACAATTACCTCAAAAACGATTCAATTGAGAATCCCCCGCGACCCTAATCGAACGAACTCTGCTCTCCTTTTCCTCTCGGCTTCAACACACACACACACACACACCAACTCAGGAACCGACTTATGAAAAATCTAAGGAGGTTGACTCCTTATATACTAAACCAAAATTGCAAATAAGGGCTCGACTTATTCTAAACTGACAGTAACACCTTAAAGTTGCAAAACTAACCCAAACTTACCCTAAACTAATAAACATAAGAATAAATAAATAATTAACTTATCCGGGTCATTACACGTGTGAATGTTACAAATTACTTGTATGCACATGTACATACCATCCAGATGAATGACTACCTGAGTGTTCCTCAGTTTTCATTTTTTTTGTTGTTTCCCCAAAACCTGACCCTATATATATATATATATATATATATATATATATATATGCGGTGCATTTCATTTGCAAACCAAGCCATTTGTACAAACTATACAAACCAATCTTAGCCGTTCATCAAGTCTAATAAATATATGATTTTATTATGTTTCCTACTCTAAAGTCGTGATCATAAATAATGAATCTTATCATCTTCCATATATATCTCAATCATAATTAATGAATCATAATGATTTTCCATAAATATATCTATTGTTTCCTAATATAGTGGTTTGTATAGTTTGTACAAATGGCTTGGTTTGCAAATGAAACACACCATATATATATATATATATATATATATATATATATATATATATATAGCCTTAGGTTCAATAGAGAAGTGCAAATATTTAGAGAAGTAGAGAAGTAAAAAAACACGGGTCCGTTCATATATGAACGTTCATATATAAACAGTCATATATGAACGTTCATATGAACGTTCAGATATGACTGTTATATGAACGTTCATTTATGAACGTTCATATATGACTGTTTATATATGAACGTTCATATATGAATGTTCATATATGACTGTTATATGAACGTTCATATATGAACGTTCATATATGACTGTTTATATATGAACGTTCATATATGAATGGACCCGTGTTTTTTTACTTCTCTACTTCTCTAAATATTTGCACTTCTCTATTGAACCTTTCCCTATATATATATATATATATATATATATATATATATATATATATATATATATATATATATATGACGGTAATCAAATGAGAACCACAAAAAGGTTAAGAACCGTGAGGAGTGATCTAAGCCTTAATTTGATTTTGATCCTAAGGTTTTAATTAAAAGCTAGTTTTAATTAAAAAAAGGGCATAATCGTCATTTTGATAACAAGATTCATTAGATGAAACATACAACTTCAGATTCACCATATGAAACACAATGATTTTCCAGCCGAAACACAATCCAAATGAAAATCACATATTCACCATATGAAACACATACATTCACCATATGAAATACACAATTCACCATATGAAATGCACCATGTGAAATACGCAATTCACCATATGAAATGCACAATTCACCAGGTGAAACACAGTTTCATCAGGTGAAACATAGTTTCATCAGGTGAAACACAGATTCTTCATCATGAAGAACAAAATTGATGCTTTCACCTTCTTCACCTTCTTAATGTTCATCGTTTCCGTCGCTCGTCTGCTGGTGGATCCGCATTTAACCAATTCCTTTGCCATTGGCCAAGACTTCTCACAAATCTGCTATCCGAAGCTGAGGAGGAACATAAGCCAAAGAAGAGGAAGACGAATTACAGTGGAGAAGATTGGATCTAATGGATCTCAGTCTGTGCTTTGACAAACAACACACATAATCCCATCTTCTTCTTCATCTCTAATCTCATCGATTTCTCTTATGTTTGTTCGTTTTTCGGAAACAGAGTTATTATTATTATCTTCGTCTGGTTTCTCGGGAAGGAAATTCGGGTGAACGGCGGTGATTCTTTTCTTCGCCGGCAAGCAGTAGGCGGCGACGGCATCGAGATTGGTAGGAAACGGCGGTTGGTGTCGGGATTCTTTTCTATTTTTTACCGGCAGGCGATTTTCGATGTGATCAATGGTGGGTTTTTCTTGGTGCATAAGCCTGAATCGTTTGTGAGGAGGCAAGATATGGAAGTTGTTCGCCATTGTTATGAGGTGTGTAGTAGAAGAGAAATAGATGGGTGATGATTGAAAGAATGGCGATTAGGGTTTCTTAAAGGAATGATTTGGAGAAAAGAAACCCAGGAAGAAGAGAAGAAAAACTGATTTGGGGGAACATAGTTTTAAATTTAATTTAATAAAATAATGTCCAAACTACCCTTTCAATGTCCTTACAAATTGTCAAAACTACCCTTACTTTTTGTTTTTATTACAAAAAGGGTTTTCTATTTAATGACCATTGATTTGTTCTAATCAATGGATTAGATTAGTCCTCAAGTCCTTAACCTTTTTTTGGTCCTCACTAGATTTAACCCCTATATATATTACAAATGACCATAGAAGTAGTGCAAAATGGTATCCTCAAAATATGTGGACCAACAAATCTTTTTTCTTAAAATAACTTTCTCAAGTATATTCACATATCATTCAAGTTGATGTGTTTCAAATGACTTATTTATAAGACCACTACACTTTGTCAAGTGACCAACCTGTCGATAAGTGATCTTCTCAAAAGACATAGATAACAAATCTCTTTGTTTTAAAATGCAAGTCTGTCTAAGTATACTTCTCATGTCATTCAAGTTTATGTGCATTCAAGTGGCTTATCTTTAAAACCACGAGATTTTTACACTTTTCAAAGTGATCAACTTGTCAAGAAATGACTTTAGCTTTTGTTAATGCCAAAAATCGCACCAAAGGGACAACTTAAGGTCGATGTGGACTTAAACAACTAAAGAAAGAATCTTTCGACGAGACGTGCGACGATAAATAAAATAAAGAAACAAGGGATTTGATGACGCAGGAAAAACCTCAATCGAGGAAAAAACCTGCGGACGACAGGGGGTGTCGTCGCTGCACTATGGTCGCCAATCAGGGGCGATGTCCTTGGATACTGGTGTCGATCGTACAGTGATTACAATACAAATGAAGAAAATGCTTCGAAATGTAAAGTACAAGTGTTTGAACGTAAAAACAGGTGTTTGTCGTGTACGAAACAAAGTGTGAACTGCTGGTCGAGGGCTGTTGTCGTGCGTCGAAAGCGATACTTAGAATATTGCTTCGGTTGTTAATCGCCGGATATTCGATGTATTGAAATGTTGATTGAGCTTGATATTTATAGTATTCGTGTCCTTAGCTTCATCCATGAATGCTCCTTTAATGGCCTTAACGGTTGGAAACGGTCGCAGGAGTAATGATCTTCGTCCGTTACCGTCGCCGGCTGTTTAATGATTGCGTCGGTTATAGTCGTTGCTCCTTAATGACTTTGACTCCTGCATTAAACACTTAACAAACGGTTATGGTTAACGTTAGCTTTGGTCGAGGTCGCACGTCCTTATATAATAGTCGTGTGGATCGGGCGACGCTATGGTCGAGCATCGTAAGGAACTCTCGACTTACCCTTTATGAGGGACGACGATGGTGTTCTGGGTCTTTGTCGAGACCTTATCTTAATACAAGATATAGTCCTTAATCATACGTCTTACCTGTTCTGGTCGCGGTCGAGCGACGTGATTTTTTGCCCAAACAGTTTGCCCCCAAAATTTGAAAATTGAATGTCAAATTTAAGTTTTAAATTTTGCTTGTCGAACGCTTAGACTTGTGACCTGGGTTGAGGGACTTACCTGGTTGTCGTGGAACTAGACCGGTTCGCCTTTAACTGAACGAGAAGTTGAAAAGTTATGACGTCATACTGACGCACGATGATGCTTACCAGCTGTCGAAGATTCGGGTAGGTATGGACGCGTGTTGATCATCAGCGGACTCGACTTGTTGTGATTTCCTGCATAAATAGAGATCACAATGGGTTGTTTTCTTTAGAGATTTTCTTTAACAGTTTTCTGTTTCTGACGAGGCCCTTCTCTAGAATCTCGACTTTGTTCAAATCTTGGGTGGTTGGAGGTCTATCAAGGGTTGCGATACCCGAATCGTTGACGATGTTGGTTACGATGAACACGATGTCTGTGTATTCTGCGCACCTGGCGACGATGTCTTCTGCCACGTCAACCCTTTCGTCAGCCGACAGGGGCGGGGGTGTAAAGACGGGAGAGAACGAGGAGGAACTTATGGTGATCAGCTTTGCGCTGTCGCCGTCCCTCTCGTTTGACTACGTCCTCGTCAGGATGAAGTCACTTCCGCATCTGTGGAAACATCAGCCCTTAGTTTCCGAGGAGTGTTTTCAAAGGATCTCTATTGAAGAGATAGGGCTGTGTTTAGCCGAACTGGCGTTCCTTGTAAGTTTTTCTTTCAAAACTTGTGTTATCGATGTTCTTTCGTTTTTATGTTTTGCTAACGTGTTCCGTTCGTATTTGACAGATGCTTCTGTTTCTTTTCATTAAGTGTGTGAAGGCAGAGAAAATGTTGGAGTGGAGGTCGATCGTCGAGAAGAATATATTCCTTCCTCCAACCTTAACATTAATCTTAAGAGCCACATTCTCAGAGTGTCGAGGCGTAAGGAGTTGGAAGATAACTCCTAATATACTTGTTTGATCCTTGCATCAGTTCTTCGGGATTGATAGGATTTCGAAGATCGAGATTTTTGAACAGAGCTTGCCATCGACGTGCTTCTTTAGTTCTAGGGTAGATTTTTGGGTTTACGAGCTAGTCTTTTTATGTTCGACCATTGGTGGTCGGGTTGTTGGTATGCAACGACTTTTGACTTTGTATTTACTTGTCCGACTATCGGTCGTTCATATGTAATCGTTCAATGAAGTTCCTTCTTTTGCTGAACTCGTGTTTTTAATTACATATGTCGTGGATAAATGTAATATTGATCATAAAATTCGTTAAGTATGAAATAAACGGGGGATCGTGCGACTTAGGCTTTTATTGCAATATAACGGTTGAAACATAAATCATGTATTTGGACTGTAATAATAAACACAAATATATATCATCGATGTGTTAGAACATACAAAGTTTTTCTATGTTCCAGAAACTTAGATCGAGGGATCGTTTAGACCTTACATGTGACTGTATCGTATGATGAAATTCTAGAATGTATGCCCCTGTGGTAAAACAATTAAGTCACACACTCGGGTACTCATGTCGTGCGTACCTGCGACAAAGTTCGTTAGAGGTCGGTCATCGGATCTCCAACGATCTCACGACGTTCACTGTCGTGTTAAAAAAAACTTTGCATGAGAGGAAGGCGACTCTAAAAGAAATATTTTTTCAGATGCGTCGCGTTCCAACTTCGCGGGATTTCTTGATCGTCGAGGGTCTGAAGTCGATAGGCTCCTTTACCAACGACTTCGGAGACGCGGTAAGGTCCTTCCCACTTAGTAGAAAGCTTACCTGCGTTAAGCTCCTGGGTGTTTGGGAATACTCGACGGAGGACGTAATCGCCTTCTTGAAAGACTTTAATTTTGACGTGCTTATTAAAATGTCGCTCGACCGCCTGCTTCTGCGATGCCATCCTGATCAAGGCGGGTTCTCTGAGCTCTTCTAGGGCGTCGAGGTCATGACTTAACTCAACCAAGTTGTGGTCGATGGATGTGTGCCTCGAAGTCGGGAGATGAGCTTCGATTGGTAGGACGGCTTCACAACCGTAGACGAGAGAGAAGGGGGTTTGTCCTGTGGACGTGCGGGGTGTCGTGCGATTTGCCCATAGGACTGAAGGGAGTTCTTCAACCCATCTTCCTTTTGCAGCTTTTAATCGTTTCTTGATCGAGGCTACAATAGTCTTATTACTCGACTCGGCAAGTCCATTGGCTTGGGGATATCTGGGAGTCGAGGTCGTCAGCTTGATGTTCCTATCTTCACAGAACTGTTGGGTCCTGTCGCTTATGAATTGGGATCCATTGTCGCAGACAATTTCGGATGGAATCCCAAACCTGCATATGATGCTATTCTGGATAAAAGAAATAACTTCTTTATCCCTAATTTGGGAGAAGGCAGTCGCTTCGACCCATTTAGAAAAGTAGTCCGTAAGTACAAGGAGAAATACCTTTTGTCCTGGAGCGGGTGGTAGTTTACCGACAATATCCATTCCCCATCTCATGAAGGGACATGGGATAAGTGTCGAGTGCAAAGGTTCCGAAGGTTTATGAGACATACCTGAGTGTCGTTGGCAGGGGTCGCAATTCTGGACGTACTTGACAGCGTCTTGTCGCAGTGTCGGCCAAAAATACCCTTGTCGGGAGATATGATTAGCCAAGCTACGACCTCCTGAATGATTACCACATTTGCCGTTGTGCATCTCTTGGAGGATTTTCTGGGCTTGATTTTTGCTGATGACACACATTAAATTTAAGCCCGTCGATGATCGCCGATAAAGCTTATTTTCGATCATGACGTACTTAGATGCTTTGAATCTGATTTTTCGAGCCTCCATTTTGTCTTCGGGGAGTTGGTCGTGCACGAGGAAATTTCGAATGTCGCGTGACCAATCATCTTCTTCGTCTTCGATCTGGATGACGTCTGTGTTTCCAATGGACGGCGTTGCCAGGTGAATCATAGGAATAACATCAAATATTGGTTCAACTAAAGCGGACCCAAGGTTTGCCAATGCGTCGGCCTGAGTGTTCTGGTCTCGCGGAATCTGTTCAATAGAAAAAGATTTAAATTTTTTGGAAATTTCTTTTGCCACGCTTAGATATGTTGTCATTTTTGAATCCTTGGCTGCGAATTCTCCATTGATTTGATTTACTACCAGCAGGGAATCGCTCTTGACATGCAGTGCGGTTGCCCCCGAGTCGTGGGCCATATTCATTCCCATGATCAGGGCTTCATACTCAGCCTCGTTATTGGTGGTTTTGAAGTCGCATCGGACCGAGTATACCATCTCCCCCCCTGTGGCGACTTTAAGACGACGCCCAGTCCAGAGCCTCTAATGTTGGATGATCCATCGACATGTAGAATCCAAGGTACGTCGTCGCGAGTCGCCACAATGGACACTTCGAGTTCTGCTTTGTTTTCTAACTCAGGGCTGAAATCGGCGATAAAATCTGCCAAGGCTTGCGATTTGATCGCGGTCCTGGGCTTAAAATCGATGTCGTAACTGCTTAGATATATACTCCATTTTGCTAAGCGACCTGTCAACTCGGGTTTTCTTAAGACAGATTTAAGAGGGAAGTTAGTCACGACAGTAATAGGATGTGATTCAAAGTAATGACGTAGTATTTTAGCAGCAGTGACTATTGATAAGAGTATTTTTTCCATAGAGGAATACCTGGTTTCTGCGTCTAAAAGTGATTTACTTACATAATAGATCGGCAATTGCTGTTTTTCATCTTCTTGTGTCAGAACAGCACTTACTGCATTTGGGCTGACAGCCAAATACAACTGTAGGATCTCATGATCGTGAGGTTTTGACAACAGAGGAGGCGACGCCATGTATTCCTTGAGTTTTTGCAAGGCTTGTTCATGATCATTGGTCCAGTCGGAGCCCCTATTTTTCCCGAGGACATTATAAAATAGATGACATTTATCTGAAGATCGGGAGATAAACCTGTTTAGAGCTGCTACTCGACCGGTAAGTTTCTGGACTTCTTTGAAACTTCGAGGAGATTTGATCTCAATGATGGCCTTGATTTGGTCAGGGTTAGCCTCAATGCCTCGACAAGTGACCATATAACCCAGGAACTTCCCGGCACTAACGCCAAAGGAACATTTCGTCGGATTGAGCTTCATGTTATACTTCCGGAGGATGTCGAACGATTGCCTGAGGTGGTCAATGTGATCAATCGCTTGCTTCGACTTCACTAACATGTCGTCGATATATACCTCCATCGTGTCTCCAAGATGGTCTTTGAACATCTTGTTTACCAGCCGTTGGTAGGTAGAACCTGCATTTTTTAGTCCGAAAGGCATAACTTTGTAACAATAAATACCTCGATCCGTCATGAAAGCGGTTTTCTCTTGGTCGTCAACGTGCATTAAAATTTGGTTGTATCCAGAATAGGCGTCCATGAACGTTAATAACTCATGCCCCGCGGTTGCATCGACCATGGCGTCAATATGAGGTAACGGGAATGGATCCTTTGGACAGGCTTTATTGAGATCGGTGAAGTCGATACAGACCATCCATTTTCCACTCTTCTTGGCTACGACCACGACGTTAGCGAGCCAATCAGGATATTTTACCTCTCGAATCTTTCCTGTCTTGAGGAGGTTGTCGACCTCATCATTTATTACTTTATTTCTTTCAGGAGCGAACTTGCGACGTTTTTGCTTGATAGGTTTGAACGATGGATCGACGTTAAGCTAAGGAGCAATGACATTGGGGTCAATACCGATCATATCTTCATGTGACCAGGCGAAGCAATCAGCATGTTCCTGCAAAAAGGATATGAGTTTTTCTTTAATGTGGGGATCAAGGGATGAACCCACAAGAATCTTTTGATTGGGTTTGCTTTGATCTAGAACGATTTCCTCCAAATGATACTCATCGACAGCTGCTGGGGAGTTTCGTGCATTTTCTAAGCTTGCGTGTACTGGTATAACGGCTTGTTTTGGATTCCCGTTATCCGCCATTTTCCTGCGACAGAAAACAGAATAAACTCCAAGAAACTATTAGTAGAATGCACGTTCGTCGAGGATTTTCTCTAGATGTAGTCCCACGGATGGCGCCAAACTGTTAATGCCAAAAATCGCACCAAAGGGACAACTTAAGGTCGATGTGGACTTAAACAACTAAAGAAAGAATCTTTCGACGAGACGTGCGACGATAAATAAAATAAAGAAACAAGGGATTTGATGACGCAGGAAAAACCTCAATCGAGGAAAAAACCAGCGGACGACAGGGGGTGTCGTCGCTGCACTATGGTCGCCAATCAGGGGCGATGTCCTTGGATACTGGTGTCGATCGTACAGTGATTACAATACAAATGAAGAAAATGCTTCGAAATGTAAAGTACAAGTGTTTGAACGTAAAAACAGGTGTTTGTCGTGTACGAAACAAAGTGTGAACTGTTGGTTGTTAATGCCAAAAATCACACCAAAGGGACAACTTAAGGTCGATGTGGACTTAATCAACTAAAGAAAGGATCTTTCGACGAGACGTGCGATGAGAGAAAAAATAAATGAGACAAGGGATTTAATGACGCAGGAAAAACCTCAAGCGAGGAAAAAACCTGCGGACGACAATGGGTGTCGTCGCTGCACTATGGTCGCCAATCAAGGGCGACGTCCTTGGTACTGGCGTCGGTCGTACGATGATTACAATACAAATGAAGGAAATACTTCGAAATGTAAAGTACAAGTGTTTGAATGTAAAAACAGGTGTTTGTCATGTGTGAATACAAAGTGTGAACTTCTGGTCGAGGGCGGTTTGTCGTGCGTCTAGAGAGATACTTGAGCTTTCCCTCGAGTGTTCTTGAGTTCGCAGTAGGGTTCTGGCTTTCAGTACTTGATCTCCAGAGTTTGAATGTTCTTTGCCATGAGTTTGGATGATTTTCTCTGCTGTTTGGTGATGTTCGCTGATGTATATTCGATGTTAACTGATGTATATTCGATGTTCACTGATGTCCCCCGAAATGAGGCTTCAGCTTGTCTTTTATAGTCTTCGCGTCATTAATTAGCTCCATTAATGATTTGATCAACGGCTACAACGGCTGGAAACGGTCGCCGGAATGATTATCCATAATGCTCTTCGTCCGTTACGGCTACTTGCTGTTAATGGCTTTGACTCCTGCATTAAATACTTAACAAACGTAACAGTCAAGGTTAACGTTAGTTTTGGTCGAAGGTGCAATGATCTTACTCGACGGTCGTACGGGACGCGCGATGCTATGGTCGTGCGTCATGGTAGACGTACGACTTACCTTTTACGGGAGACGACGGATGTTTTCTGGGTTCTTGTCGAGACCTTATCTTAATACAAGATTTGGATTATAGCGTGCGTCTTACCTGCTCTGGTCGTGGTCGTACGACGTGATTTTTTGCCCAAACAGTTTGCCCCCAAAATTTGAAAATTGAATGTCAAATTTAAGTTTTAAATTTTGTCAATCAGACGCATAGGAAATAAAACAAGAGTTAGAAATTACCTCAATCGCCTTGGAGCTAGACTGGTCCGTTTCTAACTGAACGAGAAGTTGAAAAGGGAACGAGGTCATGACGTCATACTGACACACGATGATGCTTACCAGCTGTCGAGGACAGGTGTCGAAGATCCTTGTGGTCATACGAAAGGAAGGGGATGCGCGGCGGTTATCCAGGGATTCGAATTGATGCGATCGTTTGTATAAATAAAGTTCACGACGGATCTTTTCTTGCTATACTTTTGAAGTGTTTATTTGGGAAGAGATTTCGCCTTGATTCCTTTCCATTCTACGTCCGAACTTGCTCGAATCGTTGCAAATCTTCAAACCACCGTTGAGAGCGTTTATATAAGACCTTGTTCTGTCCTTTGATTCATAATGTCGACGGAGCCTGCTAGTCTTGTCATGAATCACATAGACTTAGATGCTTTTAGGAGTTTAGCAAAAATTCCTGCAAATGTAGAGTTGCGGTGCCCGGGGATTGTTCGTTCAAAGGATTGCCCTGAGGGATATCTCGTTTTGTACGAGTATCCTTTTAAGATAGGGTTTCAATGGCCGTTTTCTGGTTTAGCCAAGTCATTCATGCAGGATTTCGATGTGTCGCCGGGACAATTGATGCCCCAACTTTGGCGAGTTTTGCTGGTTATTGAGCGAGCGTCCGCGAAATGGGAATCCCCTATGATCATGAATGATTTCTTGGCGGCGTATCAAGTTAAAAGGGATAAGAACTGGCGTTATAGTCCTTATTCTAAGTTCAGGGGTGATCGTGCCTTGGTTTTGGGAACTGGTGTGAACGACCGTGGGTGGAAGTCTCGATATGTTTTCGTGCGTAAGTTGTCCCTTGACTCTGAGAGTGAGTGGATTAGGACGAGCCAGAATACGTCGGGTGAGCCTCGTTATTTCATCTGGCGTGCGCTGTAGATGATTTACATATGTTTTTAACTTGTTTTTTGTATGTTGACAGCCATAAAATTCGAGGTCGTGAAGCCAGACGCTAGCTCTCAAGCGAAGATCAATTCGTTTTTAGAATTTAGCGTCGCAGAGAGGTCTTTCGCCGTGCGACACTCGGCGGATGACGACGATTTAGAATCTTCAGGAGAGAATCAGGGGGAGAAGTGTGAAGAGAAAGGAAGAGAAGAGGAAGAAGATAAGTCGAGAAGAAGGAGAGGGATGACGGGTAAGTTTTACTTTCCTTTTCTTCCTATGTTATCTCGAGTCTTTTTCTTTTGCGTGCTTTATGACATCCCATTTTTCCAGGAGAGTCTCAACCTAAAGTGTTGAAGGTTTCTGCTAAGAGAGCAGCTGAGCTGGAGTATGCTCGTCAGGGCAGGGAGAGGAGGCTAAAAGCCATGTCTGCTGGCCCTGAAATTCCGAAGAAGACGAGGACGACGACTCCGAGGGAGTCGTCGGCTGGGGTTAATGACTCGTCGAGAGTCGCTTCACTTGAGAAGGTAGGGGTCGGATCACCTAAGAATGTGATTGCAGCGACATCCATCAATTCTGCGCCTCCGGCGGAAACGATTAAGTCCCCGTCTGCCGCGTCGAATCCTTTGTCAGTCGACAAGGGCGAGGATCACTCGACAGGAGGAGAGAAGGTCATGATTGGTCAACTTTTCGCTGCCATCGAACTTTATGACAGGTGATGTCCTAGACGGGACGAACCTGTTCCCTCACCTGGATAAATTCCTGCTTCCATCTTTCAGGGAGCATTTTGAGGGGTTTCCTATCGAGGAAACGGGTGCCCATGTAGCCGGCTTGTCGTTCATGGTAAGTCTTTCTTTCAAGACTTAGTTTGTCTAGGCCCAGATTTCGTTGTCGTTGTCGTTGTCCACTGATGATGTTTTCGCAGGCACTTCAGGCTTCTTTGGCCTCGCGAAGTGGAGCGGCGAAGGTGAAAGATCTATTGTCTGCTACTCGTGAAAGAGAGAAAGCGGCGCTGGACAGAGCGAGTGCCTCTACAAGTCGTGCTGAGGATTTTTCGAAGCGGCTTGACGATGCTTTAGAACATTTGAAGATCGTTCATCTTGCCAAGGAAGATCTTAGTCATCGTCTGACGCAATCCTTGTCCATGACTGCTGAACAAAGGGAGGAGATGGAAAAAATTAAGGAATCCTTGGTCGTTGTTTCGAAAGAGGCTGAGGATTATAAATCTAAGGTGGAGATTTTGGAGAAAGAAGTGCAAGCTGTAAAGGACGAGGGTAAGTCGGTTTTTGCCATAGCTCGTCTGACTGCTCGGGCGGCGATCATGCGACGACATTTGCTGGGGAAAGACCCTCTTGCTTCGGCGAAGGAGGAGCTGGACATCTAACTGAATGGTGTTGGGACCGAGAGGGATCTTGACTCAGACGATGAGAAGGATGCTGAGGAGGAGGTGGCAGGCGAAAGCTTTCAGGACGGGACTTCGGGCGTGAATGCGACGGATGTTCCTCCTTTAATTTAAGAATTTTATTTTGTTTGCTTTGCTGCTCGATCGTTGGTGGTCGAACGTGTACCTGACGATCTTTTTAAATGCACTTTTTGTTTGAACTTGTGCTTTATTCAAATCACATTGGTTATGAATTTGATCATAAAATACATATGTAATACGATGATAAGAACGTAAAACCAATATAAAAGCACGCGATTAAAGCACCCATTCAGTGTATGAAAGTTAAGAAACTTAGGGGTAAAGTCGTTTAGACTCTGTGATCGTACGACCAGATCGTACAGTGAGTTTGTGGCATATGCCCCTGTGGAGGAATGATTAAGTTAGAGACCTGATCGTCTATGCCGTTTGACCTTGCGATATTAAAGTCATATAGTAGACTTAATGACTATTGTCGTGCGATTCTGCGATAATCTGTCGTGCGATTCGTTTCAGACTCTCTCTATTTGCCCCTGTCATTTATTACCGTATCCTTTTTGGGAGGAAAAGATAGGTTGTAAATGACAGAATGACACGGAGAAATATTGTCCTGCGATCGACTATGTTGTCGTGCGACGAGGCACCATAGTAGATTTATCCCTGTGGAAAAGATATTAATTTAGGGATAGAAGAACGAACCTTTCGCGAGCCTAATCTTGTGATTTTAGTTTATTTTCTCGGCTTCAAGGTAGACTTGTAGCACTCACGAGCGACTCCTGGATTCCTCATGGCGTAGGGAATTTCAATTGACAACTTTTGCATACTTGGGAGTCGACGGTTGATGGCCATCAGCTGGAACAGCGGCATCGTCGATGATGTCCTTGAGATTTCCTTCGGGAAATGATATGCTAGTTCCTTCTTCAATGCGATACAGTCGTCTGTCGCATGACCATGATCGGCATGGAAGTCGCACCACTTTGATTGTCTTTCTTAGCATCGTCCAGGTCGGACTTCTTTGGCCATCGAATGGTAGCTTGGGAACTTCTCAGAGCTTCGACTAGGTCCTTTGTAGATCCTTTGAATCCGTAAGAGGATATCTTGGGGTACCGAGTGAACTTAGTCGCGGTCTTGGCCTCTGCTTTCATCTTGAAACGAACATTTGAAATTTAACGCGCTGGCTCTACTTTGGAAACAGCCTTTGTCTTGAATTCTGGCTTTCGGACGCCTAACGACTTCTTGTCGTCAGTGTGCTTGTGACGAAAGGCTGCATCTTCTTCGCCCCTCATATATGCTAAGGTTCGAGCTCGGACGTCTTCGAAATTCTCCGGGGGATATTTGGTCAGGTCGGTGTATAAACCCGAACTATCGTCCGGACCACGCTTATAGGCTTCGATCGCGGTTTTGACGTCGCAATTGCGGATGCTGATCATTTTGGCATTGAATCTATTGAAATAACTTCGAATAGACTCATTAGCTTTCTGCACGATGTAATATAGGTCGTTGGTCTGCTTCTCCATCTTACGACTGCTGGCGAATTGCTGGGAGAACTGATTAACCAACTCAGCAAACGACCTGATGGACTTGGGTTTGAGATTGATTAACCTTTGGAGAGCTGGACCAGTGAGAGTTGCTCCGAAACTCTTACACATGCATACTTCCTGGTACATAAATGGGATCGAGATCGTCCACATGAGCTGTTTATACTGCGCGACGTGCTCAGTCGGATCAGTCACACCAGAATATTTGGGAGTGAAGGCAGGAATATTATACTTCTTTAGGACCTCGACGGTGGCAATCTCGTCGATGAAAGGCGACGCCTTATATCCCGAGCGAGGCTCGACGTCGACAGGCACGGCTGCCCCAGGCAACTTGGCGAGCAAGGACAGGACGCGCTCATTTTGATCTTCCAATATCTTCAAACGTTGGGCGACGGGATCGTTAAGATCAGGATTTGCCCCTGTCGAGGGATTGGTCCCTGGACTAGTGCCATTACCATGCGACGAACCATTGGTGTCCCCGTTGAAAGGAACAGAATATGGTTGCGACCCATATTGGAATTGCTGCGGTCCGTTCTGAAACGATGGTGGTCCCTGCTGGAAAGGCTGCGATCCACCGTGGAATGGCTGAGATCCACCTTGAGGTCCATTCTGAAATGGCTGCTGAAATGGTTGCGACCCCTGCTGGAAAGGCTGCGACCCTTGTAATGGCTGAGACCCATTATTCACGGGTGGTGGCCTTATGTGCTGAGGAGGAACTGTCCCAAACTGAGGATTTGAGTTGAACGGCCCTAGCTGTTGATTCTGCATGAATGGGCCTGGATGTTGATTCTGTGCGGATGAACCTGGATTCGGGACAAATGGTCTAGGGCCATTCTGGTCGAACGATCTTGGAATTGGGTTCTGCACGAACGGCCTAGGATCATTTCGAGGCCCAAGAGGATTTCTTAACCGCGCGATCTCCTCAGCTGTTCTGCGATTCTGCGATTCTGCTCTGCCATTGCATTGAGCTGATTCCTGGCGACTTCGAGCTCCTGATACATCTGAGCAACAGCTTGCTGCGGATTTCCAGAGGCTGCCATTTTCCTGCAACAGAAAATAGAAGAAACTCCAAGAAACTATTAGTAGGGTGCACGTTCGTCGAGGATTTTCTCTAGATGAGGTCCCACGGATGGCGCCAAACTGTTAATGCCAAAAATCGCACCAAAGGGACAACTTAAGGTCGATGTGGACTTAATCAACTAAAGAAAGGATCTTTCGACGAGACGTGCGATGAGGGAAAAAATAAATGAGACAAGGGATTTGATGACGCAGGAAAAACCTCAAGCGAGGAAAAAACCTGCGGACGACAATGGGTATCGTCGCTGCACTATGGTCGCCAATCAGGGGCGACGTCCTTGGTACTGGCGTCGGTCGTACGATGATTACAATACAAATGAAGGAAATACTTCGAAATGTAAAGTACAAGTGTTTGAATGTAAAAATAGGTGTTTGTCGTGTGTGAATACAAAGTGTGAACTTCTGGTCGAGGGCGGTTTGTCGTGCGTCGAGAGCGATACTTGAGCTTTCCCTCGAGTGTTCTTGAGTTCGCAGTAGGGTTCTGGCTTTCAGTACTTGATCTCCAGAGTTTGAATGTTCTTTGCCATGAGTTTGGATGATTTTCTCTGCTGTTTGGTGATGTTCGCTGATGTATATTCGATGTTAACTGATGTATATTCGATGTTCACTGATGTCCCCCGAAATGAGGCTTCAGCTTGTCTTTTATAGTCTTCGCGTCATTAATTAGCTCCATTAATGATTTGATCAACGGCTGGAAACGGTCGCCGGAATGATTATCCATAATGCTCTTCGTCCGTTACGGCTACTTGCTGTTAATGGCTTTGACTCCTGCATTAAATACTTAACAAACGTAACAGTCAAGGTTAACGTTAGTTTTGGTCGAAGGTGCAATGATCTTACTCGACGGTCGTACAGGACGGGCGATGCTATGGTCGTGCGTCATGGTAGACGTACGACTTACCTTTTACGGGAGACGACAGATGTTTTCTGGGTTCTTGTCGAGACCTTATCTCAATACAAGATTTGGATTATAGCGTACGTCTTACCTGCTCTGGTCGTGGTCGTACGACGTGATTTTTTGCCCAAACACTGGTCGAGGGCTGTTGTCGTGCGTCGAGAGCGATACTTAGAATAATGGTTCTTCACTTCAGGTGTTCTTGAATATTGCTTCGGTTGTTAATCGCCGGATATTCGATGTCTTGAAATGTTGATTGAGCTTGATATTTATAGTATTCGTGTCCTTAGCTTCATCCATGAATGCTCCTTTAATGGCCTTAACGGTTGGAAACGGTCGCCGGAGTAATGATCTTCGTCCGTTACGGTCGCCGGCTGTTTAATGATTGCGTCGGTTATAGTCGTTGCTCCTTAATGACTTTGACTCCTGCGTTAAACACTTAACAAACGGTTATGGTTAACGTTAGCTTTGGTCGAGGTCGCACGTCCTTATATAATAGTCGTGCGGATCGGGCGACGCTATGGTCGAGCGTCGTAAGGAACTCTCGACTTACCCTTTATGAGGGACGACGATGGTGTTCTGGGTCTTTGTCGAGACCTTATCTTAATACAAGATATAGTCCTTAATCATACGTCTTACCTGTTCTGGTCGCGGTCGAGCGACGTGATTTTTTGCCCAAACAGTTTTTTCTCTTAATCTTCAGGTATCAAGCTCTTATTTCTTAAACCATTTGCCCAATGATGTAGCACATGTCACAACGTAAAGAGCTTGCTAAAAAAGTTAAAGTTAGCACTTCTATTAATTACACCATATGACTTATTTATAGTGTTTAGGAGGCTTAAAATGAAGAAAAAAACCCCTTCAAAAATCACCAAAAACGGTCATATTGTCGTTGGGTAACAACTAGTTTCTTTGAAAAAAGTCAGGCTAGGTCGGGTCTAAAACCGTGCCTCCAACCGGTCCCGCGATCCCTTAAAACCTCAAAATACCCCAACTGGTTGCAACTGACGGGCCTTAAACCAAGTTTAAATTGGGCCAAGCCGGGCTGGGTTGGGCCAGTTCCGGTCCTCTGGCGGTCCTGCCAGGACGGGTTGGCCATTTCTACCGCCCGTGAACAACTCTAAGGTACATATTAGCCTCGGGACAACCAAACCCTATCTTCATGTAAAATTTTCGAAATACATTTGGTTTGATTTGGATTTTTTTAAGACAAGCTTATGCAAACCAATTACCTTTTAGGACGTTTTTGCTGATGCTATTAATTGTTGGATGAGACGTAAAGAAATCCAAATAACAAAACCTTCTAATTCCCTTACATGCTCCCAAATATTCCCCTTTTTCGATCTATCTCTCAACAACCACATCTACAAGTATCTTTTCTGAATTATGTTTTCCACGTGACCCTTGTTGACTCCCACAATTCTTGCTAGGGTTTCAAAGTATCCTCAAGTCCCGTCTTCTCTCGTTGGGCGCCTCATTAAAGCTAAATATTATCCTCGCGGTAATTTCATGACGGCCCGATTGGGAAACGCTCCTAGCTTTATTTGGAGAAGTATTTGGCATTCGCAACTTGTCCTCAAAACGGGTCTTCGTTGAAAGATTGGTAATGGTCACTCTATTAATGTTTGGAAACATCCTTGGCTCAAAGACGACTCGGGATTCTCAATTAGTACCCCGTTAGACAATAGTCGCCCACTTTTGACCGTCCATGACCTTGTGGACCCGATATCTCAAGGTTGGAACGTCGCGCTCATAAATGATTTATTTTCCATTGAGGATCGTATTAAATTACCAATCTTCATCCTCCAATCCCCAATCGTGCGGACACCCTCATTTGGCATTGGTCGCACGACGGAATTTATTCTGTCAAATCTAGCTACCGCACTATCACGGAACATATTGCCCCGTCCTCCCATCTCTTTTTGGACGGAGATTGGAATTCTCTTTGGAATGCCAACATTCCAAATAAAGTTAAATTCTTTGCTTGGAGAGCCATTAGAAATGTTTTACCCACTCGCCACGCTCTTCAATCGAAAGGTATTAGGACTGTCGCCAATTGTCTCATTTGCAACCGAGACATGGAAAATGTTTGGCACGCCTTGGTTGGATGCCTGTCGAATAGTCCAATTTGGAATGAGGCGGGTCTTGGGAATATAATTACTTTGAGGATTTAATCCTCTCGACCAATTCTTTCCATGAATTGGTCTTTAATTTTTTACGCGACAAACAACGTCAATCTCGTGACCTTTTTCTAATTATTTTGTGGAGCATTTGGTTTCGGCGTAATGATGTTATATGGAATTCCGGCCCTCGCGATCCTTCTTCTGTAATTATTCGAGCTAATTTTATGCTTTGGGACTGGAGTATTTCGACTAACGCCTCTTCGCACCCTCCTTATCACCCTGAACCCCCTCCGGTTCCTAGATGGCAACCACCGCGTGTTGGTTTTCTTAAATGTAACATGGACGCCGCAATTTTTGTTCCGAATCATAAAGCGGGTTTTGGAGCCGTCTTGCGTGACGACTTGGGTGCCTTCGTCTCGGCCTTCGCTTCGCCTTGCTCTTTCATCCCGCCCACTAGGGAATGCGAAGCCCTGGCTATTCGTGACGCTATTCATTGGATTATTGATTGCAATGAGGCTAAAGTCATAATTGAATTTGATGCCAAGATTGTTGTGGATGCAATTTACGACACTTATGTGGACAACTCGGAGTTTGGCGACATCATCAAGGATATAAGACTCATTCTTAACTCGAAAGACCACATATCCGTACATTGGGTCAACCGTCTCGCCAACGGGTCGGCTCATTTATTAGCTAGGCATGCTTGTACACTTGACCGTTTAATTTACTTCGATAGCATGTCAACTTTTCTCAACTCTTGTTATGACACCAATTGTAACATTTCCTTTAATGATATGAACGAGTCCCGTCCGAGTGATGGCAATGCCGAAGCCAGTAACGGTCTCCTCTCTTTGTCAAAAAAAATGACAATTAATTAATAACACATGTTTTTGATAATAAAAATGACACCTTTCAAGAAGAAGAAAAATACATCTTTATGTATTGGGAACCAACACAGCCATTTAATGCGTACCCTGCAGATTAAGACAACTAGAGGTTCGTGTGTATGCAGAATAATTTCTTATGTCTTCTTCGTCTTAATTCGTCTTGCTATTACTTCTATATATATATATATATATATTATATAATAGGGATTTTACAGTGCCAACCCACTGCATCATTCCAACAATCGACACAATTCCATAGACAGGTTTCTATGGCGCATTTAATGCCATAACGTACGCAAACGAATTATAAGAAAGAGTCCATTATTTATATATAATAAATGAACCACATTATTGGAAAAGGGACTTGAGGATGCATTGGGTCGGTTGGATATTTGTCTTGGTTTTAAGTTCGATTCATGTCCACATGTAATACAATGAATGCAGAAATGATAAATCTTAGTTCCAAGAGAGAGAGAGAGAGAGAGAGTTAAGTGTATATATATATATATATATATATAAAGAGAATTATTGAAATCATTGAGGTGTTGATACTTCCTTCTATTCAGAAGATAGTCTCTAACTTAAGATACAAAAAAGGCCCTCGTGGAATTAGTAGGGGCTACACAACATGTATCATGTATGTATGGTATTAATTTGGATTCTTATCTTTAGGCTTTGTCTCTTTGATCATTTATATTGTACCAAGGCATTTATTTGGGAGAATTTGAAGTTGATTCATGATTACTGATTATTGATGCCGGGAGTTCGTGAGCCCATGATATTATTTATTTAAATTCTTAATTATGACCATATCAAACATTTTTGTTGTTACAGGATTCAAATGAATTAACATAAGGGTCATTTTATTAAGTGATGGTAACTAGGGGTAAGTTGATAATTTGGTTTGGTTTGGTTGGAACTTTGGAAGATTTGGTCATTTGAACACTTGATTTCTAACTTTGGAAGTTTGGTCAATTGGTTGTAACTTGGAAGATGGTATCTTGTAAGTTTCTAACTTTGGAAGTTTGAACTTTGGACTTTGAAACTTTGCTCAATTGGTATTTGGTTATAATATTATTTGTTTTGAAAGTTGGTTTGGTTTGGTTTAATTGTTAATTTGTTATATGTTATTAGTATTTAGTTGTTACTTGTTAAATCTTTGAGTTTGAAAATGAATCTGTAAATTCAGTTTGAAACTAGGCAGAAAATGACAAAAACAGGGGTGAAACCAGTCTTCGTGGCCGGATATCCGACCCGAAAACCCGAGACTCGAAGTCACCCGATCCCCACGTGTTTTCCCTTTCTTCGGACAGGTTTCGGGTTCCCATTTCCCACCCGATATCCGATCGGGTTTGGGGTTTGGGGCCCGACCCGACCCGTCTGTTGCTCACCCCTTGTCGGCGAGACCAAGCCTCAAGCCTTGGGAGCCACAACGAATCCATGACGTTTTCAAGACGTGACTTATGGCATCAAATTTATAATTCATATATAATATTATATATAAAAACATATGTTTTCTATTGTTAACCAATGAATCAATAATAATAAGCAAGTTAAAGTATGCTATATATTAAAATGTTGAAATAAGATATTAAAAACGTAAACAAATATCAAATATCGCATTACGAAAACAACGCATTAGGTCATGGTGTGTCACGAGCTAATTAATGTAGCGTGAGACACAAGACTTGTGTCATGGCGGCTGTACGGTGAGTTTTTTAGAATAGTGGATAAAACACGGGTTTTCATATTTAATTTGTTATATCTTTATGATTTGGAAAGCGGAATATAATGTACCAATTTAAGGCGACATATAATTGATTTGTTCCTATGATGATGATGATGATGACGATCTAAAATTTATCTCTGACATTGAAAATGAAAGAAGCTTCAAATGAAATGAAAAAGAGTGTAATGCATGATGACAACATTCCAACTGGAACTCAAAAAAAGATGAATCTTTTCGAGTCGCATAAACTGTGGCTTCTTCGGTGGGAAGCAAACCATGTTTGGAGAAGCTTAAGCCAAAGAACCTTATGCCTTCTTTGGATTGCCCCAAACCCAGTTCTAGTTCATATGACAAGAATGTTGATGAAATATACAAGCCTATAACTGGGTTTGGGGCAATCCATCAGATTGTTGTAACCGTCCGTCTAATCACATCCATCAGATTATTTAATCTAACGGTTGATAAAATGTTTTATAGTTTTCCATTTATTTGAGGTTTTCCCTTGAACCTCTCTCTCTCTCTCTATATATATATATATATATATATATATATATATATAATTTTGATTGGTTGTTATCCATCAACCGACACCCAATTTGGACCACTTATACAATCAATCATAAACCAATTGAGTACAAACAAAATCATTCTAGAGCCAACGTAGTAATGTTCACCTGGCTGCCAATACAAATAACCAAAACCATAATTCCAGCTCTTCACTTTTTCATTCTAGCTAACTTCTTTTTTGAAATATTATATAATTAATTAAGTAAAAATGTTTGTTTTGTCTCCACAATTAAACTTATCTAATATTAACCTGTCAATTTCAAAAATATTTAATTGATTTTATTGAAATCGATCATATTTAATTAACTAAAAAGTAAAATAAAAACTGGTCAAATGATTTAAAAGTCGTCCAAAATATCGTTAATTATAATCTTTAAAAAATTCGACGACAATTTCACTAAAATGCAATGTACAATTGCTATTTTAGGAACCCCGTAAAATTGTATTTAATTTCAAGAAATACATTATATTATGTTTTTGATACTATTATAACAATTTACGGAAAAGTTCAAAAACACTCAACGAACTATCTAATTTTGAATGATAAAGTCTCTAGACTATTTTTTTGAACGAAAAAACCATTAAATTTTCTCATTTTCAATGCTTAAGTCCCTAAACTATTTTTTTGAATGAAAACCCATTAATAAACTTTCTCATTTTGAATGATTAAGTTCTTAAACATTTTTTTAATAAATAAACCATCAAACTTTCAAAATTGGTTATGTGTATCATTTTAACAAAGAAACTACATGTAACCGACTAGGAAAATTTTAAAGCAAAATAAATCTAAATTAGTTCCCTACGTCATTCAAACTCCTAGCAAGCAACGATATCGTTCCCCTTCGATACTCCATGTTGCCCCATTATTGTCTATTCTACATATCATCTATCAAGCTATTGACCCGGTGTTTGCGTGAGGTTTGAATGACGTAGGGTTGAGAATGATAAACTTGATTTAGGTTTTCTTACTTTAAAACATTTTTAGTCGGTTATAGGCAATTTTTAAAAGTTCGGTGATTTATATTTTTAAGAAACATGTTTAGAGACTTGATCATTCAAAATGAGAAAGTTTAATGGTTTTTTCATCCAAAATGAAAATTTTTAATGATTTTTTCATTCAAAAATAATAGTTTAAGGACTTAATCATGCAAAATGAGATAATTCGTTGGGGGGGTTTTGTGAACTTTTCCCAATAGTTTATTATAACTTTGTATACAAAACCTAGAACATATTGTAAAAAAAATCTTTTAATATTTTCATTAAACTTTTGGTTTTTGAGATATCTTATCATATGTAGACATCCAAAAATAAATTTTTGTAAGTAGGTTCTCTATAATAGATGCCAAGAAAATAGTTTACATTTTGAATTCTGATAAATAAGAAAAGAACAATCGCTTTAATTTTTTGACTTGTATATCCTAATTAAGAAATCATATCCGAAAATTATATGATTTTCAGATTTGGAACTCATAATTCCATAGTTTTGTGAACAACGTAAGCGAAATATTTGTGAACCATGTGGACACAACGGACGTACATTATCTAGCTAACTTTGAGGTAAATGTTTCCATCATATATATATATATGTGACCACTCGAGTCGAGTGCGCTCTGTTGATTGAAGTAAAATCTCAATCTATACTCAAGCACACTTAAATTTGGCATTGTTAAAATATTCAAAACAAAAACGTAGTACCGGATAAAGTACATTATGAAGAAACCGTTTTCACGACACCCATGAAACATGAAACTTCATCAAAATTAAGACTAGGATTAGGAATGTACAAGTATAATCCTCAGTCATGTAAGTTAATTTATCTATCTTTGCCTACTTCTATGTCATGAATTACAAATGAAAAGCTTAAGAAAACCATATTTGAATCATAAAATATGAATGTTAGTCTGATATATGTTATAATATGCTATTTTAGTTCTTTAAGACGTATATATATATCTCTCTTACCTTTTAAACCTAAGAAAAATTCATGAAACAAAAATAGCAAGTCAGAAGTCAAAGGACGTCCTTCCTTCCTTGCATCCCCAAAGTTCTATATATGTGCTAGAAGTTTTTCTAACAACTTTTTATATTACTGATGTATGATATGGAATTCATGACATAAAATTGTAACACCTCGAAAATTGTAATGATAAAATATCTCTAGTTTATTTTGTGGGATAATGTGTTAATATCAAACTATCTTAATTTGTGGCTAAATTGGAATCAAGTTAGAGGTTGTAAGGGGAGCCAAGTGGGGCTCGATACCTTCTGGGCGAGAGTGCCCGTGGCACTATCACGGTGTCAATCTCGTGCAAAATGTACCGCGGGGTCGAAGTAGCGGGCGAGTATGGCCGGCGATAGTGACCAGTGTCACTATCGCGTGTCACTATCGCACGACACGCCTAGGGTATAAAAATGGGGTGCAACCGGGTTTTTATTGGAGGTCTCATTTATTAGGGTTCCAGGCTACGTTTTCTCTCTCTTCAAATTGGTAAGTTTTCATCTTCCACATCCACCTCCATTTATTGCTACAACTACCTCCTTAATGTTCATTAATGGAACATTTCTAGGTTATTAAAGGGTGGTAGGCTTCAAGAGTTACTTCATTTCAAGGGATTTCTCCATCTCTATTTTTAGGGTTTTGACTAACAACCCTCTAAGGTGAGTTCGTCCTCATCATTCTAAATTCATACAAGTAATAATCATGTTTTCTAACTTTATAAATGCTTTTCTCTACTTCTTGTTGATTTAGATGAATTTCCATCTATAACCTACTTGTTGGGCATTTTTAGGGTCTTGTTGGATTAAAGGTTTTGTGAAAATGTAATGTATGGTACTCCTTGGTTTACTTAGGATTATTACATATGTATAACACATTTTACCAAGAAAAATGATTTTGACCATTTTAGGTCAAAATCTAGGGTTTTGGAGTAATTGAAGATTTTGGTATATTAACTATGAATATGAGTTTTTGGTGATGAAATAAAGTTCAAAACTCTATTTTGAGGAGCTATGTAATTCCATGACCATATATTGAAGCTTCATGAATATATTCTCTTATGAAGGATTGTTTATTGATGATTATTGTTATAAGGCTTAATCATGTGGTATATGTGATATTGTCTCAAATGAGAGTTATAGTTTACTTGTTTTTAAGTGTAATGGATCCATAGGCACTAGACTCTATATGTTCAATGATGGAACGATAGTTTTCCACATTGTAGCACGAAATAGGCATCCAGAGGGTTTAGGGTTTAGGGTTTGGGAGCGGGTCCTTCCGCTTAATTGAGAGGTATTCGTATTGGAATAGAACTTCCACCCAAGGTTACAAATTACTCATTTCCGCGTTTTGTTTGACGAAAACTATTATGACTTATGATTATTGTTGTAACACCTCGAATTTCCATTATATTTTATTCAAATATGAATGAAGTCGATTTGTAATTTGGTTTAAGTTTTGGGCTATTTTGCAATCATATAACTCAAAGGGGTTGAATTTTCAAATGACCAAAGTTTAAAGCTATTTATGGAAATTAGAGATATGAAGGTTTGTTTGGTCATTAGTTGAAACCTTGAAGTTGAGGGGGGTGAATGGTCATTTTTGAAAGTGGGTTATGGATAAGTAACCTTGAATTGAGAAATATCTCAATCCTTGGTACTGAAGTCGGTCAAGAAAGCAGAGAGAAAGAAGAAGAGTTAGAAGAAGAAAAATCAAGAACTGACTTCTTGAAGGTAAGGGTTGAAATCATCTTCTGTATTTTTCTAAATCAGTTGGTAACTACAAGCTTGAATCGCTCTCCATTAGGTTGTTGAATCAGATAAGAGAAGGATTGTGATTTCTGGGTCAAAGCTTCATACAGGTGAGTTCATCTCTTCATCTAAAATATTATCAGTTGAAATTGAATCAGATATTTTGTAGCAAACTGTCTGAGCTTTTAGAGAAAATTAAATTTGACGTGTTATCAAATACCCAGTATCGACGTTCCGGAATGGATCTGATATGGGTTGAGTTCCAGTATTGAAATCCGATATGGGTTCCGGATTTGAGTGGTTCCGGTACGGGTTTCGGAAATCAAATAGGATCCGGAAATTTAGTTGAGAACCCGGAATTTATCCGGAGTTGTGATAGATCCGGAATCGATCCGGAATTAAGGAGGAACCATAATTGATCCGGAATTGTGATGGATCCGGAATTGATCCGGAAGTAGATGTCATCCGGAATGGATCCTGTTTCGATGGGGATCCAGAATTGGATCTGGTTTCTTTTAGAATCCAGTTAGGGATCCGATTTTAATTTAGAATCCGAATTCGAATAGTTCCGGACTTTGAGTTCGGAATACTATTCCGAATATAGTTTTCGGAGGGAGAACATTTGAGGATAAGGATACAATAGATTATCCGGTATTCTTAGAATTGAAAGTGTTACGGGATGTGGTGTGATATGTTATTATACATATACACTAGTAAGTGTAATGGATCCATAGGCACTGGTAGTTTGTAACGTGGAATAGGCATAAAGTAAATTGTAATTCCCGTTGACCTGAAATGTGGGATAGGCATAAAGTAAATTGTAATTCCTATTTCGTAAAAGGTGTTGTGAAATGAGGAATAGGCATAAAGGAAATTGTAATTCCTATTTCATAGTGTGACGTGAAACGTGGAATAAGCATAAAGTAAATTGTAATTCCCGTTTACGTGGAAATCAGGAATAGGCATAAAGTAAATTGTAATTCCCATTTCGTAGTATAGAAATCGAGGAATAGGCATAAAGTAAATTGTAATTCCTGATTTCTATGGAAAGGTAAGAGATAGGCATAAAGTAAATTGTAATCTCTACTTCCACTCCAAGAAATAGGCATAAAGTAACTTGTAATTTCTTGGATATGAGCGATGATCTAGAATCTATAATGATTCGTAGTAGGCTCTTGAATATGACAATATGACTTTCTGAACGTTAGTCATACCCATGGGATCGGGTATGCTCCCGTCATTGTGAGACGAGTACGAGTACGGTAAGAATGGTGGCAAACTAGGTTTGTTTATACGCTTTGAATATCTGAGTTTCCAAAGCTGTTAAAGGTTTAATTTGAAATTGGATGTTCTCACTAGGCGTAATCCTAATCGTTCAAATTAAATTTTCTTACCAGGTACGAGCTCGGGGAGGTAATGGGAAGAGGGACGAGAGCTTTTGGTATTCAACTTTTGATGATAAGCGGAGAAATTAGCTGATGCGAGGAGGCTTTTGATGAATTGCTTAGATAACCAATTTAATCTAATTATAGTTGACAGGATTAGATTAATACGTTATTTTGAGAATTCGAAATGTGTATATATGAACCCTCATAGTTAATTCTCTGCTTGTATATAAAAGTTTGGATGATATTCTGATTAACCTTGTTAAATTTTAAGGTTTAAATTGGCCCTGATTTTAGGGTGTTACAATTGTTAACTCTTCACTAGGCTTTATCCTAACTCTTTCTTGGGTTGATATGTTGTCAGGTCATCCTAGCAGTGGGGCTCCTCGGGTTTGAGCGGAGGTTTATGAAGGGTGTATAACATTTTGGAATATTTGATAGGCGTACATTTTGGAGTATGAACATTGTCTTATTTTGGGAAGTGAAATAGCAACACCCGGTCTTAATCTAGTCTTGATGGTATAGATTAGTAGGTTGTTGGGTTCATTTCACTTGTTTTTAAATTGTAAATGTAAACGTCGTACAAATTACTCTTGTTTTAGGAGTTATGTCTATGCCATTCCGTTTCATTTCCGCATTTATTCAAGGTTTAAATTCCACCTAATATTTAGGGTGTTACAAGTTGGTATCAGAGCAGTAGCTTAAGTACACTAGGTATGCTGTTAAGATGCCTAGACTTAAGATGCAAAAATTAAGTACGGATCGGTGAGCTTTGGGTAGGACTCCTAAGATAGGACAGTCTTAGAGTCGACAGAAGTGCATAAGTTGAAAGTTGTGACCTTGGTAACGAGAATTCTTATGTGAAGTATGTTCTTAATTTCAATTAACTACTGTTATTATGAATATATCATTACGTGATCATGCATAGATTGCCATTGTTATAATGATTGATGCATGTATTAGTACGTTTATTCATGTTTAATTCTTATAGCCTATTTCTCACCCCATTCCCGAATGTGTGGTAGACTTCAATGGTTAACACTGTTTTAGGAGGGGGAACTGAACATATTCCCCACTGTGATTTGGAAACGTCTGACCCTGTTTTGGAAGAGGCAACGGCCGAGACTCGAATGATGGACCGAATGATGAAGGCCATGAATAAGGCAATGGCCCAGCAACAAGAGCAGTTCCTGAAGCTGATAGAGGACAGGGATATGAACAACCGTAGGCATGAGACAGTTGCTGAAAATGTGGTAGTAGGTGGATCCGGAGGTACCCGGAATGAAAACCCTACAGATGGTCTGTGACCGAGAAGTATGTCCACGACCACAAGGTGTTGTGGTCGGAACTCGGCGGCGTCCAGTTGGTGGTTGTTGGCTTCGATTTCAATGCCATGGTCTGGTTGGACCAAAGCATTATCAGCGGCTTCATCAATGAATTCCTCTTGAGGAGGAATTTGCTCATGTTGTTGTTGTTGTTCTTGCTCCGCCATGTATAATACCTGAAAAGGAACAATGTTAGCAAACAGGCGGATGAACAATTATCGGCGCGTACCTTTGCGAAAATCGGCTCAAACTGGAACAGATTGAGGACAGTCAGTGAGAGAACAGGGTATTGGACTGTTGGAATTGGAAGTGATCGGACAATATCATTTTGAAGCAAACATTTTCGGACAAACCAAGGTCTCCGGACATAGGTATCCGGACAAACCAAGGTTTCCGGACGTGTTAAAGGTTTCCGGATAAACATAAGTAGCCGGACAAAATGAGGTTTCCGGATGACTTGGTAACCAGACACCTTGACAATCCGGATAATTGAACTTACCGGAAACCCTTAGGTTTCCGGACAACTAGGGTTACCGGATGTTGTTGGTTTTCGGATAAAATATCTATGCATTTGACGGTCTCCGGATGAGTTGAATGTGTCCGGATAGTTTGAAACTATCCGGACGACATCCGGACTTGTCTAATCTTTCCAATAGCATGTTCCTAGTTGAGATCCAAGAGTTCCAGGGGCAAGTAAATGATATCATAAGCAAATATTACCAACAGATTTGGGCTAACATACCGCGAAAAGGATCGAATGTCGATCGTCGCTGAAACAGGGTTTCGAAAAACCCTTAATCGACATAAATGATGGTCGATTCGTGTGAGAGATTATATTAAATGTGCCTAAACGAGATCGAAACATACGAGAGAAATGTACCTCAGAAATGGAGTGTCGAAATCGATGCAAATGAGGAAATACCGAGGGTGTCCGAACGAGAGAAAAAACGAGAGTGTTTGAAAGGGATTTGAATTTTCCGGAAGGTATGAATACAGATGGAGTTCGGATGCCCTTTATATGGTCAAACAATTCGGATGGGTCATATCCGGAAACCTATCCGGACAGATGGGTATCCGAAAACCCGTCCGGACACATTGAGATTTCAGATAAAATGTCTCCTGTTCTAACAAATTTCTTAAAAAATTTATCATTTTGGTTTTGAAAGAACCTTTCCTCGCTCCCCCTCGAACTGAGCATGGGGATTACTCTGCTCCCCCTCAGATTGTGCATGTGAGCGCAAAGGAGAGACAGACACAAAAAAAAACTTTGACATATTTAAAGAAAAATGGTGTGTCGCTCCCCCTCAAATGATGAACAGATAGTAATATGCTCCCCCTCGGAATGTGCGCATAGAGTGAAATGAAGCACACTTGGAATGTCCACACACAAAAACTTTTGACAGTTAGAAAAACATATGTGTGACACTCCCCCTCAAAAGTAGAAGTACTTACCTGATACGTTGTTCGTGCTCCCCCTGAACACATGAAAAACTTGTGAAAGCACAGAGATAATTATAGAAAGTAGACGACGGTAATTAACAGAAAAGGAAACACACGTTAAAAGAAAGCAAACAAACGAAATCTACCTAATTAATACAGAGATTGAACCGAATAGTGTAGACGATACAAGTAGAATACAGATGCGAGAAAGTGTATACTCAATCATCTGGAGTGTAAACAACAGATGATGAATGGACAGTTTCTCGTAGATGTATGGAACTTGTATCTGTTAATGCCAAAAATCGCACAAAAGTACAACTTAAGGTCGATGTTTGGGCAAAAAATCACGTCGCTCGACCGCGACCAAAACGGGTAAGACGCATGTCCTAAGCTATATCTTGTATTAAAATAAGGTCTCAACAAGAACCCAGAAAACGTCCGTCGTCTCCCGTAAAAGGTAAGTCGTACGTCCCCCATGACGCTCGACCTTAGCATTGCCCGTCCCGTACGACCATCGCGTAAGATCACTGCACCTTCGACCAAAGCTAACGTTAACCTTGACTGTTACGTTTGTTAAGTATTTAATGCAGGAGTCAAAGCCATTAACAGCAAGCAGCCGTAACGGACGAAGAACATTATGGATAATCACTCCGGCAACCGTTTCCAGCCGTTGTAGCCGTTGATCAAAGCATTAATGGAGCTAACTAATGACGCGAAACCTATAAATACCAAGCTAAGTCTTCACATCAAGGATCGTCAGTTAACATCCGATACACATCAACAATCATCAGCGAACATCACCGAACAGCAGAGAAAAACATTCAAGCTCATAGCTAAGAACCCCCAAACTCTGGAAATCAAGTACTGAAAGCCAGAACCCTACAGCGAACTCAAGAACACTCAAAGAAAAGCTCAAGTCATCGCTCTCGATGCACGACAACAGTCCTCGACCAGCAGTTCACACTTTGTATTCACACGACAAACACCTGTTTTACACTTTAAACACTTGTACTTTACATTTCGAAGAATTTCCTTCATTTGTATTGTAATTTCTGTACGATCGACACCAGTATCCGAGGACATCACCCCTGATTGGCGACCATAGTGCAGCGACGACACCCCCTGTCGTCCGCAGGTTTTTTCCTCGATTGAGGTTTTTCCTGCGTCATCAAATCCCTTGTTTCTTTATTTTTATCCTCGTCGCACGTCTCGTCGAAAGATCCTTTCTTTAGTTGTTTAAGTCCACATCGACCTTAAGTTGTCCCTTTGGTGCGATTTTTGGCATTAACAGTTTGGCGTCATCCGTGGGACTACATCTAGAGAAAATCCTCGACGAACGTGCATTCTACTAATAGTTTCTCGGAGTTTCTTCTATTATATGTTGCAGGAAAATGGCAGCCCCTGGAAATCCGCAGCAAGCCGTCGCTCAGATGTATCAGGAGCTCGAGGTTGCCAGGAATCAACTCTATGCAATGGCATAGCAGAATCGCAGAGCAGCTGAAGAGATCGCGCGGCTAAGGAATCTATTGGGACCCCAGAATGGTCCTAGACCATTCATCCAGAATCCAGGTCCGGGACCAGGCCTGTCCGCGCAGAATCAGCATCCAGGTCCGTTCATTTCGAATCCCCAGTCTGGGCAGATTCCTCCTCAGCACATCCGACCACCACCCTTGAACAACGGATCCCAACCAATTCAAGGTGGCGCCCAACCGTTTCAGAATGGATCCCAGCCGTTTTCCCAGCCGTTCCAAAGTGGTTCGCAACCTTTCCAGCAGAGATCGCAGCCATTTCAGCATGGACCACAATCGTTTCAGAATGGACCGCAGCAATTCCATTATGGGTCGCAGCCATATTTTGTCCCGTTCAACGGGGACACCAATGGTTCGTCGCATGGTAATGGCACTAGTCCAGGGATCAATCCCTCGACAGGGGCAAATCCTGATCTTAACGATCCCGTCGCTCAGCGTTTGAAGATGTTAGAAGACCAAAATGAGCGCGTCCTGTCCTTGCTCGCCAAGTTGCCCGGGGCAGCCGTGCCTGTCGACGTCGAGCCTCACTTGGGGTATCAGGCGTCTCCCTTCATCGACGAAATTGCCACCGTCGAGGTCCCAAAGAAGTATAACATTCCTGCCTTCACTCCCAAGTATTCGGGTGTGACCGATCCAACCGAGCATGTCGCGCAGTATAAGCAGCTCATGTGGACAATCTCGATTCCACACATGTACCAGGAAGTATGCATGTGCAAGAGTTTCGGGGCGACTCTCACTGGTCCAGCTCTCCAATGGTTGATCAATCTCAAACCCAAATCTATCGGGTCGTTCGCCAAATTGGTCAACCAATTCTCCCGGCAATTCGCCAGCAGTCGTAAGATGGAAAAGCAGACTAGTGATCTGTACTATGTCGTGCAGAAGACCAATGAGTCTATTCGAAGTTATTTCAATAGATTCAATGCCGAAATGATCAGTATCCGCAATTGTGACATCAAAACTGCGATCGAAGCCTATAAGCGTGGTCTAGACGATAGTGCAGGTCTATATATCGATCTGGCCAAATATCCCCAAGAGACTTTCGAAGACGTCCGAGCTCAAACCTTAGCATATATGAGGGTCGAGGATGATGCCGCCTTTCGTCGCAAGCACACTGACGACAAGAAGTCGTTAGGCGTCAGAAAGCCATAGTTCAAGACAAAAGCCATATCCAGAATAGAGCCAGCGCGTCAGATTTCAAACGTTCGTTTCAATACGAAGGCAGAAGCTAAAACCGCGACTAAATTCCCCGTGTATCCCAAGATCTCCTCTTACGGGTTCAAAGGGTCAGCTAAAGACTTAGTCGAAGCTCTGAAGACCACCCAAGCGACCATTCGATGGCCAAAGAAGTCCGACATGGACGATGCTAAAAAAAACAAATCAAAGCGGTGCGACTTCCACGTCGACCATGGTCATGCGACAGACGATTGTATCACATTGAAGAAGGAATTAGCGTATCATTTCCCGAAAGGAAATCTCAAGGATATCATCGACGATGTCGCTATTCCAGCTAATAGCCATCGACCGTCGACTCCCGAGCATGCAAAAGTTGTCAATTAAAATCCCCTACGCCATTGGGAATCTTGAAGATCGAGAATGAGTCAAAACGTCGCTATGGTGCCTTGTCGTACGACGACATGATCAATCACAGACAGTATCTCATCGGATCATCGTGTCGTCCTGTCATTTAAAACCTATCTTTCTTTCCAAAAAGAATAGAATAATAAATGACAGGGGGGCAATACCCCATGAAGGAGAAAGGTATGATTTCTAACTCTTTTCCATACAAATTTCCATACAAATTTTTCTCACAAACAGCTACTGACTTAAGCATCGGAGGGTCGTTGGCTAGCCAACGACCAACCCCCGACATCGTTTTATTGCAGAATCGCACGACAGCTTATCGCAGAATCGCACGACAGTAATCATTAAGTCTACTGTATGACTTTAAATTCGCAAGGTTGCACGACATAAACAATCAGGATTTACTTCCCCGATCATCCCTCCACAGGGGCATACGACGCAAATTCCTTGTACGATCTCGTCGTACAATCGCAAAGCCTAAATAACTTACATCTAAGTTTCTTAGCTTTTATACCCTGAATGGATGCTTTAATCGCGTGTTCTTATATGTGTTTTACGTTATTCTCATCGTATTACAATAAAGGCCTTAGTCTCATGATTTCCTATATATCTTACATTCCATCGATACGATATTTGTTTACCAAGTATATGAAAACACAAGTTCAAACAAAAAGTGCATTTACTGAAAAGATCGTCAGGTACACGCTCGACCATCAACAATCGAGCAGCAAAACAAACAAAATAAAATTCCTAAATTAAAGGAGGAGCCTTCATCGCATTCATGCCCGAAGTCCCGTCCTGAAGGCTTTCGCCTACCACCTCCTCCTCAGCGTCCTTCTCATCGTCCGAGTCAAGATCCCTCTAGGTCCCGACGCCATTCAGATAGATGTCCAGCTCCTCCTTCGCCGAAGCAAGAGGGTCTTTCCCCAGCAAATGTCGTCGCATGATCGCCGCCCGAGCAGTCAGACGAGCTATGGAAAAAACCGACTTACCCTCGTCCTTTACAGCTTGCACTTCTTTCTCCAAACTCTCTACCTTGGATTTGTAATCCTCGGTCTCTTTCGAAACAGCAGCCAAGGATTCCTTAATCTTTTCCATCTCCTCCCTTTGCTCGGCAGTTATGGACAAGGACTGCGTCAAGCGATGGCTAAGATCCTCCTTCGCATGATTAACGATCTCCATATGTTTTAAAGCGTCAGCAAGACGCTTCGATAGATCCTCGGTGCGACTAGCAGCATCGTTTGCTCGATCCAATGCTGCATTCTCCCTCTCGCGCGCAACAGACAAGAGATCTTTCACCTTCGCCGTTTCACTTCGCAAGGCCAAGGAAGCTTGAAGTGCCTGCGAAATCATAAAAGACAGACATCATCAGTGGACAACGACAACGACAACGAAGTCTGGGCCTAGACAAACTAAGTCTTGAAAGAAAGACTTACTGTTTGGGCAAAAATTCACGTCGCTCGACCGCGACCAGAACAGGTAAGACGCACGTTATGAACTAAACCTTGTATTACTATAAGGTCTCGACAAGAGCCCAGAAGACATTTGTCGTCCTTCGTAAAAGGAAAGTCGAGAGTTCCCCACGACGCTCGACCATAGTGTCGCCAGTTCCGCACGACCGTCAAGTAAGACCATGTAACCTCGACCAAAGCTAACGTTAACCATGACTGTTACGTTTGTTCACTTGATTAAATGCAGGAGTCAAAGCCATTAACAGCCGGCAGCCGTAACGGACGAAGACTATTATGAACATTCATCTCGGCGACCGTTTCTAGCCGTTGTAACCGTTAAAGAGAGCATTCATGGACTTAATTAATGACGCGTAGACTATAAATATCAAGCTCAAGCAATCATTTAAGGACATCTGAGACAACACAGAAGAACTCTACAGCAAACTCAAGTGAAGCATTCTCTCTCGAAGAACTCGCTCTCGACGCACGACAACAACTCTCGACCAGCAGTTCACACTTTGTTTCATACACGACAAACACCTATTTTTACATTCAAACACTTGTACTTTACATTTCGAAGCATTTCCTTCATTTGTATTGTAATCACTGTACGATCGACACCAGTATCCAAGGATATTGCCCCTGATTGGCGACCATAGTGCAGCGACGACACCCCCTGTCGTCCGCATGTTTTTTCCTCGATTGAGGTTTTTCCTGCGTCATCAAATCCCTTGTTTCTTTATTTTATTCCTCGTCGCACGTCTCGTCGAAAGATCCTTTCTTTAGTTGATTAAGTCCACATCGACCTTAAGTTGTCCCTTTGGTGCGATTTTTGGCATTAACAGTTTGGCGCCATCCGTGGGACTACATCTAGAGAAAATCCTCGACGAACGTGCATTCTACTAATAGTTTCTTGGAGTTTCTTCTGTTCTCTATCACAGGAAAATGGCAGATGGCGGAAACTCAGAACGAACCGCTGACCCAGCGCATGGAAAGCTTGAAAAGGTGCAAGATGTTCCTAAAGCCATCGGTGATTATTGCCTAGAAGAAGTTATCTTAGACCCAAGCAAGCCCGAGCAAAAAGTCTTGATAGGATCATCTCTCGATCCCCACCTTAGGCAAAGGATAATATCTTTCTTGCAGGAATATGCTGACTACTTCGCCTGGTCGCATGAAGATATGGTTGGCATTGACCCTAACATCATTTCTCACAAGCTCAATATCGATCCATCGTTTAAACCCGTCAAGCAAAAGCGCCGTAAATTCGCTCCTGAAAGAAATAAGGTAATAAATGATGAGGTCGATAACCTCCTCAAGACAAGAAAGATCCGAGAAGTAGAGTATCCCGACTGGCTTGCTAATGTCGTGGTCGTGGCTAAGAAGAATGGAAAATGGAGGGTCTGTATCGACTTCACCGATCTCAATAAGGCTTGCCCGAAAGATCCTTTCCCATTGCCGCATATCGACGCCATGGTCGACGCAACCGCAGGACATGAACTATTGACCTTCATGGATGCCTATTCAGGGTATAACCAAATCTTAATGCACGTCGAGGACCAGGAGAAAACCGGTTTTATGACGGACCGAGGTATTTACTGTTATAATGTTATGCCTTTTGGACTAAAAAATGCAGGATCCACCTATCAGCGTCTAGTGAATAAAATGTTCAAAGACCATCTCGGCGACACAATGGAGGTATATATTGATGACATGCTCGTCAAGTCAAAGCAAGCGGTCGATCATGTCGAGCATTTAAGACAATCGTTCAACATCCTTTGGGAGTATAGCATGAAGCTCAACCCTACCAAATGTTCCTTCGGAGTCAGTGCTGGAAAGTTCTTAGGCCACATGGTCACTCGCCGAGGAATCTAAGCTAACACCGAACAAATCAAAGCCATCATCGAAATCAAATCTCCTCGAAATTTCAAGGAGGTCCAAAGGCTTACTGGTCGAGTAGCGGCCCTAAACAGGTTTATCTCCCGATCTTCAGATAGATGTCATCTGTTTTATAACGTCCTCAGGAAAAATAAAAGTTTCAACTGGACCAACGATCATGAGCAAGCATTGCAAAAACTCAAGGAATATATGGCGTCGCCTCCTCTGTTGTCGAAACCTCACGATCATGAGGTATTACAATTGTATTTAGCTGTCAGTCCAAGTGCGGTAAGTAAATCTCTCTTGGACGAGAGGACGAAAAAACAACAATTACCAATCTACTACGTAAGTAAATCTCTCTTGGTCGCAGAAACCAAGTATTCTTCCATGGAAAAACTGCTTTTGTCGCTAGTCACAACTGCTAAAAAATTATGACACTACTTCGAATCGCATCCTATTACCGTCGTAACTAACTTTCCTCTTAAGTCTGTTTTAAGGAAACCTGAGTTGACAGGTCGCTTAGCAAAGTGGCGCATATATCTCAGCAGTTACGACATCGATTTCAAGCCCAAGACCGCGATCAAATCACAAGCCTTGGCAGACTTTATCGCCGATTTCAGCCCTGAGTTGGAGAAAGAAGCAGAGCTTGAAGTGTCCACTGTGGCGACTCACGACGACTTGCCTTGGATCCTACATGTCGATGGATCATCCAACATTAGAGGCTCTGGACTGGGTGTCGTCTTAAAGTCGCCACAAGGGGGTAAGATGGTATACTCGGTCCGATGCGACTTCAAGGCCACCAACAACGAAGCCGAATATGAAGCCCTGATCGTGGGAATGAATATGGCCCACGACTCGGGGGCAACCGCACTGCATGTCAAGAGCGATTCCCTGCTGGTAGTAAATCAAATCAAGGGAGAATTCGCAGCCAAGGATTCAAAAATGACAGCGTATCTAAGTGTGGCAAAAGAAATTTCCAAAAAATTTAAATCTTTTTCTATTGAACAGATTCCGCGAGACCAGAACACTCAGGCCGACGCATTGGCAAACCTTGGGTCCGCTTTAGTTGAACCAATATTTGATGTTATTCCTATGATCCACCTGGCAACACCGTCCATTGGAAACACAGACGTCATCCAGATCGAAGACGAAGAAGATGATTGGCCACGCGACATTCAAAATTTCTTCGTGCACGACCAACTCCTCGAAGACAAAACGGAGGCTCGAAAAACTAGATTCAAAGCATCTAAGTACGTCATGATCGAAAATAAACTTTATCGGCGATCATCGACGGGCTTAAATTTAAGGTGCGTCATCAGCAAAAATCAAGCCCATAAAATCCTCCAAGAGATGCACGACGGCGAATGTGGTAATCAATCAGGAGGTCGTAGCTTGGCTAATCGTATCTCCCGACAAGGGTATTTTTGGCCGACACTACGACAAGACGCTGTCGAGTACGTCCAGAACTGCGACCCCTGTCAACGACACTCAGGTATGTCTCATAAACCCTCGGAGCCTTTGCACTCAACGCTTGTCCCATAGCCTTTCATGAGGTGGGGAATGGATATTGTCGGCAAACTACCACCTGCTCCGGGGCAAAAAGTATTCCTCCTCGTACTCACGGATTACTTTTCTAAATGGGTCGAAGCGGCTGCCTTCTCCCAAATTAGGGATAAAGAAGTTATCTCCTTTATCCAGACTAACATCATATGCAGGTTTGGGATTCCATCCGAAATTGTCTGCGACAATGGATCCCAATTCATAAGCGACAGGACCCAACAGTTCTGCGATGACAGGAATATCAAACTAACAACCTCGACTCCCAGATATCCCCAAGCTAATGGACTTGCCGAGTCAAGCAATAAGACTATTATAGCTTCGATCAAGAAACGATTAAAAGCTACAAAGGGAAGGTGGGTCGAAGAACTCCCTTCGGTCCTATGGGCAAATCGCACGACGCCACGCACGTCCACTGGGCAAACCCCCTTCTTTCTCGTCTATGGTTGCGAAGCCGTCCTACCGATCGAAGTTCATCTCCCAACTTCGAGGCACACATCCGTCGACCACAACTTGGTTGATTTGAGTTATGACCTCGACGCCCTTGAAGAGCTCAGAGATTCGGCCTTGATCAGAATGGCGTCACAGAAGCAGGCAGTCGAGCGACATTTCAATAAGCACGTCAAAGTTAAAATCTTTCAAGAAGGCGATTACGTCCTCCGTCGAGTATTCCCGAATACCCAAGAGCTCAACGCATGTAAACTTTCTACCAAGTGGGAAGGTCCCTATCGTATCTCTGAAGTCGTTGGTAAAGGAGCCTATCGACTTCGAACCCTCGACAATCAGGAAATCCTACGAAGTTGGAATGCGACGCATTTGAAAAAATATTTCTTTTAAAATCGCCTTCCTATCATACAAAGTTTTCAGCACGACGGTAAGCATCGCAAAATCGTTGGTAAAACCACGACCAACCTCTAACGAACTTTATCGCAGGAACGCACGACATGAGTATCCAAGTGCATGACTCGATTGTTTGATCACAGGGGCATATATTCTAAAGTTTCATCATACGATACAGTCACATGTAAGGTCTAAACTATCCCTCGATCTAAGTTTCTGGAACTTAGAAAAACTTTGTATGTTCTAACACATCGATGATATATATTTGTGTTTATTATTACAGTCCAAATACATGATTTATGTTTCAACCGTTATATTGCAATAAAAGCCTAATTCGCACGATCCTCCGTTTATTTCATACCTTTATGATCAATATTACACTTATCCACGACATATGTAATTAAAAACACGAGTTCAGCAAAAGATGGAACTTCATTGAACGATTACATATGAACGACCGGTAGTCGGACAAGTAAATACAAAGTCAAAAGTCGTTGCATACCAACGGCCCGACCACCAACGGTCAAGCATGAGAAGCCTAGTTCATAAACCCAGGAAAAAGTAACTACCCTAAGATCTAAGGAAACATAGCAATCGCAAACTCTGCCCAAAGAAAACTCAGCCTTCGGAATCCTGACAAACCTGAAGAACTGATGCAAGGATCAAACGAGTATAGCCGGAGTTGTCTCCCAACCTTTCACGCCATGGCATTCCGAGAATGTGGCTCTTAAGATTAATGTTAAGGTTGGAGGAAGGAATATATTCTCTTCGACAATCGACCTCCACTCCAACACCACCAGTTTCCTCACGTGTTTAGTGAAGGAAAACAAAAACATTTGCACGATTACAAAAAAAACGTATTAGCAAAACGCTCATCGAAAGAATAAACATCGGTAACATAAGTTTCGAAAGAAAAACTTACGAAAGACGCCAGTACGGCTAAACACAGTCCAATCTCTTCGATAGAGATCCCTGGAAAATGCTCTTTGAAATATAAGAGCTGATATTTCCCCAGAAGCGGAAGCGACTTCGTCCTGATGAGGACATAGTCAGTCAAGAGGGATGAAGACAACGCAAAGTTGATCTCCATAAAATTCCCATCATTCTCTCCCGTCTTTACACCCTCGCCCATGTCGGCTGACGAAGGGGTCGACGTGGTAGCAGAAAACATCGTCGCCAGATGCGCAGAATCCATGGACATCGCGTTTATCGCAACCAACATCGTCATCGATTTGGGTATCATAGCCCACGGTAGATCATCAGTCACCGAAAATTTGGAAAAAGTCGAGATTCTATAAAAGATGACTTTTCGAAAGCTTAAAGAAAACAATCCATTTTGATCTCTATTTATGCAGGAAATCGTGACAGGTCGAGCCCTTCAAAAGATCGACACGCATCCCCGACTTTCATATGCCCCAGTAAATCACCGACACCTGGCATCAACAGCTGGTAAGCATCATCGTACGTCAGCATGATGTCACGACCTCGTTCTCCTTTCGACTTCTCGTTCAGTTAAGAGCGGACCAGCCTAGTTCCAAGGTAACTAAGGTAATTTTCATCACTTGTCATATTTTTTCGACTGACAAAATTTAAAACTCGGATTTGCTATCCTTCTTTCAAAATTTGGGGGCAAACTGTTTGGGCAAAAATTCACGTCGCTCGACCGCGACCAGAACAGGTAAGACGCACGATTATGAACTAAACCTTGTATTAAGATAAGGTCTCGACAAGAGCCCAGAAGACATCTGTCGTCCTTCGTAAAAGGAAAGTCGAGAGTTCCCCACGACGCTCGACCATAGTGTCGCCAGTTCCGCACGACCGTCAAGTAAGACCATGTAACCTCGACCAAAGCTAACGTTAACCATGACTGTTACGTTTGTTCACTTGATTAAATGCAGGAGTCAAAGCCATTAACAGCCGACAGCCGTAACGGACGAAGACTATTATGAACATTCATCTCGGCGACCGTTTCTAGCCGTTGTAACCGTTAAAGAGAGCATTCATGGACTTAATTAATGACGCGGAGACTATAAATATCAAGCTCAAGCAATCCTTTCAGGACATCTGAGACAACACAGAAGAACTCTACAGCAAACTCAAGTGAAGCATTCTCTCTCGAAGAACTCGCTCTCGACGCACGACAACAACTCTCGACCAGCAGTTCACACTTTGTTTCATAAACGACAAACACCTATTTTTACATTCAAACACTTGTACTTTACATTTCGAAGCATTTCCTTCATTTGTATTGTAATCACTGTACGATCGACTCCAGTATCCAAGGATATCGCCCCTGATTGGCGACCATAGTGCAGCGACGACACCCCCTGTCGTCCGCATATTTTTTCCTCGATTGAGGTTTTTCCTGCGTCATCAAATCCCTTGTTTCTTTATTTTATTCCTCGTCGCACGTCTCGTCGAAAGATCCTTTCTTTAGTTGATTAAGTCCACATCGACCTTAAGTTGTCCCTTTGGTGCGATTTTTGGCATTAACACTTACCATGAACACCAAGCCGGCTACATGGGCACCCGTCTCCTCGATAGGAAACCCCTCAAAGCGCTCCCTGAAAGATGGAAGCAGGAATTTATCCAGGTGAGGGAACAGGTTCGTCCCGTCTAGGACATTACCTGTCAGAAAGTCTGATGGCAGCGTAAAGTTGACCGTCGTGACCTTCTCCCCTCCCGCCGAGTGTTCCTTGCCCTTGTCGGCTGACAAAGGATTCGACGCGGTAGACGGGGACTTCACCGTTTCCGCCGGAGGCGCAGAATTGATGGGTGTCGCTGCAATCACCTTCTTGGGAGATGCGACCCCTACCTCTTCGGGTGTAACGACTCGCGACGAGTCATTAACCCCTGCCGACGAATCCCTCGGAGTCGTCGTCCTCGTCTTCTTCGGAATTTCAGGGCCAGCAGACATGGCTTTTAGCCTCTTCTCTCTGCCCTGACGAGCACGCTCCAGCTCAGCTACTCTCTTAGCAGAAACATTCAACACTTTAGGTTGAGACTCTCCTGGAAAAAAGGAATGTTAGAAAGCACACAAAGGAAAAAGACTCGAGATAACATAGGAAGAAAAGGAAAGTAAAACTTACCCGTCATCCCTCTCCTTACTCTCGACTTATCTTCTTCCTCTTCTCTTCCTTTTTCTTCACACTTCTCCCCCTGATTCTCTCCTGAAGATTCTAAATCGTCGTCATCCGCCGAGTGTCGCACGATGAAAGACCTCTTGGCAACGGTAAATTCTAAAAACGAATTGATCTTCGCTTGAGAGTCAGCGTCTGGCTTCACGACCTCGAATTTTATGGCTGCCAACACACAAACAACAAATTAAAAATCATATGTAAATCATCTACAGCGTACGCCAGATGAAATAACGAGGCTCACCCGACGTATTCCGGTTCGTCCTAATCCACTCACTCTCAGAGTCAAGGGACAACTTATGCACGAAAACATATCGAGACTTCCACCCACGGTCGTTCACACCCGTCCCTAAGACCAAAACGCGATTGCCCTTGAACCTAGAATGTAAACTACATCGATGACATCCGTCCATCTTGGCTTGATAAGCCGAGAGGAGATCATGTACATTCATGGGAGAATCCCATTTCTTAGTAGCATGCTCGATCACTCGTACGACTCGCCAGAACTGGGGCATCAACTGACTCGGTGCCAAGTCAAACTCTAACATAAACGCCTTGGCCAGAGGAGAAAAAGGCCATTCGAAACCTATCTTAAAAGGGTATTCATAGATTACGATATACCCCTCGGGACACTCGTTTGATCGGATCTGGCCTGGACGGATCAATTCGACCCACACAGGAATTTTCGCTAACTTTCTAAAGTCCCGGAGGTCCGATGACTCTTGAATAACACTCTCAGGATCCCTCGACATTTCTAAACAAAATTTGCAGAAGTCAGAGAAGTCGTACCTTACTTATAGGCGCGTTAATCCTCGAAGAAACCTAACCAAGTCAAAGATTTTCACAAGTTCGGAAGATATCAGACAAAGAATGGCAAGGAAATCACAGCACAAACTCTTCAAGGGCGAAATAAGGAAAAGATCCATCGTGATCTTTATTTATACAAACAATCGCATCAAATCGAATCCCTGGATGACCGCCGCGCATCCCCGTCCCTTCGTATGACCGCAGGGATAGTCGACACTTGTCATCGACAGCTGGTAAGCACAATCGTGTGTCATCATGATGTCATGGCCTCGTTCCCCTTTCAACTTCTCGTTCAGTTAGAAACGGACCAATCTAGTTCCAAGGCGATGGAGGTAATTTCTAACTCTTGTCTTATTTCCTATGCGTCTGATTGACAAAATTTAAAACTTAAATTTGACATTCAATTTTCAAATTTTGGGGGCAAACTGTTTGGGCAAAAAATCACGTCGCTCAACCGCGACCAAAACGGGTAAGACGCATGTCCTAAGCTATATATTGTATTAAAATAAGGTCTCAACAAGAACCCAGAAAACGTCCGTCGTCTCCCGTAAAAGGTAAGTCGTACGTCCCCCATGACGCTCGACCATAGCATCGCCCGTCCCGTACGACCATCGCGTAAGATCACTGCAACTTCGACCAAAGCTAACATTAACCTTGACTGTTACGTTTGTTAAGTATTTAATGCAGGAGTCAAAGCCATTAACAGCAAGCAGCCGTAACGGACGAAGAACATTATGGATAATCACTTCGGCAACCGTTTCCAGCCGTTGTAGCCGTTGATCAAAGCATTAATGGAGCTAATTAATGACACGAAGACTATAAATACCAAGCTAAGTCTTCACATCAAGGATCATCAGTTAACATCCGATACACATCAACAATCATCAGCGAACATCACCGAACAGCAGAGAAAAACATTCAAGCTCATAGCTAAGAACCCTCAAACTCTGGAAATCAAGTACTGAAAGCCAGAACCCTACAGCGAACTCAAGAACACTCGAAGAAAAGCTCAACTCATCGCTCTCGACGCACGACAACAGTCCTCGACCAGCAATTCACACGACAAACACCTGTTTTACACTTTAAACACTTGTACTTTACATTTCGAAGCATTTCCTTCATTTGTATTGTAATCTCTGTACGATCGACACCAGTATCTGAGGACATCGCCCCTGATTGGCGACCATAGTGCAGCGAAGACACCCCCTGTCGTCCGCAGGTTTTTTCCTCGATTGAGGTTTTTCCTGCGTCATCAAATCCCTTGTTTCTTTATTTTTATCCTCGTCGCACGTCTCGTCGAAAGATCCTTTCTTTAGTTGTTTAAGTCCACATCGACCTTAAGTTGTCCCTTTGGTGCGATTTTTGGCATTAACAGTCGATGTGGACATTTAACAACTAAAGAAACGTATCTCAAGCCAAATAACACAATCGCGAGGAAAAAGTAAAAGAGACAAGAGATTTGGTGACGCGGAAAACCCCAAAACGAGGGAAAAAACCGCGGTCGACTCTGTGAGACTCGATAGTGCACTATAGTCACCAAACAGGGGCGAAAGTCCTTGTGTTACAGGTGATTTGTATACAACAGATTACAAATAAATGTAAATATAAACTTAGTCGTGTGCAAATGACGTAGGTCGTGCGTAAATCGTGCGAAATAACTTATCGTCGTGTGGTCTGAACTGTCGTCGTCAGGTGGTTCGAACTGTCGTCGTCAGGTGGTTCGAACTGTCGTCGTGCGATACTTGCGTGTTCGAATGCCTCGTTGTATTAAGAGAAAAATATAGAAGTGAGTATAAGTAGCTCTGTCTGTTCTTTCTTTGCTCGAAGGTGGAGCAGTCCTTATATAGCTTTGGTCGGTACTAAATGTGCTTTAATTGTTGGTCTTGTAACCGCTGTCGACATTAAATGCGCTTTGATGATTGTCTTTGTAACTGCTGTCGGGCTCTAAATGGCATTGATGATTCGTCCGTTACTGGTCGTTGTGCCATAAATGCCTGTAGACCTGCATTAATGAACAAGAGAAACGGCTGTCGACCGTTGATAGTTAGTGTAATCGTAAGACCGTCTTAAGTTCAGGGCGTCGGTCTTACGGAGCATATGACCGTCGCTGAAATACTAGACCATGTATATGATTGTAAGTGTCTTGTAAGACCTTATCTTAATATAAGAATGGTCTTATGAAAATGTCGCGAGACTAGGTCGTAAGACCAAGATGATGATATCGCAGGATCAGGTCGATATAACACTGATGACAGAAGACTGTCGACGTAAGACCAACGAGTCGTAACTAGCGACACGTAATTGGCGGTATAAGACTAGCGACGAGTGACGTACGACACGTGGCTGGTGACAGGTGTGACATGCGATGCGATTCGAGCGATCATGAGATGTAAAGTCACTATCCTAAGTGACTATTGACACAGGAAGTCGTTTAATAACTAACTATCGTATGTCGGGGATATGGCAATAATGAGTATTACCCTTGTCGATCGGGGGTATGACTTTTGTATATATTAGGGTAATCAAGGTCCACCGGTCATGTCGAGGGAATTCCTCAGGTCGGTCGAGGGTGTGATTTCTTACCCAAACAGTTAGCCCCCCGAGATTTGAATTTCAAAGCCATTTGAATTTCAGATCTCGTACCAAAGTAAAATGTGTTTATACGGAGACGTGTCACTTTTGCTAAGAAAATCGACTTGGTTAGCTAAAATCGTGAGTCCATTCGATGGTGTTTAAGTAAGTTGCGACGATTGAATGATGACCTTTAATGCGCAAGATACTTGTGGTGTTCATCTGACGGTCGTAAGACGACCATAAAACGTAAGGAACCGACGGTGATCGTAAGACGATCTTTATCAAAATGAGACGTATGGGTTGGGAGTCAATCGTAAGACGATTGGTCCGAAATAAAGCTTGACGGCGATCATAAGATGATCGAACCAAGATAAAATTTAAAGATCTTGTGTTACAGTCGTTAAAGACTTATGTTCTAGCGTTCCGAGCCGATACGGTCGTTATAGACTTTTGATCTGGCGCTTAGAGCCGATATGGTCGTTATAGACTTGTGATCTGGCGTTTAGAGCCGATATGGTCGTTAAAGACCTATGATCTGGCGTTCCGAGCCGATACTGTCGTTATAGACTTGTGATCTGGTGTTTAGAGCCGATATGGTCGTTAAAGACCTATGATCTGGCGTTCGAGTCGATACGGTCTTTAAAGACCTAAGATCTGGCGCTTACAGTCGATACGGTCGCTAGAGACCTATGATCTGGCATTTACAGCCGATAGGGTCGTTAGAGACTTATGATCTGGCGCTTACAGCCGATACGGTCGTTAGAGACCTATGATCTGGCGCTTACAGCTGATACGGTCGTTAGAGACCTATGTTACGTTGTGTAAGTTTTGCTTTAGCGATAATCGGTAAAAAAATTACCTTTCTATTGAACCTGAGTATTATGTCGACTCATACATGTCATGGACAAATGTAATGTCAACTGTAAAAATTCATTAAGTACAAAAATGAACAAGAAGTCGTGCGACTTGGGCATCTATTGTAATACAGCGATTAAAACGTAAGTCATAAGACTTTTTGAATCGTATAAGCAAACATAAGCGCATGCGATCAAAGCATTCATTCAGAACATGAAATTTTTCTAAGTTAAAGAACTTAGCTTGTGGGGTCGCTAGACCTTACGATCGTGTGATTTGATCATACGATGAACTTGAATCATGTGTTCCTATAGTTATACAATCGAGTCGTCTAATAAAACTGATTGTTTATACCGTACGATTTTACTGAAGTCGTATGATAGACTTAGTAACTTATGTCGTGTGATCCTGCGATAAAGCAATGTCAGAGGTTGGTCATTGGCTTTTCAGACGCGTTGCATTCCAGCTGCGTGGGATATTTCGACCGTCGAGGGTTTGGAGCCGATAGGCACCTTTACCCACGACTTCTGAGATACGATAAGGACCTTCCCACTTGGTGAAAGTTTACCTGCATTAAGCTCTTGAGTGCTTTGGAACACTCGTCGGAGGACGTAGTCGCCTTCTTGAAAGACTCTTGCTTGTGAATATACGGTTAATCTTGCGACTTGCCTTTATTGGCAATCCTGAGATAAAAATATGCTAGTCGTACTTATTGGCGACTTTTGCGTTTTGACATGCGTCTTACCATGACTGGTGATTGTGAGATTCAATGTACAAGTCGTCTTTATTGACGACATATGTCATGACTAGCGATCGCGCGAGTCGCTTTTATTGGCGACCAACAATTTTTAACCTGCGTTTGTCGTGACTGACGATCATAAGAAAATGTGAGTCATCTTTTACTGAGGACTATAAATTGCGACCTGCGTTTGCCTTGACTGGCGATTGTAAAATATAAGTCGTCTCTTATCGACGATTACAAATTGCAACCTGCGTTTGCCTTGACTGGGGATTGTAAGAAAAAATGTAAGTCGTCTGACGACTATAAATTGAAACCTGCATTTGCTATGACTGGCGATCATAAGGTTTAAAATGTAAATCGTCTTTAATTGACGATTATAAATCGTAGGACCTGTGTTTTAAGTCGTAGAGACATTGGTTTGTCATGATGTAAATCGTAAAACCTATATTTATATGATCTTGCGAGCCTGCAATATAAAATCGGGGGTAGTCGTTGGTTTTGACCAATGATCTTTTGATGCTTGAATCAACGATCATATATTAGATCAAAATAATTAAACGAGGAGAATATACTTAGAGTATATATATAGAGTTGTTCTAAGTGGGACGTCACAGTTACCGTAACATGGAGTCGATAGGCGCCTTTTTCCGAGGTCTTTTGAAATCAAATGCGGTATTTTTTCAGTTTGTGAAGGGTGTTCCGAGCCCCCGAGTCCCTTGGATGATGCGATACATGCGATACTTTTGACGAAGCATTTTTTTTATCAGGGCATGAATCTGGCTTCGAGCCGCATTCAATTCCGATTGAAGTTGAATCAGGGGATCTGAATAATTTGCCATGTACCTGAAAAAACTTTACAAGATCGTCAGAGCAATATATGTGTTGGCTTGAGATTTTCTCTAGATGGGGTCCCACGGATGGCGCCAAACTGTTAATGCCAAAAATCGCACAAAAGTACAACTTAAGGTCGATGTGGACATTTAACAACTAAAGAAACGTATCTCAAGCCAAATAACACAATCGCGAGGAAAAAGTAAAAGTAACAAGAGATTTGGTGATGCGGAAAACCCCAAAACGAGGGAAAAAACCGCGGTCGACTCTGTGAGAGTCGACAGTGCACTATAGTCGCCAAACAGGGGCGAAAGTCCTTGTGTTACAGGTGATTTGTATACAACAGATTACAAATAAATGTAAATATAAACTTAGTCGTGTGCAAACGACGTAGGTCATGCGTAAATCGTGCGAAATAACTTGTCGTCGTGTGGTCTGAACTGTCGTCGTCAGGTGGTTCGAACTGTCGTCGTCAGGTGGTTCGAATTGTCATCGTGCGATACTTGCGTGTTCGAATGCCTTGTTGTATTGAGAGAGAAAATATAGAAGTGAGTATAAGTAGCTTTATCTGTTCTTTTTCTGCTCGAAAGTGGAGTAGTCTTTATATAGCTTTGGTCGGTACTAAATGTGCTTTAATTGTTGGTCTTGTAACCGCTGTCGACATTAAATGCGCTTTGATGATTGTCTTTGTAACTGCCGTCGGGCTCTAAATGGCATTGATGATTCGTCCGTTACTGGTCGTTGTGCCATAAATGCCTGTAGACCTGCATTAATGAACAAAAGAAACGGCCGTCGACCGTTGATAGTTAGTGTAATCGTAAGACCGTCTTAAGTTCAGGACGTCGGTCTTACGGAGCATACGATCGTCGCCGAAATACTAGACCATGTATATGATTGTAAGTGTCTTGTAAGACCTTATCTTAATATAAGAATGGTCTTATGAAAATGTCGCGAGACTAGGTCGTAAGACCAAGATGATGATATCGCAGGATCAGGTCGATATAACACTGATGACAGAAGACTGTCGACGTAAGACCAACGAGTCGTAACTGGCGACACGTAATTGGCGGCATAAGACTAGCGACGAGTGACGTGCGACGCGTGGCTGGCGACAGGTGTGACATGCGATGCGTGTCGAGCGATCATGAGATGTAAAGTCACTATCCTGAGTGACTATTGACACATGATGTCGTTTAATAACTAACTATCGTATATCGGGGATATGGCAATAATGGGTATTACCCTTGTCGATCGAGGGTATGACTTTTGTATATATTAGGGTAATCAAGGTCCACGGGTCATGTCGAGGGAATTCCTCAGGTCGGTTGAGGGTGTAATTTTTTACCCAAACAGTATCGGGCACACAAGCAGATCAAATCTTCAGATTTTGCATACCTAACCTGGACACCAGATAATTAAAGCGTTTTTCGTCCAGGGGTTTTGTAAATAGGTCTGCTAACTGATGTTCTGTATTCACAAAGTAGAGTTCGACTGTACCTCTTTCGACGTGATCCTTAATAAAATGGTACCGAACGTCTATGTGCTTCGTCTTTGTATGCTGGACCGGATTACTGGATATTGCAATGGCGCTCTTCGAGTCACAGTAGATGGGCACCTTGGTGTATGTGAAACCGTAATCCTTGAGTTGTGTGCGCATCCATATCACTTGTGAACAACAGCTTGCGGCAGCCACGTATTCTTCCTCGGCAGTCGACGTAGAGACGCACTACTGCTTCTTGGATGCCCAACTCACCAGACTGTCGCCCAAGAACTGCACATGTCCCGATGTGCTCTTCCGATCCATCATGCTGCCCGTGTGGTCCGCATCAGAATATGTCAAAAGTTCAAAACCCGTCTCTTTCGGGTACCACAAACCAAGATCAGCAGTACCTCTCAAATAACGAAATATTCGTTTAACAGCTATTAAGTGAGACTCCTTAGGTTTTGACTGAAACCGGGCACAAAGAAATGTCGCAAACATAATGTCCGGTCTACTAGCAGTTAGGTACATTAAAGAACCAATCATACCCCGGTACGTTTTAGTGTCCACAGCCTTTCCGTTAAGATCGGCGTGTAGCTTTGTACCGGGTGCCATGGGAGTTTTCATTAGTGAGGACTATGCCATCTGGAATTTCCGAAGAATGTCCCGGATGTACTTAGCCTGATTTATGATCATCCCGGTCGACAGTTGTTTAACTTGAAGACCGAGGAAAAAATTCATCTCACACAACATGCTCATTTTAAAATATTGGCCCATTAATTTGGCAAAGTTCTTACAAAATAGTGGGTTAGTAGAACCGAAAGTTATGTCATCGACATACACTTGAACTAACACTATATGACCTTTTTCGTTTTTAATAAAAAGGGTTGTATCGATTTTACCTCGTGAAAATCCCGATTTTATTAAAAACTTTGACAACGTATTATACCAGGCCCATGGAGCTTGCTTCAAACCGTAAAGCGCCTTGTCTAGGATGTAGACATGATTGGGCTTCTTCTCATCCATGAACCCGTCCGGTTGCGATATGTACACCTCTTCCTTAATCTCGTCGTTGAGGAAAGCGGTCTTCACATCCATTTGGAAGACCGTGAAGTTTTTATGCGCGGCGTATGCAAGGAACATACGTATTGCTTTGATTCTCGCCACCGGAGCGTATGTCTCGTCATAGTCGATGCCTACTTGTTGACGGTATCCCTTGGCCACGAGATGCGCCTTGTTTCGTACTATGATGTCGTCCTCGTCCTTCTTGTTCTTGAAGATCCATTTGGTGTCGATCACCGTCTTGTGAGTAGGACGTGGGACAAGACGCCATACTTTGAAGGCCTCAAATTGATTGAGTTCCTCTTGCATAGCCATGACCCAGTCCGGATCTTCTAACGCTTCAGAGACGGCTGTAGGCTCGATCTTACTCAGGAAGCCAGAGAAGAGGCAGAAGTTGGCCAATACGCCTCATGTTTGAACTGGAGTAGAGGGATCACCGATGATTTGGTGCAGGGGATGAGCTCTTGTCCATTTGGTGGAGTATGGAAGCGGATGCTGAGTGGGGTGTGAAGTGTCCGAATCCACATATCCACCAGATGGAAGGTCTTGAACGGCTTCAAGTGTAGCGGGTTGGTTTCTCGGAGGTGACTTGGGAGGATTCGTCGAAGGTTGAGCAACTTCTGGTTCCGAGGAAGGCAGAGGCTGGTCAATGAGTGTAGTAGAGGATGAATCTTCAGGAGTGATCTCCGGGTTTTGTATTTGTTCCTCCGGGGGATAGTTGTATCAGATGATGTTGATGATGAGGGCTGAGGTGTCTCCACAGTGATTGTTGGAGTGCTCGTCGAAGGCGGCGGACCGGAGAGATTCGTCGTGTCCTCGATTTGAGCAGCTTCAATTCTTGGTTGCGCTGAGACACGAGGGGTAGAAGCGTTAAACATATCATCATAAAAATATTGAAACAGTAAATCTAAATCAGAAAGATGAGCATTCGATGTAGATGCATGATTTGGATTTACTGTTGTTTATGCAGATCCCGAACGTGAAAGTTCGAAAGCTAGCACGCCAGTTAAACCGGGTTCTGAACTGATATGTTCAGAAGCCAAATCTGCGGCTTCGTCGAATGTCACGTTTACACTCTCAGTAACGGTTTTGGTCTGTTTGTTGTAAACGTGATACGCCTTAGCCTGCATGGAGTATCCTATTAATACTCCTTCGTCTGCCTTTGGACTGAATTTCCCGAGATCATCCTTGTCATTGAGGACGTAGCATGTGCAACCGAACGCATGGAAATACTTGATATTCGGAATGCGGTTGTTGATGATCTCGTACGGCGTCTTGTTGAACCGCTTGTTGATGATCGAACGATTTTGCGTGTAGCATGCAGTTGACACTGCTTCAGCCCATAGAAATAGAGGCAGCTTTGACTGTGACAGCACTATGCGAGCGGCCGAGAAGGTTTGCGAGATACCGATGGATGTCAGGTATTCGTTCACCGTTTGATTTTTTAATTTCGTCCCGTTGTCGGTCCTGATGGTCTGAACTTGCTGTCGAAGGTTCAGTTGGATAGTCTTCAGGTGGTTGATAATTAGCTCCGGGGTTTCGTCCTTTGAGCCTAAGAACTTAACCTAAGTGTAGCGTGGGAAATCATCCACCATCACCAGGACGTACTTGCGTTTGTTGATACTCTGAACACGCATCGGTCCACACAAATCCATTTGGATAAGTTCGAGGGACCGGGACGTGCTCGGAGCGGCCTTCGGCTTATGCGTCGCTCGCTTCATCTTTCCCATTTCGCATGCCCTGCAGAGTCGGTCGTTCACGAATTGAAGGTCGGGCATGCCTTTCACGTGTCCGCCAAGCACCAGTTTGTTGATACTCTTAAAGTTCAGGTGCGAGAGACGTCGATGCCAAATCCAAGCTTGCTGGGAATTGGCCTTTGACATCAGGCAGACAGAGTCATCGGTCTTCAGGGCTGAGAGGTCGATGGTGTACAGGTTGGTCTTTCGTGTTCCAACCAGCAATTCGGTTCCGTCGTCAGTGCGGACGCTACACCTTTTGCCTTTAAATCTGACCTCGAGATCTTTATCGCAGAATTGGCCGATGCTGAACAAGTTGTGTCCCAATCCCGCGACGTATGAAACTTTCTTTATGGTGATTGTCTTGGACAATGTCGCCGTAGACCAAAATCGGCGTCTTGTCATCGTTTCCGAATCTCACGTCTCCGCAATATTTTTCCTTGTAGTTCGTGAGCAGCTCCCTCCTCCCGGTCATGTGCTTGGAGCATCCAGAATCTAAGTACCACACATGACCGTCCTGCAAAACGAGATTAGCGGACTTTAGGTACCCATTTGAAAATGGGTCCTGGAGGGTTAGGTTTTACACCTGTCTGAGGAACCTGTTTTGAGGCAGGTTTCTTCTTGGGTGTAGGTTTAACCTCAGTAGGGGGAACCCGTTTTGAAGTGGGTTTCCTTTCTTGCTTGGGTTTAACCTCTGATTGGGAACCCCGTTTTTTTTTTGGTTACTTTTTTTACGGGGTTTGCCTTTGGGTGCAGTATTATAAACATGATAACAACCAAACCAATCAGTTGAATTATTAATGTCATCAAAGTCATTCCAACCACAACTAGAACAACACAAACAATCATGCGATAATTGAATCAATTGCTGAATAGAATAAAGTTTAATCGGAAATTTAATATCTTGTTCAACAAAATCATTCTTATGATTCAAAGCACAATCATTCTTGTTCATTCTAGGATAAAAGACAGCATTAAATGACTTTGATGCAGTATTGTTCTCGACCGATTCCTTGCCTATCCACCTTCGTTTGTCTTGTTTAGCCCGACCATTTTTATCTGAAATAACATTAACAGTGTGGTCAGAAGAGGTGGAGTGGACAAAACGTTTATCAATCGATCGATCGGTCTTTTGCCTCGGCTGTGATTTTTTTTTAGAACATGACTCAGTTTTAGAAACCTTGATCACAGCCGGGGTCTTCGGTTTTGTGGAACATTCGCCTTTTTGAAAATGTACCGGTGGGATTAACCACTGGCGAAAGAAAATCAGTATGACTTGGAAGAGGTTTGTCGAAAGGGAACGATTCATACTCTTCATCAGAATTACCCTCGGAATTCATAAATTCTGAAAAATCTATATCCAAAATTACAGGACTTGGATTGGTCGAGGGAGGTGATGAACACTTTGTGTCAGTGTGCTTAGGTGAATCTGGTGCGGAAGCTAAGAAAAAATCAGAGTTCAGATTCTTTAAAACACACTCATCTTGAGACCCTTTACCGTTTGGTGAAGATGTTTTTCCCATGAAAGCTTTGCACGAGGATGTGTCAGACGAGTCCGAGGAAGATTCGGGTGAAATCGTCTTTTCTTCTTGGAGTAGGTCAATCTTCTCTTGAAGTTGACCATTTCTCACATGCTCCTTCATTGCTTCTGTAGCCAAGGCAGACAGTTTTAATGTGAGCCGATCGATTTCAGTCCGAAGGATTTCCTGTCCTTCATCCGACACAGACTCGGTTTTAACGGTTTTAAGTGCCTCAAGTTCGGTTATGAGCGCTTGCTTTTCCTTTTGAAAACATGATCGTTCCTTCTCGAGTGACTCCTCTAACTCAACTATTTTGGCTTCCAAAATGAGGGGCGGAACATAGAGTTTAAACTCGTCCGTCTCAGTTTTGGGTTCAGGTGCTTGGGCCTCATCCTTTTTGGCGGAATCATTGGGCGTCGCAACCTTATATCCGTCAAAGTAGTCATTCGAGAGGTATTTCTTTAGGTTTTTCTTATAATAATAGTTCATAGGCTCGTAGCAAAAAAGAAGTTGCATTTTGGAGGTGTGTTTGCGCTTATACTCCTCAGTTTCCTTTTCTTTCTCAGGTTCAAGAGGACCAGTCCATTGGATTTTGTATTCAGGATACTTCTTATCCAGACCGAGACACTCAAAGTGATAAAGTGTCGGTGTTTTAAATATACCCTTTTTTAAGTACCGTGGGTTATCGTATCTGATTCCCCATTCCTTGTTAAAGTATGTGAATTCCTTGGGTCTATTCATGTGAATGGTCTGATCTGTTTGGCCTCTTTTGTGGAGTTTGGTTTCAAGATCTGTTATTTTGGAAACCATCTCTTTATGCTAACTTTGAAAAGAAGAGCACTGATAAACAATCTCTGTGTTCTCATTCTTACACTGATCAAGCTGTGAATTCAGTTCATATATTTTGGCCCTTAAGTCCTTAGGTGCTATTGAAAGATTTGTACTTTTTTCTTTTAAATTAGCATTTTCGGACTTATACTTTTCAGTTATTCGCTTTTGAACATCTAGCTTTTCAGTTAGTGATTTGATCTCAAGCAGTTGTTCATTAATGGTGGCTTTATAGGAATCTGTCCGTGCAACAATAGATTCAAACTGTTTGGCTAAGCCTTGATATAGAGGATCACATACCTGGCACAACTTTGCATGTTCTTCTGGAGGAGAGTGGTAGCCCATGAAAGCGTCGGCATCTTCAGATTCACTTTCATCATCAGAACGACCCAGCCAGTGGTCATCTTCAACAAATAGAGCTTCGCCCGCTTCCTTTTGTTCTGTCAGTGCGAGCTTTGCCTTGTAGTAGTGTGCGTTCTTTACAACAGGTTTCCTACAATCCTTTGCAAAATGACCTAGCTTCCCGTAGTTGTAGCAGGTGATGGGTTTGTCTTTCTTCTTCGTCACGGGCTTGCGGTCTTCTTTTTTAGTCTTCTCCTTCTTATCAGGCTGCGTGTGCTCATCTAACTTCTTCTTGCCTTCGTATTTATCCTGATAATCATGGCGCTTGTTGGAGGAAGTGGAGTAGCACTGATTATTGGATGTGGGCTTCTTGAAGAACTTTTGTTGTTGGAAGGATCTGGAGAGCAGAGCCATTGCTTTCTTCACGGCTGTTAATTCAGGATCAGAATAACTGTCCTCTTCTTCCTCAGATTCTAGCTCAGATCCACTTGGCTCTTGGGCACGTTTGGAACGACGGCCGGAAGATTTTCCTCGTTTTGAAGAAACAAGAGCTAGTGGACCAGCATGTGACTTGGACGTAGACTTCTTTTCGCTCAGAATCTCCATCACTTCATCTTCGTCCTAGAGAAGCATCTCATAGAGTTCGTGTATCAGAACGTTCTTCATTAGGTGATTGTGTTTGACGTGAGAAGCAAACACTTTCCATTCAGGAAGGAGATTGTTCAAGAACTTGAGCGCATTCTCCGTATTAGACCGAGTGATTTTATTTTTGGAGAGCTCGTTCAGTAGGAGGCAGAAACGTTCATAAGCTTGGGAGAGTGATTCGCCGACACGCTGCTTGAAGCCATCAAACATGGTTATGCAGCTATTGATTTTCAGTTGGTTGCCGACTCTGCTCCCACTCATCATTTTCTCTAACTGATCCCACATGCCCTTTGTCGTGTCCTTATAGCTATCTATGGTTGTGTAGATCGGATTCGGTAGAGCCTGAATGTTAATGCCAAAAATCATCCAGAATGATAACTTAAGGTTGATTGTGGAGCTTAACAACTAAAGAATGGGAATCTTTCAACAAAACGTACGACAAAGACAGAAAAAGTAAATAAGACAAGGATTTTGGTGACGCGGGAAAAACCTCAACGAGGAAAAAACCCGCGAACGACTTTGGGGGTCGTCGTTGCACTATGGTCGCCAAACAGGGGTGATGTCCTTATGTTTCGGGTGACGAGGGTACAACGATTACAATACAAATGAAAGAAAGGCTTTAAATATAAAGTAACGAGTGTATCAAATATAAAAACAATGTGCGTCGTGTGAGAAAACAATGTGTCGTGTGTGTAAGTCGTGAGTCGAGAGCGATCTTTCGAGAGAGAGTTCTTTGCTTCGAGTGTTCTTGAGAGTTCGGTACTGCCAGGTGTCTGAGATGATACACGGAATGATGATTGCCTTTGTATTTATAGTCTTCGAGTGGTTTAATTGATTCCATAAAATCCTCTGATAACTGTCGTAACAGCTGCTGGAATTAATGCTCATAATTGCCTCTGTCGGTTATGTTCGTTGGTCATTAATGTCATTGATCCTGCATTAAACACTAAAAATGTAACAGAAATATCGCATGTTAGTCGGTCGAGGTCGAGAGATTCCATACGACGGTCGTGTGTCGTGAGTAACTTTCGATTTCAGCTTTGGTCAAAAGATAAAATGTTTACGATTTAACCTTATTATGGAAAAGTGTAATAAATGTTTTGCTTGTTTTGGTCGTGGTCGAGACTGGTGAAATTTTACCCAAACAGTTTGCCCCCAAAATTTAAAAAATAGAGTGGCAACTCGAATTTTGAATTTTTTCAGTCGGACGCCTAGGGTTGTGACACGTGTCGAACGTCACTTTAGTTGCCTTGGAACTGGATCGGTTCGACTCCAACTAAAAGGGAAGTCGAAAAGGGATAAGGTCGTGACGTCATGCTGACACACGGTCATGCTCAACAGCTGTGAGTGCCAGATGTCGACGATCCGTGTGGTTATACGAATAGACAAGGGCACGTGTCGATCATCGAAGGACTCGACCTGACATGATCATTTACATAAATAGAGACCCGCGATGGATCTTTTCCATTGTACGATTTCGGAGAGTTTTAGAGAGAGATTCTTCTTGATTTCTTGCTGGTCTTCGCCAAATCCCTTCTAAATCTGCAAGGATCTTTGACCTGTTTAGAATTTTCGAGGTTTTAGAGCGCTTATATAAGGTACGACTCTTCAGTCTTTGTATGCGTCGCAAATCGATTGCTAGGAAACCTAGAAAAAACTGGGATATTTGGGGTTTTTCAGACCTGCAAATTTGGCCAACGGGACTAGCGATGTCGACAGAACCTAGGAGTACCATTCAAGATCAAGATGATCTCGATAGTCTTAGGAATCTAGCGAATATCTCTGCAGAGATTACTGTGACCAAGGCCGGTAAGATTCGACCGGAGATGTGTCCCGATGGGTACGTCGTGATATACGAGTGCCCATTTAAGATAGGTTTCGAATGGCCTTATTCGCCTTTGGCCAAGGCTTTTATGTGCGAGTTCGACCTCTCGCCAGGACAACGGATTCCCCAGTTCTGGAGGGTCATCCAGGTTGTCGAGCGACTTACCAAAAATTGGGAGTCGTCGATGAACGTGAAGGATCTCTTGACGGCTTACCAGGTCAAGATGGACACGTACCGCTGCTACAGTCTATTCTCAAAGCACAAGGGCGACCGTACCTTGGTTCTGAAAACTGCGGTCAACGACCGCAAATGGAAGACCAGGTACACATTCGTGCGAGTAGCGACGCTGAACCCCAACAGTGATTGGATCAGATCCGGCTGGAACATGACGGGTGAGTTTTAGCTATGGTCGAGCATTTTTTATTACCTTTATCGCTTTGCTTTTTGACTAATCTCCTTTCTCTGTATTTTCAGACATTAAATTTGATGAAGTGAAGCCTAACGACGATTCCAAGACCAAAATCGAGACGTTCTTGGAGATCAATCCCGACGATCGATCGTTCGCCACACGACATTTAGTGGACGAGGACGACCACTTAGTCTACTTGGGCGAAAACCAACAGGCGAGGCGAGAGGAAGGAGAGGAAGAAGAAGAGGAGGAAGAGGAGACTGAGGAAGAAGAGAAGAAAGAGGAATCGAGAGAAGAAGCAGAGGTAGAGATGACTGGTAAGTGTACCCTACTCTGTTTCGACATATTTCTTCCCTTATTTCAGTCGCTTAAGTGTTCTTCCTTTCTTGCTTTACAAAAGAATCCCAACTGAAAGCGTCGTCTGCGATGGCCAAGAGGGCAGCCCAAGCCGAACTGGCTCGCAAGGCGAGGGAAAAGAGGAAAGATGCCCCGACAACTGGGTCGGGGGTCCTGAAGAGGACAAGGATGTCCGTCCCGAGGGAACCGTCTTTGAAGACGGGCGGCTCGTCAAGAGTCGTCACGCCTGAGAAGGCGAAAGCGTCGGTCGCATCCGTCGAGAAGACAAGGACGTCTTCTGACGCGATGGACGCAACACCCGTCGATCCTGCGCATCCGGCGAAATCGTCGATGTCCCCTACTGCCACGTCGGCCCCTTCGTCGGCCGACAAGGGCAAGGGCGCGAAGACGGGAGAGGGCGAGAAAGAAGTTACGACGGTCAATTTTACGTTTCCGTCGGACTTCTTGGTTGACAATGTCCTGGACGGGACGAAACTGTTTCCGCATCTGGGGAAGTATCAGCTCCCATCTTTCGAGGAGCGTTTTCGAGGGTTCTCCGTTGAGGAGGCGGGATCGCGTGTTGCCGGACTGGTGTTCATGGTAAGTCTTTCTTTCAAGACTTGTTTTATTTTATCGATGTTTACTTTGTCGAATATTTATTAACAATGCTTTTCATGTTTTTCAGACGTTCCAGTCTTCCCTGGCTCTGCACGCCGAAACGACAAGGATAGAAGGCCTAGTGTCTTCTGCTCTCAAGAGAGAGGACGCGGCGTCGGAGAGGGAGAGGTCTGCTCTAGAACGTGCCGAGGGTATGTCGGTGCGACTCGACGACGCTTTGAAAGAATTGGAAGCCGTCGGTTACGCGAGGGATGAGGTGAACTCTCGTCTAAAGCAGTCCCTGTCTTTGATCTACGACCAAAGGGAGGAGCTAGACATGACGAAGGAATCCTTGGCTATGAAGGGAAAAGAAGTCGAGGAGTCCAAGTCCAAGGTGGCGGGTCTAGAGAAGGAGGTCGAGGAGCTGAAGGACGAAGCTAAGTCCGTTTTTACTTTTGCTCGTTTTACTGCGTGAGCAGCGATTATGCGACGATACCTATCGGGCAAGAATCCTCTCGCCTCGGCGTGGGAAGAGCTTGCCTTCTACCTGAGTGAAGTCGGATCTGCAAGATACCTCGACTCGGATGATGAGAAGGAGGTCGAGGATGAAGAGGAGGCGGACGAAGGCTCTAAGGGCGAGACCTCAGGCAAGGATGCGACCGATGTTCCTCTTCAGCCTTAGGAAAATCTTTGTTATTTTTTGTTTTTACTGCTCGACTGTTGGTAGTCGAGTTATTTGGATGTAACTGATCGATCATTTAATGAATGAAACTTATATTCCTCTTGTGCATTATGCCGATTCACACATGTCGTAGACAGATATAATATCAATTGTGACATTCATTAAGGGCAGAATGAACAAGAAGACATGCGACTTAGGCATCCATTGTAATACAACGACTTGGACATAAGTCATAAGACTTTTACACTTTCAGATCGTGTTGTCAAACATAAGCACATACGACCAAAGCATTCATTCAGAATATGAAACTCTTCTAAGTTAAGAAACTTAGATCATGGGGTCGTTAGACCTTATGATCGTACAATTAGATCGTACGACGAACTTGAATTATGTGTCCCTGTGATAGAATAATCAAGTCATAGACCTGATCACTTTTGTCGTGCGACCTCGCGAGGTTAAAGTCATGCGGTAGACTTAGCAATCTTATGGCGTGCGATCTGCGATAAAACAATGTCAGAGGTTGGTCGTTGGCTAGCCAACGACCCTCCGATGCTTAAGTCAGTAATCGTCATGGTAAAAAATCGTATGAAAGATAGAAAAGGACTTAGAAGACATACCTTTCCAGATGTTTTGCATTACAACTACGTGAGATACCTCGATTGTTGAGGGTTCGGAGTCGATAGACATCTTTTCCCACGACTTCCGAGATACGACAAGGACCTTCCCACTTGGTGGAAAACTTACCTTCTCGAATTTTTTCTGACTTGAAGAGATTGTATTCGTGCGACTAGGAAAAACAATCGACATTTTCAGCAAGAAAGATATTAGCTTGTTTTTAAGGCGTGGATCGAGAGACGAACCTGTCAAGACCTTCTGGTCAGATGTACTCTGATCCAGGATGACTTCCTTGACCCGTAACTGCTAGACGGCCTACTTCTGCGGCTTCAGGGTGGTCTTATAGCAGTCACGGGCGACTTTTGGCTCACTTTTGATTTCTTGGATTCCCCACGGCGTAGGGAACTTCATAATCTGATGATACGTCGAGGGAACGACTTTCATTTCATGAATCCACGGTCTACCTAAGATGATGTTATAGGCCGACGGACAATCAATGACGTTGAACTTCGTCTGCTTATTGATTCCCCTTGCACAGACGGGCAAGGTGATCTCTCCAAAGGTACTTGTGGCGTCTCCATTGAAACCGACCAAGGTTGTCGAACGTCGGATGATTTCCGATCGATCGATTCCCATGGCCTTGATGGTATTGAGGAAGATGACGTTCGTCGAGCTGCCTCCATCGACCAAGACTCGTCGGGTTAAACAATTACCAATCGTGAGTTGAATGATCAACCTGTCATGATGCTTCTGATACGAGTCACCGAGGTCGTCTTGGTCGAATGAAATCTTCATGGCTTCTAACTCCATATCTCTTTTGGGTCTTGATGAACGCGGGATAGGCCGATCGTCGGGTGCCTGGCTGGCATGACGTTTGGCTGCGGAATACGTCCGACCGCACACGTCGGAACCACCAGTTATGCAGTTGACGACCTTCGCATGATCAGTTGTCGGTGGTCGAGCGTCGTTAGCTGGAGTAACGACGCCGTCGATGATATCTTTGAGATTGTCCTTCGGGACGTGATATGCAAGCTCCTTTTTTAGAGCTATACAGTCGTCCGTCAGGTGACCGTGGTCGACATGGAAGTCGCACCATTTCGATTTGTCTTTCTTATCGTCATCTTGGTCGGACTTCTTTGGCCACTGGATGGTCGACTGGACGATCTTCAGAGCCTCGAGTAAGTCCTTAGTAGTCCCTTTGAATCCGTAGGAGGATATCTTAGGGTACTGAGGAAATTTGGTCGCAGTCTTGGACTCCGCTTTCGTCTTGAATCGAACGTTCGAGATGTGTCGTGCGGATTCTGGCTTGGGTACTGCCTTTGTCTTGAACTCTGGCTTCCTTACACTTAACGACCTTTTGTCGTCGGTGTGCTTACGACGAAAGGCAGCGTCGTCTTCTACCCTCATATAAGCAAGGGTTTTGGCTCGGACATCTTCGAAATTCTCCGGGGGATACTTGGTCAGATCGGTGTATAAACCCGAACTGTCGTCTAGACCACGCTTGTAGGCTTCGATCGCGGTCTTGACGTCACAATTATGGACACTGATCATTTCTGCATTGAATCTATTGAAATAGCTCCGGATCGATTCTCCAGCCTTTTGTATGACATAGTACAAATCGCTGGTATGCTTCTCCATCTTGCGACTACTGACGAATTGCTGGGAGAATTGGTTGACTAACTCAGCGAACGACCCGATGGATTTAGGTTTGAGGTTAATCAACCATTAGAGGGCAGGACCTGTGAGGGTCGCCCCGAAACTCTTGCACATGCAAACTTCTTGATACATATGTGGGATCGAGACCGTCCACATTAGCTGCTTATATTGGGCGATGTGCTCCGTCGGATCGGTTATCCCCGAATATTTGGGCGTGAAAGAGGGGATATTATACTTCTTCTGGACATCGACTGTTGCAATCGTGTTGATGAAGGGCGACGCCTGGTACCCCGAACGAGGCTCGACGTTGATGGGCACGGCTGCCCCCGGCAGCTTAGCGAGTAGAGATAGGACACGCTCATTCTGGTCCTCCAGCATCTTCAACCGCTGAGCGACGAGGTCGTTGGGATCAGGACTCGCACCGATTGGAGGGTTAATCCCCGAACTGGTGCCATTTCCATATGACGAGCCATTAGCGTCCCATTAAAAGGGACAAAGTATGGCTGGGACCCATTATTCATGGGTGGAGGTCTCAGATGCTGATGAGGAACTGACCCGAACTGGGGATTTGGGATGAACGATCTCGGCAGCTGGTTCTGACCGAACGGAACTTGCTGCTGACTCTGACCGAACGGTCCTGAACCCGGATTCTGAACGAACGGGCCCGAACCTGGATTCTGGACGAAGGGAGCGGATCCTGGATTCTGACCGAATGATCCTGGACCTGGATTCTGCACGAAGGGAGCGGATCCTGGATTCTGACCGAACGATCCTAGACCTGGATTCTGCATGAATGGAGCAGATCCTTGATTCTGACCGAACGATCCTGGACCTGGATTCTGCATGAATGGCCTAGGACCGTTATGTGGTCCGAATGGATTTCTCAGCCGCGCGATCTCTTGGGCTGCCCTTCGACTTTGATCAGCAAGGGCATCGATTTGTCGACACGCATTCTCAAGCTCCCAATGCATCTGGGCGATTGCTCTGGGTTTCCATTACCTGCCATTTTCCTGAAACAGAAAAAAGAGGAAACTCCAAGAAACCGTTAGTAAGGCGCACATTTGTCGAAGATTTTCTCTAGATGAGGCCCCACAGTGGGCGCCAAACTGTTAATGCCAAAAATCTTCTAGAAGGATAACTTAAGGTTGATTGTGGAGCTTAACAACTAAAGAATAGGAATCTTTCAACAAAGCGTACGACAAAGACAGAAAAAGTAAACAAGACAAGGATTTTGGTGACGCGGGAAAAACCTCAACGAGGAAAAAACCCGTGGACGACTTTGGGGGTCGTCGCTGCACTATGGTCGCTAAACAGGGGCGATGTCCTTATGTTTCGGGCGTCGAGGGTACAACGATTACAATACAAATGAAAGAAAGGCTTTAAATATAAAGTAACGAGTGTATCAAATATAAAAACAATGTGCGTCGTGTGAGAAAACAATGTGTCATGTGTGTAAGTCGTGCGTCGAGAGCGATCTTTCGAGAGAGAATTCTTTGCTTCGAGTGTTCTTGAGAGTTCGGTACTGCCAGATGTCTGAGATGATACGCGAAATGATGATTGCCTTTGTATTTATAGTCTTCGAGTGTTTTAATTGATTCCATAAAATCCTCTAATAACTGTCGTAACGGCTGCTGGAATTAATGCTCATAATTGCCTCTGTCGGTTACGTCCGTTGGTCATTAATGTCATTGATCCTGCATTAAACACTAAAAATGTAACAGAAATATCGCATGTTAGTCGGTCGAGGTCGAGAGATTCCAAACGACAGTCGTGTGTCGTGAGTAACTTTCGATTTCAACTTTGGTCAAAAGATAAAGTGTTTACGATTTAACCTTATTATGGAAAAGTGTAATAAATGTTTTGCTTGTTTTGGTCGTGGTCGAGACTGGTGAAATTTTACCCAAACACTGAACTAGATACCTCTTGGCATGCTTTTCACCATCATGCATGCCCTTTTGGCCTCGCTCATTTCCAAGTATGTCTTTTCTTCATAACGAACTTGACCACCTACTTTTGTTGCTGGTATAGCATTCATGATTGTAGGTTGTGGACCATTGGATAGAGCTCGCCAGATGTACTCGAAATTATATTTCGACTCGATGAAGATCATGAATCTATCCCGCCATTGGTTGTACTCTCCCTGGTAGAGGGTTGGCGGCTTGGAGTCGGTGCCGACAGCAAGAGCATCTCGAGAAGACATCGTCGTTGATTGCACTAAGGTGATCGTCAGACGATTGTTCGATTCAAAGTGGTTTCCTAACGCAAGGCACTAAGAGTGATGTCCTAATGCAGGTTCTAAGAGTGATCTAGGCTAAACAGGTAAGAAACTAGCTAATCAGAACTTACCGGATAGGAATCCGGATGAAAAGTGTCTGATCTGGAAGTGTCCGGATCAGATGTGTGTGTAAATGTTCAAATTAGCAGAAGTATCCGGGTAATCAGAGGTGTCCGGATAAACAGAGGTTTCCGGATAACAGAAAGTTACCGGATGAAAGAGGTTTCTGAATGAAATATGAAAAACAAAACTTACCGGATAACTGAGGTTTCCGAATGATTATAATTTCCGGAAGAAGGACTTACCGGATAGTATTGTCCGGAAAGAAACAATTAACCGGAAACTTTGAGTTGTCCGGATAAATGAGTTTACCGGAAACTTTGAGTTACCGGATCAATTGTGTCCGGAAAGATGCGAAAAATAGAACTTACCCGGAAAGTGAAGTGATGTTCTGAAAAGTGAGGCAGGTATCCGGAAACTGCGGTTGTGGTGTCCGGACACTGCAGCTGTGGTTTCCAATTCGATGGGAATTCGATTAGGGTTGAAGGGAATCTTCCTGAAACGTTAGAAACCTTCCAAAGATAGCAAAATAACAATACCCAATTCAATTTTTCAAGCAAAAATCACGATTTTGACAAGTAAAAATATGATTTTTACAAGAACAGAGGCTAAGAACTTATGAACTTGATTTGCTTAAAAAACTACTCAGATGATCGAATTTGAATGAGAAAAATTGCAAAATCGCTAAAAAAGATGATGCTAACTGAATGCAAAAAACGAAAAGAAGCAATTTTAACCGAATCAAAATCTAAGTTTGAATGCCAAGAACACAGTCGATAAAACTGAACAGAATTCTTATCAGAAACCTTTTTATCACCTTGAATCGAATCGTCCGTATGCTCTTATACCAATTGTGAGTTCCAGATTAGTGCATACAACAGTAGAAATCAACAAGTAGAAAACAAATCAGAATGATTTCAACTGGTCATCCAATTCACTTTGATTAATTGAGAGAATTGCAAAACAAGTGTTTAGATGAATAATGACGATTAATTCTAATTTCTAAACAAACTAAACTCTATATACCATGGGCCCTAAACAAACAAGCCCATGGCCCGTTACACATTAAGGCTTAAAATGAATAATAACAAAACAGCCCTTGAACTTCTATTCAATCTGAATTTATCCCTAACATTTCCGTTAGTTTTATAACAAATTTAGTCCCTCGTTAAGTTTTCTGTTAAGTTTAGTTAAGAGTTTAGAGTCTGTCAAGTTTGGTCCCTGGACTTCTAGTTTCAGGGTTTGTCATTTTGAGTCCCTATAGTTAGAATTTTAGGTTTTGTCATTTTCGGTCCCTGTAGTTTTTTTTATTTTTTGTCAAATTGAGTCCTTTTTGTTTTATCTTTAGGATTTTGTCATTTTTAGCCCTTGTTTTTGTCAAATTTAAGTATTTTACATTTTTAGTCCTTATTCTTCATTATTTTTCATTTTTCGTTGTTTTTATCAGTTTTTGCCTGCATTTAAACGTAACTGAAATACTTTTCTCGTGTTTTGCAGGTTTGACAATTTAAAGTCCAGTTTTCCGTATTAATTTTTCGGAGACAAATTTACAATTTGTTTTTTATATATTATTTTTGAAAATTTTTCTGACTTTAATCGATTTTCTCTTATCGTTCAAGCTCACAAATTCTACTTCTCACGAAGTATCTGTTAATGATCTTTCATTTAACATTTCAGGTAACAATGTCATTTCAATATCCAATTAACTGGAGTGATTCACAGAAGGTAATTTATTTAGAATGGGAACTTGAAGAAGCAAAAATAAGAAGTGGCACAATTCTGCATGATAATTTTAAATATAGAGATAAAATTGAAAAACAGGGCAAAGATATTGGCAATTATAGAACAACACTTGTTGAGCTGCAAACACAAGTTGATGTGAAGAAGTGTAATTGTGAATCTAAAGCAAGTCTGATGATTTCTTTAGAAGAAAAGAAGCTGAGCTGACAAAGAAGATATCTGATTTTGAACAAGTGATGAGAAAGGAAAGAGAAAATTTTGAGGAAGAAAGAGATGACATAAAGGAGACTAAGGAAAAAGCAAAGGCTTTAGAAACTGAAAATACTGAATTAAAGCATAAAAATTATGAGTTTGCTAAGGAGATTTCTAAGTTGCAAATGGAGGTTGCAAAAGAAAAGGCACATTTTCAGAAAGCAAAAGACGAGATTCAAATAAAAACACAAATTTATGCAAAAGAGAGAAAATATTTTGAAAATGAACGAGATACTTGTGCGAAAGAGAAACGAGATTTTGAAACTGGACGAAATACTTTTGCAAATGAACGAAAGATGTTTCAACAAAAGTTTTCTGATTTTTCAAAGAAATGTTTTGAAGAAAGAAAGGTATTGAGCTGAAATGCATAAAACTTTCAAAACAAAATTCTGATTTTGAAAATGTTTTATTTCTTGAAAAAGAAAAGTTTGAGAAGGAAAGAGTGAATTTTGATATTCAAAGAAAATCTTTTGAAGCAAAAGTGTTGAGTTTTCAAAGAAAATATCTGACTTTGATTTTTTGTTGGAAAAAGAGAGAAAAGAGTTTGGTGAAAAAAGAAATATCTTTGAAAAGGAAAACGAGAGCTTTCAATAGAAAATTATGGTAATTTTCAAAGAAATTGCGGATAAAGGAAGATATTTGGAAAAAGATTTTGATGAGGAGAGAAACATCTTTCAGGCTGAAATCTCAAAGCTAACGAGGAAGTTGTCTGCTTTAGCAACGGAAGCTATGAAAGAGCAGAAGATCAAATCTGATCTACAGAAGAAGTTTGATTTGATTTCTCGAGAAAAGAATGTTCTGTCCGACAAGGTTCAGAAACTGGAAGCAATTAACTTCAAAGTTGAATTATCTGAACAATTTAGTGCCGATACTATTGTTCAATCACCGTATGATGATTCAACTGCTTCGGAATGTTCATTCAAGACTGCTACTGGTTCAGTTGATGAACATATTTCTTCGACAAAGTCCGTCAAATCAAGCAATCCTTCAAAAGATCAGATGCGCCCTTCGAATCTTTTCTATAACCATGCTGCTACAAGTTCAGATACTCCAATCTTTAAGCCTGTTAAGATGGTTTGGAAGGTGAAAGGATCTACTCCTGAAAGAAATGCACCAAAATCATTTGTTCCTCCACCTACGGTGAACAAAAGGAACAATGCTCAGAAAGGTAAGTCTTTTGTTAAACCTAATCCTATCTATTCTGCAAATCATTTGATTAGGTTAGCACAAAAGCAAATCTGTTGTTCTTATTATGGAACTCATGATTTTGTTAAGAAAGAAAATGTTCAGTACTGGTATGGTACTGACAGTGCTTTGAATACACCGATAGACGTGTGCTAACTAAACCTCAACGCAAGTATACATCGAGATCTAATATCGTCTTTTCAAGTAATAAAGTGGTAAAATACCAGATATCGTTCCCACAGAGATTGGAGTAAAAGCGTAATAAAAGTCTAATAAAAGAAATGATTTCCAAGGATCAATTCGAAGATAATATTTTTCTGTTGGTTTCGCATTATCACAGATTATATAACAATATTAATAAAGGATAGCAAGGGTGTAAGATGTTGGGGTGAGATTTAAACATAAAGTCCAGCAGACCAATGCTGTAGCATTGCTATAGCATTTGTCTTTCAATACTTAAGTTCACCATCTACTTTTCAGGATCCCCTCTTGGGTTTTCAACAATTCACTACTGGTCTAGCAGCCAATCAATCCATTCCTGGCATTGTTGTCAGAACTATCAATAGCAAGGTGAAGCCTTCCAAGTATACGGATAAACAAACTCATTTGTTAAAATCACTCTTCCGAGCTAATTCCCATATCAGTTAAGTTGATGTGTTCTAAGAGGTCCATTCCTGGCACACACTCTACATTGTTACCATCCACGCAGATGATCAACTTATCGGGCAAAATCAACCCAGAAAAGACAGAGACGATAAATTCCTTTATCAATATCTCTTCCGGGCATACTTCCTTTGTCATTTGGATTGACGTGCATATCAATGGTTCATTCCTGACACCATGGCACTTTAACACTTTCAAAGTGATCTACCATCTGGAAGTAACTGGATATTTTATAAAACATAACATGAAATGGTGAACATCATTATTGAGAAACGATGTCCACTTTTCGTTATATTTAAAATCTCACCATTTTATCTCACACCCAAGCTATTTTAAACTTAGCTACTCATACTTGAATGTAAATGACAAGAAATATAAATTACAGAAATGAAAGACAAAAATTAAAGACATAAATGTAAATGACAAGAAAGTAAAATGTAAGTATTAAAAGACTATAAGTTAGGGCAGCAATGTTGTACCAATGATGCAACAACTCATAGCTAATAATAAGAACATGATGAACACGATGAAGAACATAAAGTAGAAATGCATAAATTAAAGGTGAGACCTGCAAACCAGCTGTGAGAACTGGTTACAAAAATTGTCTAATGAAAATGAAAACCAACCTCTCCTATTTATACTAAGAGGAGAGAAGGTAACTAGCCTAACTTAAACTATTCAAAATGTACTTAATACTATTACACCCCATGCTTCTATGGACACTACAACAAGCTATCTAAGAGTTTACAAAATAGATTAAGCATTTGAATTCAGGTCTTCTAGAACATGGCTGGATGATGGGACCAAAAGTCAGCCACAAAAGTCTTCTAGAAATTAATCCTTCATTCCATTCTTCCAGTCTTCAATGCTGTAGCATTGGGCAGGGGCTGCACTATAATTAAATTCACATTTATCCTTCCTAAATCAGTAAAAGACAGGTAAATCACAAACTTAGCTCCATGAAACAAAAGGTAAAAATAAGTAAACAAAAATGACTCAAATGTTGGGATAAATAAAATATTCTAACTAAAAAGATAAGAAAAAGATACAATATGCATTAAATAAATAATGCATATCACACCCTCAAATTTAAAGTGTTGTTTGTCCCCAAACAACTAAAAGACCTAAAAAGAAAATGACTCAATTTTTGAAGTTTCTTGCAAGATCATGGCATTAGGTGCCCACACAATGTAGGACATACCCCATGGAATTCATAGCCTTTCATAAATCTTTTATCATTCATTTAAAGCCTAAGTGTGTGTGTGGATCATAAGCTAGCACTAATCTTCTTTTTGCTAGACTCAACACATCCTACATTTAGAATCAATAGGGATTTTTGGGGTTTCTCTTTGGCATATCTTTTCTCACCAAGCCTTTTCTCTCAAAAACTTCAACAAAATTTTTTCAAATTTTGGCATTTTATGCTCTTTTCTTGTTGACTTTTTATACCTTGCCCCTATGGGACATTTTTGGTATATTTTTGCATCATCTTTATCATATTAGAGCTTTGCTCTTTTGAGTGATCTTTAAATGCTTAAGGTGTAACCTTCCCACCCTCAAATTTATAATATACAATGCCCTCATTGTATGCCATGAAGTGTATGAGTGTATAAAGGCTACAAGTGGCTATTGGAAATTAAAAAGAAAGCCTAGATCATTCCCTAAATGTGTATAGGGTGTGTGAGTCAAGTTGTATCCCAAGAAGACATTTGCTAGTTCTAACAAGAACACACAACTTAGGTAAATTAGTGATAAAAAATTATTAGGACTATGAACAAAAAACACGGTATGATTTTATGTGTAATCTTGCAAAAGAAAAGTAACCTAAAAATTGTAAAACTATCCCAGACACAAAATAAAATAAAACATGGAGACTAAGGTAAATGATTTGAACCTTCCCTACTCCATAGGAGTAGGTTGTGAACCAAGTGGTTGGAATGAATGTTTCGGCACAAGAATCCGCATTTTCTTCTTTTAGCAAGATGTTCTTCTTTTTCAACAACCGGATCTCTTGTTGACAACTTATTGTGGCATGGTGGAATTTGTTGGAGCACATCAGTATGCTCGTCAGCCCAAATGGTACTCACCAACTTAACTTGGTGTTTCTCTTTCCACTTATGCTTGTACACGGTTCTCATCACGTGTTTTATTGGTTGATCACGACACAAGATTTTAATGGAATGAATGGGGAAACAGGTCATCCCCCAAAGATTTTTCCACACCACCTCACCAATAATAAAACTTGATTTTATGAAGATTCCCGAGTCCATGGATTGATCATCACGTCCCTTTTCAGAAACAACTTGAAGATTTTATGCACAGCATTGTTGCACGAATGCTGCAGCATCCGCAACAATATGTTTTTTCTGCACACATTCAAAGTAGGGGTTAATGACAATCTTGGCATTGTGTTGCACCTCTTCACTATTTTGAAGTGAAGAGGCATTGCTTAAAAGCTCAGGTTCTTCCTCGTAACTTTCCATCTCTTGACTATTTTCCAAAGTATTGACCTCATCCTCATCCTTACCAATACATTCAATATTTTCAATCTCACTTGGTATAGGAATTTGGTTTTGTCTAATGATCTCTTGAACATATGTTGTGATGTTGGCAACAGATATTTCCATTCTTTGTAGGTACTCTTTCATCATAGTTTCAAGAGATTCAAAGTTTTCAACTTCATCTGAAGAGGGTGTAGGGGGTAAAAATGAGTTATTAAAGTCATCCCCTTGAAAACTCTCAGAAAAATCAACTTGTTCCTCCCAAGATTGGTCAAAAGTATTTGCGTAAGTGTTGCTCCAATCTTGGTAGGGAGGTATTGGTGATGTGAAAGTGCCATGATTTTGATTATTTAAAAACAAATTAGGATGATCCTCCCATGATTGAGTATAACCATTGAAGTGTGAGGTATCCCAATTACTATCTCCCATGAAATAATTGGAATCAGGGTTCGAAGGGCAATAATATGTGAAATCATATGGCCCAAACGAATATCCCATTGAATCCATATTCACAGAAAGATAAACTCAAAGATTTATTACTTGTGCACACATAAAGACGTATGACAAGCAACAAAGGTGGTAGAAAAATCAAATCTTTTAAAATACTTTTATAGACTTTTAGCGTGCCAATCCCCGGCAACGGCGCCAAAAACTTGACAGTGCTTTGAATACACCGATAGACGTGTGCTAATTAAACCTCAACGCAAGTATACATCGAGATCTAATATCGTCTTTTCAAGTAATAAAGTGGTAAAATATCAGATATCATTCCCACAGAGATTGGAGTAAAAGCGTAATAAAAGTCTAATAAAAGAAATGATTTCCAAGGATCAATTCGAAGATAATATTTTTCTGTTGGTTTCGCATTATCACAGATTATATAACAATATTAATAAAGGATAGCAAGGGTGTAAGATGTTGGGGTGAGATTTAAACATAAAGTCCAGCAGACCAATGTTGTAGCATTGCTATAGCATTTGTCTTTCAATACTTAAGTTCACCATCTACTTTTCAGGATCCCCTCTTGGGTTTTCAACAATTCACTACTGATCTAGCAGCCAATCAATCCATTCCTGGCATTGTTGTCAAAACTATCAATAGCAAGGTGAAGCCTTCCAAGTATACGGATAAACAAATTCCTTTGTTAAAATCACTATTCCGAGCTAATTCCCATATCAGTTAAGTTGATGTATTCTAAGAGGTCCATTCCTGGCACACACTCTACACTGTTACCATCCACGCAGATGATCAACTTATCGGGCAAAATCAACCCAGAAAAGACAGAGACGATAAATTCCTTTATCAATATCTCTTCCGAGCATACTTCCTTTGTCATTTGGATTGACGTGCATATCAATGGTTCATTCCTGACACCATGGCACTTTAACACTTTCAAAGTGATCAACCATCTGGAAGTAACTGGATATTTTATAAAACTTAACATGAAATGGTGAACATCATTATTGAGAAACGATGTCCACTTTTCGTTATATTTAAAATCTCACCCTTTTATCTCACACCCAAGCTATTTTAAACTTAGCTACTCATACTTGAATGTAAATGACAAGAAATATAAATTACAGAAATAAAAGACAGAAATGTAAATGACAAGAAAGTAAAATGTAAGTATTAAAAGACTATAAGTTAGGGCAGCAATGATGTACCAATACTGCAGCAACTCATAGCTAATAATAAGAACATGAAGAACACGATGAAGAACATAAAGTAGAAATGCATAAATTAAAGGTGAGACCTGCAAACCAGCTGTGAGAACTGGTTACAAAAATTGTCTAATGAAAATGAAAACCAACCTCTCCTATTTATACAAAAGGAGAGAAGGTAACTAGCCTAACTTAAACTATTCAAAATGTACTTAATACTATTACACCCCATGCTTCTATGGACACTACAACAAGCTATCTAAGAGTTTACAAAATAGATCAAGCATTTGAATTCAGGTCTTCTAGAACATCACTGGATGATGGCACCAAAAGTCAGCCACAAAAGTCTTCTAGAAATTAATCCTTCATTCCATTCTTCCAGTCTTCAATGCTGTAGCATTGGGCAGGGGTTGCACTAAAATTAAATTCACATTTATCCTTCCTAAATCAGTAAAAGACAGGTAAATCACAAACTTAGCTCCATGAAACAAAAGGTAAAATTAAGTAAACAAAAATGACTCAAATGTTGGGATAAATAAAATATTCTAACTAAAAAGATAAGAAAAAGATACAATATGCATTAAATAAATAATGCATATCAGGTACTTATAATATTTCTTCAAAAAGAACTGCACATAACAAGCCAGGACCCAAGTTCCGTTGGGTACCAAAATCTACTTAATTTGTTGTGCAGGTTCATCATGTGTGGTGCTGATTGTCAAAACTATAACAAACACATGACTGGAAAACAGAAGAGAAGTGTGCAAATCTTTGAAGAGGAGTACCCGTGCTTTCAATTTTCATATGCTGAACTACTTGCATAACTTCAGGGGGAGAGATTTTAAACTTTTGATATATTTGTGCTTATTGACATATCTTTTTGTGCTTCTTTGTAGAGGGAGCATACACAATAATGGTTTCTAAACACCTCAGTTTAGAACCCGAGCTTACATATGTTTGACTTCTGATCATTTCAGATCAGGACTCGTTCTTAATCTTTAAAAAAACAATTAGACTTAGATTGTTAAATCTACTGATTTTGTTTTGTTAAGATTTCTTTGCAGATTTTGAGGGGGGGCTTATTCGATTTCTAAATCAGTCTATCATGTTCTAAGGGGGAGCTGATACATTTGACTGTAAGTATCGTTTGAACTCAATCTGAGATTGTTTGAAAGAAGAACGACTTTCAAGCATGAAAAATGTGTTCTTAAATGTTTAAACCACTTCTCTAATTCAAACAGATTTATAATTTTAGAAGTGTGATTTTAAATGTTTGCATGTATATCTCAGATTCCATCATTTTTTCTGACCGTGTGTTTCCAAAGATTAATACTTGCGTATTATCTTTTCTATACTTTCAAGTATTCATACACACCGATTCAGCATCTTATAGACTTTGTTATTACCATGTCTCAAAACGAAACATTTTTCGATGATAATACTCCTATTTGTACTTCACTTTTGTTGAGCATCATATTCATTTCAGCGTAAGAGCATAACCGTTTCATTCAAAGATTGTTTATATTTGTTCATATAAACAAATTTCAATTCTTTGATACCCTAAACCTTACATGATTATCTTTCATATTTGATCTGATTGATACATTGTCAGATTCTCAAACAAGTCTTTCGAATTCATTTCATTCATTCAATATCCTTGTTCTGAGAAATCTTCAAAGTTCAAATGCTCAAATATTCATGATATTCTTGAGGAGCTTACATTCTGATGACAATGTCATTTATTTGCTGAGATTCATATTTGTTCGAGCTAAATTGTTGAACAACTCATCTTTTTAGGACAAATTTTTATGGGATCAATGTGTGAGACTAAAAGAACTTCTATGGATTCACGTTAACCAGTATTTCCTACCCAAGAAGTTATCCTTGAGTGATTGAGGGGTGAGGGGTCTAAATCAAAGACTTATCCGGTTGAGTAATCTCATTGTGCTGAGGTAAAATGTAAAAGAGAGTTTGGTTAGAAGTGAGCAGATTAAAAACAGAAAGAGGGTGTGAGAACAGAGTTAAAAGAATAAGAGAACTCTGCACCGACCACTTTCTGAGTCGGGCAGCCACATTGCTGATTGGTTCAAATTATTTGGTGACCATCATTGAAACAGGCAGTGGAGCCCATGCCAACTCTTGCATTAACCCCACCAGCTACTCATTTCTTTCTCTACAAAGAAATGTTTCAATTTTTCTTGGGGACGCGGCATATTATCTATCTAATCTTCACTCAGAAGCTTTGGATATTGAAAAAGAAGGAAGTTTGCCCCACTTTCGCACTTAAATCATGCACATTGAGTTCGTGGAAAACTTGTTGCTGTCTCAACAGTTTACACATTTTTAGCCTATCTATTCAAGCATAAGTTGCTTCAATCATTTCTACACTTGCACGTACACACAAGGAATATGTTTTCTTGTCATAACGTTCATAGAAATTCCTTAGTGTTTTTCGATGATTGAATTGAAGCCCTGGAGGAGTGAACATCAAAAAGCTCCTTTCAAAAGTACATATGTTGTACTAAGTGGCTTTGTGCAACTTACAGGCATTTTAACTGTCTCATTCGTTGATTCAGGGTTACAACTTTCATATTATCTGAATTTGAAAAGATTCGGATAAACATTTTTGGAATTGACGGTTAAACAAATCAAGAGGAGGAGATTGTTTATGGTACTCAAAGAGAATGCTGAAATTGAACAAGAGTTTTGATGATCATGATGCTCACAATCATCAAAAAGGGGGAGAAATATCAAACATAAGAAAATAGGAAGATAGCTTGAATATCTCAATTTCCAAGAGTCAAAGTTGATATTTGCCAAAGTCAAAGAAAGGCAATTCAAGAAGTTTAAGAAGATTAAATGTGTGAAGATACAAAGACAGTTCGTGCTTAAAGATTATTCAAGAATGTATTCAAGCTCAAAGCCCATTAAAACCTCAAATCCCGTTCATGTTCAAAGACTGAAGAAATTTCCCAAAAGTCAAAGCTGCAAAGATTAGTGATACGAAGATTCGAAGATATAAAGATTTTGTTTTGAAGAGTTTGATCAACGCTACACAGATTTGAAGTTCGTTTTTTCAAGATTTTGTGACTATTTATTTCTGAAGAGCCTAATGAAGTTTAAAGTTGTCAAAGTGGATTCTTGATGATAAAGCTTATCTGAAGATTAAAGAGCTGAAGACCATCGTCGTAATTTTTTAAATCTTGAATCCATAGGGGGAGATTGTTAGTACCAAATGTATTCAAGATTTAGGGTAATGTAATTAGTCAACAATAGTCAAAGTCAAGGTAATTGTTAGGATTGGTCAAAGGTATAAATAGTGGGTTGTAAGGGAATTGTGAGAGTAGCACATTGGTAGTAGCACATTGTAGAGAGTCACCATACGTGAGTGTGTGTGTGAATGAGAGATGACCTCTTGAGAGAGAATATTGTTCTACATTCATATCTTGTATCAATTCTCATCTCTAATCAAGTTCTATTGTGTAAATCATTGTTATCTGAAAACTCTCACGGGGAAAGTTTGCTCGTTTAAGACTTTTCTAAGTTGCAGACCGCTCGAGTTCAAGGGGCGGATGATCCGGTTGTCTGTATGAACTGGATTCGAGAGATGGAACAAGCATTCTAAACTAGTGAGTGTATGGAAGGCCAAAAGGCGAAGTTCGGATCCCAAATGTTGAGAGGGGCAGCCCTCACTTGGTGGAATGTTTACTCCACTTCTCTTGAGGCGGCGGTGTTAGCCAAATTAAGTTGGGCGACTTTCAAGAAGAAGGTACCTGAAGAGTATTGCAATGAGAGAGCGATGGACCGGATTGAAGAAGAGTTCCGGGATTTGGAAAAAGGGAACCATGCATGTGAAAGAGTATAATCGGCAATTTATGGATAAGTTGGGGTTGGTGGGACATCTAGTCCCGATCGAGAAAGAGAAGATCAAGGCTTACATCAAGGGTCTTCCATCGGACATGATGACTATGGTCCGAGTGTCCAAGGCCTCCACCCTTCGTGAGGCGGTTGAAGAAGCCCAATTAGTGGAGGATGCGTACAGTCGAGGCAAGGAGGAAAGTGTTGGATTACCGGAGAAGAGAAAGTGGGAAGGGAGTTATGTGCCCTCTAAGAAACCAAGACCGTTCAACAACAATCAACGGGGAGCCGATCCTAGGCGTGAGGCTAGGTGGTGCTCCAAATGCCGAAGCAAACACTTTGGCCTATGCAACTTTGTTCCCGGGAATCGCTACAATTGCGGTAAGATCGGGCATTCTTTCAAGGACTGTCCAGTCAAGGGGTTGATGTGTTTCGAATGCAAAGAGCCGGGCCATTTTAGAGGGGGTTGCCCGAAATTGAAGATTGGAGGAAGTGGGGAAAAGAAAGTGGATCCTCCGAAAGCGACGAGAAGAGATTTCAAGATGACGAAAGAGGAGGCAAAGACTTCGACGGATGTAGTGTCGGGTACGTTTATCCTAAACTTCATACCTACACATGTGTTATTTGATTCGGGTGCAAGTTTCTCGTTTGTGTCAATTTCTTTTTGCCAAAAGTTGTCTATGCCCACTAGTAGTTTAGAGGACGCTATAGTGGTAGAAATAGCGGACGGTGGTCAAGTAGTAGTCTGTGACGTGCTAAGGGGTTGCATGTTGGAGATCGAAGGAAAGAAATTCGCAATTAACTTATTACCGATGGTGATTGGAGGATTTGATGTGGTAGTCGGAATGGATTGGCTAGCCGCAAACCAAGCCGAGATCTTATGCGCGAAGAAGTTAATTCGTATTCCCTTTCCGGACGGAAGTTTTGTGTTCGCTTTCGGGGAACGGAGGAAGGGAGATGTGGCAATCATCTCTACATTGAAAGCGCGCAAATGTTTAGTCAAGGGGTGTGCGTCTTTCTTGGCTTACGTAATTGACGCTAAGTTGGAGAAAAGAAAACTAGAGGATGCGAGGGTGGTGTGCGAATTTCCCGATGTATTTCTGGAGGACTTGCCGGGTTTTCCACCGGGCCGTCAGGTGGAATTCAAGATAGATTTGGTTCTGGGAGCGGCTCCGATCGCTAGAGCTCCCTACCGGTTAGCTCCATCCGAGATGCAAGAAATGATGGCGCAACTTCAAGAACTTTTGGAGAAGGGGTTTGTGAGACCGAGCTCGTCTCCGTGGGGAGCCCCGGTCTTGTTTGTGAAAAAGAAAGACGGCACGATGAGAATGTGTATCGACTACCGGGAATTGAATAAAGTAACCGTGAAAAATAAGTACCCACTCCCTAGGATCCACGACTTGTTCGACCAACTTCAAGAAGCGGGGTGCTTCTCAAAGCTTAGTTTCTTTGTATTTTGTACGTGTGTGAAATCATTTGTGATTGAAAGAATAGATCCTAGGGAGAGATATTGTTGAGATCCTATTTTGTGAGAACATTGTGTAAACATTCTAAATAGTAATATGGCCATCTTTGTTGATCTTGATCTTGTGTATTGATTCTATGTATTGGACTTGATTCTAGGACTAACAAACCCCTCTCCTAAATCACAATGAAAGTCAATCGAATGTGTTGCCTTTTTCTCTCTATTGTCGCCTTCTGCTCCACAGTATATATTTTCTGTCATATTTCTGCAACTTTTTTGCTTTATTTTCATCATCATTGTTGTTGACAATCGAAAAACCAACTATATCAAATCATAGGGCTTTGCGACATTGATACTCGCAGCAAAATAGTTGTTTAGGCTAGGGTATATGATGTTAGGGTCATAAAATGAAATCATTTGGAATGACTGGTCGCAAAGTGGCTAAGGTGCACATAATCAAAAGTAAAAAGGTAACGCTAATTTAACATAATCATAGAAATCAAGCACACATTGTTTGGTATCATCTTTTAAAACACACTTGATATTGTAAGCAAGTAAATGTCATCGATCCTAATGGTTTTCTTTACTACTCAACAGCAAAATAAAATCGAGAGCATGTTATTATGAACTTGAAAAATCATGAAGCATGTACATAGAACAAAAAGTTTCTATCACTGGGAAATAATTTGTCGCATGTGTATATGTCAGGTCCGCTCGCGTGGTTTCCACTAATGTGTCGTTATGCCTTCAGTTACTCGTGTCTCAATAATATTATATACCGCCGACAATGATAATTTTTCGATATCATGCAATTTCATAACAATCAGCTATGTAAAAGCATTTATAGCAAGAAAGTTATTATAGACATTGTAAGTCGATGGTGATACCATGAGAGAAACCCCAAATCTTACCCACTATCATCAATGTCCATCAAATAACAAGCAAAATTGCATACAGTTACAAACTTTCTCTTTTTCAACTTGAATTTATTCTATTTTAGGTTTATATAATTGAAATTGAAAGAAAGTCAAGTATGTATTCAGTTTCGATCCGCCAAACTGGTTATAAAACGAAACCAAATTATTTGGTTCCATTTTCAGTTTCGTTATTTTTTATCGTTAGGTTTTGGTTCGGTGAGGTCCATTCCGGTCTCCGTAGGTTTTAACTTTTAACCAACGCCGACCCCTCTATATATGAAGGATCAATGTTTGAAGTTCAAATAATTAAAAAAAAAGCATTTTATTCAGCTTATTAAGGATGATTCAAGAAATAGGCATTACACAAGCAAGTTATAACTTGGCTCTTTATTATACGTACGTAATTGGAGACCGACTCGATCGCTATGCAAAAGGCCTTTGATTGTTGCAATCAAGATTATCTCCAGGACTAACTCCCAACATGCTGCAATACCTTCGGTAGAAACCAATCCTATCTTGCACCCGGTTGTCCTGACCTATCCCACATTCCAAACCTCCATTGATGATGTTTGTGATGACTCCAAAACCCGGTACACGACCAGCAGAAGTGTCTGCAGCAGATGGTGTCCACCTTCCAGTGATCACATCATGGCTTGATGGCTTGTTATCTTGTGGAGTCATCCAGAACCATATGGCCGAACGGAAAGATAAGGTTGCATCGGTGGCTAACAGATCAGGGTTGTTGATCAAATCCCTCCCAATTGACCTTCCAAACAGCCCATAGTTGTAGTTGCTGTCAAAAAGTAGTCAAGCAATCATGTTATATTCAGCTAAGTTTTTAATTAAATGGATCATCAGTCTAATTAAGAAATTAAAGTGGGAATTAAATTAACTTACTGAGATAGCTGGATAGGTCCTCTTCCGAAGTATCTCCCATTACACGGCCACTGAGTGGAAGAACAGTAGCTGTTTGATTGGTCTTGTTCTCTAACAAAACAATATCCCCATGCATATGGACCATCTGGTGCAGTTGGCCATCCACCTACACATTTTTCACTTTTTTTTAGCTTTTCCCCTAGACCTCCCTATATATATATATATATATATATATAAAAAGAATTAATTAAGAAAATATTAATAAAATACCTGTTGTTTCATGGGAGGTTTGAGCCAAGAAAGCTGCAAGCTCTCTTCTCCGGACATCAGCACTTCCAGTGGTGCCAAATCCATTATAGGCAGCTGCAGCAGTTATAAAAGCATTGTAGGTGTAAAATCCATTAGCGCTGCATCTGGGATCGTTTCGGTACCTGAGCATTTGGTCAAACACGGATGCAGTAACGATGGATCCAACATCTCCGCTACCAGTACCACCAGTAGTACACTGACTTTGACAGTTATTTGCCGGTGAGCAGTGAGCGGGAGTGTTTCCACAGAAACCGAATTGGCTACAACAGTTCCCATTGGTGCATGGTCTGTTACCGCCTTGTGTCCCGCAATCTTGAGCAGAGACTAGTACTGTTGATGCTACCAACACAAAGGCTAGAGTAATGGTTATTAGCACCACAAACTTATCCATGGTTTTTTTTTTAAATTGTGTATTTAGATGGATCGAAGTTGGTGTATTTATGGTCATATCTTGTTTCCTTTTTTTCGCATTTGTGAGGTGGTCTTTTATTATTTTAATTACTTATATAATAATTTGTCAACCATGACTTCTTCTTTGACACGGCTTCCTTTATTATTATTACTCGTTCCATATAGGAGAATCTATCTTTTTTGGTTTACTTAACATATACTCCATGATTATTTGTAAAAATTGAAAAACAGAGAAAAAATCATAATTGACGAATGCCGTATCGAAGAAGTCAGTCAACAGAATTTAATTTTGTAGAAATTTCGATCAACAAATTAACAATCAACTTAATAATGGGCGGCTTTAGGCTTGCCCTTTCCATTATTTCATTTTTTAATTCTTAACTAACCGATAAATATTTTATTTTAAATATAAAAATTCTAAAAGATAATTAGGATAATCATTAGAATTTTAACATAATACTTAAATCATTATTTTTTTTAAATATTATATTATTAAATATAAAATACAATACATTATTATTAAACCTATAATTAAACAAATTATAGAAATAATTATCATTTTTCTCAAAACAACACAAAACCGTATTATAAAATCGATAAAGAAAAAAAACGAAACATTAAAATCGAGATGTATCGCGTTGTATTGCACGAGTACACTTCTAATATATATTAATGTATTTGATAGGTTGCATTAGGGGTGTAAATAGGTCAGGTTGGGTTGGGTTGGGTTGGGTTCGGGTTCAACCTATTTGTTAATTGAGTTGAAAACCTCAACCCAACCCAATTTGTTTAAATAAATGGGTTGAGATTTTCAACCCAACCCAACCTGGTACTTAAATGGTTGGTAGTGGTTTGACTTGTTTATGATTTATTCAACCCAACCTGTTTAATAAATGGGTTGAACCTGGGTTGACCCATTTAATTTTAAAGCTTTAAATAAAATAAAAAGGATTAAGACATAATTCCATGACAAATACACAAGTCACAACCACAAAACCAAATAAATTGTTCAAACTTTCAATAAACAGAACCATAAAGTGAAATAAACTGTTCAAAGTTTCAATAACACAACCATAAAGTCAAACAAATAAGTTTCTAAATTCTAAGTAACTCGACTTCCACTTTCACCGACTCCAAGGGAAGTCGTTGGGCATCGGCGTGGAAGGGAAGTCGTTGGGCATCGACGTGGAAGGGCAATCGTTGCTCGTTGGTCGTCGGCGTGGAAAGGCAGAGAATGGCGTCGCCGGCGTCGACGTGGAAGGGTTGGCATCGACAGTCGATCTCTTGGCTGGAAATGGAAGGAAGTGTCGGCAACTAGGGTTTAGAGAGTTTAGAATTTAAGTTTGAACGATGGCATGGAATATTGGAATGGAAGAAGTTCTCTTTAGTCTTTAGGGTCTGTTTGGTTGGCAGAATGATTTCTGTAGGAATGGAATCTGTCTAAGAAATTGAAATCTGAAAGGAATTGGAATGGAATGTTTTCAGGTTTGACCAACTGTTTGGTTGACAGAAAATGGAATGTAATCTTGAAATATGTCTGTTTGGTTTGTAATGGAATCGGAATGGAATTATGAAAAATGACAAAATAACATTTTCTTTAAAAAAAATCTTATAAACAATTTTAATAACATTTAATTGGAATAAAATCAGTAACCATAACCATATAAATCAGTACCAAAACCCAATATAAATCAGTAACCATAACCACATAAATCAGTAATATAAATCAGTAACCATAACCACATAAATCAGTAATATAAATCAGTAAACAAAACACATAAATCAGTAACATGGAGAGAAATCGCAAGACAAGAAATCGAGCAGAAAAGAAATCGCAAGAGAAGAAAACGAAAGAACTCAGATGTTGAATCATCCATATGTTTTGTAAAAACAATTGATGGATTCCTATGTTTTGTAAACCCAGATGTTGAATCATCCATATATTTTGTAAACCCAGAAAAATTTCGCACGATCTGCAGAAACATGAACACGAAGAAAGAAAAAAAAATACATACACTAATGATGCGGATAATTGGAATAGGATATTCACAAATCCCTACGAATTAGGTAACTTCCATGTTTAAAGGATTCTGGATATATTAATTAAAAAGCTGACAAAATCAAATTACTTAAATACCCCTACGGCTTAATATTAATTAATAATTAATTTTAATTAAATTTGGTAAAATGATTGGTTAAGAAGTGGTATACATAGTTTCTACAAATACATTGGTTTGTAAAAGAAACCTCCCATATATAACCGCCCATGTACTGAATCACATGTGATCCACTACATGAGCGGAAGCCCCCCGATCAGTTGTGAATCACATGTGATTCGGCAGTAGTGAATCACATGTGATTCGGTACATGGGCGGTGCTCCTCGCGTTTCTCGTAAATTGTTACGCTCCTCGTTTGAACCTTTCTCTCTCTCTCTCTATATATATATATTTAGAGAGTTATTATTTATTTATCTATTATAGAGAGTAAGATTGAGACTTCATTGAAGATATTATAGAGAGTAAAATAAAGATAAGAGAGTAAAATAGAGTGTTCATGATTTGAATGCTATTGGTTGTTAAATATTTTTTATTTCATTTAGTTTTATTTTAATTTCTACCATTGCTATCACATCAAATTTCTGAAAAACAATTTTGAGTTTTCTTTATACGTCTTTTTCCAAACAAATAAATTAAATTTCTAGAATTTTTTAATTTCTTTGATTTGTGTCTCTTTTTTATCATGTATCAGTACGTTTTAAATCTGTAATACATTTGTTAATTTCGAATTTTTTTGTCTAAAAATATATATATATTATATGTTTAAGATATATAGTGTAATTAACTTTTTAAGCTGATTGTATTTAGATGTGATAAATTAAGCATCCACCCACCACCCACTCGTACGTACGTCATGTACACATTAATAACATTTATCAAGTTGTTGAGAGAATTCTATATATAGGTTCACAAAACGTCATATTTCATGATTACTCTACTCATTATATGTGGCTTTGCAAATTGCAATTCGTTCAAGTTCAAGCGCCATCGCCATGCACCTATACCCGCCACCTAAATTAACTTGCCATTATTTTACGATTTTTGGAGATCAATTCATTATATATATATATATATATATATATAGCAACGTTGGCAGGTAGCTAGGTACACCTGGCAAACGTGTTGTGTCGTGTCGGGTCGGGTTCGAGTCGCGTTCAAAGTTAAATAGGTTGAGAATGTCTGACCCTAACCCGACCCGTTTAATAAACGGGTAAGAAAATCCCAACCCTAACCCGACTCGCCTAACCCGCCACGACCCGCCTAACCCGTTTAACATTTATAAAACTAAAAATTAAATATCGAAAATTCGCAAAAAATTACAAACCCAAAATTAAAATGAAAACATTATAAATGTAAATTTTATAGTTCAAAATTTTAAGTTCTAACCAAATTCAAAGCATTAAAAAATAAAAATCCAAAGCATTAAAAAGAAAACTCATAATATATATATATATATAGAGGAAAGTTCAAATGAAAACTCAAATTCAATTGTAAACATGAGGACAAATCTCGTCCATTGATCGCAGCCATATTTAAGCCATTTCTAAAATTCAGCTTTAGGGGTATTTTCGTCAAATTAGAATCAGCGCCTTGAATTTTTATTTTCTTTTTTAATTAAAAAACTTTTACCCCCTTAAATTTTAAAATAAATTATCTCAAAAATTACTAACATTTTAATCAAACAAATTACATCAAAAAAACGAGAATTTCGTGCTCTTCGATATGACATCCATCATGATATAGTTTTTTTTTCGATTTAACCGTTTTTACGTGAAATCGTGTATATGTGTTATATTCAGTCTGGATATATGGAATTATTCAGTCTGAATATAACACATATTCAGACTGAATATAACACATATTCAGTCTGAATATAACACATATTCAGACTGAATATAACACATATTCAGACTGAATATAACACATATTCAGACTGAATATAACACATATTCAGACTGAATATAACACATAAAACCATGCGATAAACACGACCAATAATTGTGTGGTAAAACCTAATATGTGGTATATGATATCACGTGATGATCAAGTTCTTCAAACCGAGATGTAGCTGAAAAATATGAGGCTAGCGGTAGTTGAACAATAACAAAATCAAAAAAATTCATGCGATGTATTGATATGTATGTCACCAAGAAAACCAAAGATGGATAATAACAGCAACAATATTCGATGAACAACACAGATGGTTAAGGGAGAATGGCCTTTAGTATGCATGCGTGGCATGTATATGCAATGTGAAAGACTGCAGCAATAGATGTGAACAAAAGAAGACGTGAGTGATGAATATGTGTTATATTCAGACTGAATATGTGTTATATTCAGTCTGAATATGTGTTATATTCAGTCTGAATATGTGTTATATTCAGACTGAATATGTGTTATATTCAGACTGAATATGTGTTATATTCAGACTGAATATGTGTTATATTCAGTCTGAATATGTGTTATATTCAGACTGAATATGTGTTATATTCAGTCTGAATATGTGTTATATTCAGACTGAATATAACACATATACACGATTTCACGTAAAAAACGGTTAAATCGAAAAAAAACTATATCATGATGGATGTCATATCGAAGAGCACGAAATTCTCGTTTTTTTGATGTAATTTGTTTGATTAAAATGTTAGTAATTTTTGAGATAATTTATTTTAAAATTTAAGGGGATAAAAAAATTTTAATTAAAAAAAAAATAAAAATTCAACAAAAATAGGCGCTGATTCTAATCTTTACAATTTTACCCCTGCGCGCTAAATATTCACTAAGTCATGGACAGAGTTTTCAACTTATTTACAAAATTGTCACCGTGTTTTTTTGCCATTGATCTCTTCACCAGATTATTAATCAACGGCTGTGGTTTGTCCTCACGTTTACAATTGAATTTGAGTTTTCATTTGAACCCACCCCTATATATATATATATATATATATATATATATATATATATATATAAACGGGTTATTTTTGAGTTGAAATTTTTGAGTTGAAATTTTTGACTCTGACCTTACCCGTGTAATTTTCGTGTCATGACATGTCAACCCATTTACTTAAACGGATTGAAATGTATTATCCAAACCCGTTTATTTCGTATAGAGTTAGCGTGTCTTGTCAGTTTTTGCCCGGTCTAACAGCAAGTTAGCTTTTGACTCTAAAATACTTGGTTTTAATAAACGGGACCAAACCTATTTTCATATATATATATATATATATATATATATATGTATATATATATATATATATATATATATATCCATGGTTCTGCTTCTGCCTGCCTGGATCCGAAAAATTTCGGGGTTGAAATTGAATACTCTTTAATAGAGGCCCAAAAGCCTTGTCCTTATGTTTCTTTAGTCTTGACAAGTATTATATTAGGGAAATTAATTAAAATGCCACAATTTTGACTTTGCTTTACCAAAATACCATAAATCTCGTGCAGTTTACCAAAATGCCACATTTTTCCGCGGTGGGCCTCGCGATCGCGGGCCCCAGCCCACGTGTCCCACATCTTTGGCCAAATAACCCGCGGAGGTCCCTCAAGAATACCCGCGGAACAGGTTTGGCCCCTGCCCGCGGAGGTTGGCCGCGATCGCGGGCTAACCCGCCACGTGTCCCACAACTTTGGCCCAAAAGTCTCGCGGAGGTCCCTCAAGAATGCCCGCGATACAAGTTTGGCCCCTGCCCGCGATGGGCTGAAAATTTTCACTTTCAGCCCCTGTACTTGAACGAATCTTGCATGCTTTTACTGTTTGTTTCCACAATTATTGTACTTTGAAGACCAATTTGTGGTTCAAATTCACTGGCATGTTTTCATCAATGTTGAATCAGTGTTTTTGGAATACCAATTTGTGGATGAAATGAGAGATTGGTTGTCATCAATGTTGGTTGTTTCATCTATAAATAGATGTAAAATGCAATCCATAATCGACACCGATTCCATACTTCTTTCTTACTTTCTTTCTTCAATATTTTGTTTTTGAGATACTACTGAAAAAATGAGTTCATCTGTTGCAAAAGCTAAGCTATATTTCTGTTTCGATGGTGAATGGGTGCAAAACAACAATGAGTGGAATTTTGCTTATAAATCTAAGCATGGTGTAAAATTGCCAGTAAACTTTGCTTATCAGAAGTTTGTTGCATACGCCATGCAAAAATGTGAAATCGACCCTTATGCTGTTTGCAAGTTAGCGTTCAAGAATGGTGATGGGTCATTTGTGGAGTTATGCAACGATGGGGATATCTCTGGTTTTATGCACTTTGCAGCCGAATCAGGCCGCCATTCGTTTTTGTGTATGTCGAATCCGACGAATACGATGACGAAGGTGACGACGACGGTGACGACGACGACCTCCAAATAGAGCAGCCTGGTTCTCAATTTCAGGCGTCCCACGGCCAAACAGTTCATTTAGATCATGCATATGGTCTTAACGACTGTATTCCTGATTATGTTCCGGAGACGCAACAACAACAAGCACAACCACAAGAAGGGCGTTGTGCTGGAGTTGCTGATGACGAAACCTACGTTTTCAGAACGGGTAATTTTGATATAGACAGATCACATACCGATAGTGATGATCACGAAGAATATACCCCTAGTAGAAAATCATGTAGTCAGATAAATGACTTTTTTGATATGCCTCCTATTCTTCCAGACCAGAATACCCAGACACAAACCTACGAACCTACACCTTATAATCGTAGTGAAAGGTTAAGAGTAGGTCAGATATTTGATTCAAATGATCACTTGGCAAGTCAGGTCGGACTTAAGTTCTTGGAAGAGGGTTTCGAAAGTCACACGCCGAATTCTGACAAAAGCAGATACATAGTTGAATGTGCGAGAGAAAACTGTAAGTTGAGGATGTACGCGATTTCCGCGGGAGGGAAAGGAGGGGAGTTACTTATTAGAAAGTTGCACGACGTACACACTTGTTCGAGGACGCAACTGAATCCCCACCACAAACAAGCCACAAAAAGGACTTTGGGTGCGATACTGAAAGGCAAATTTCTTGATGCTAGCAGGTCATTGCGTCCAAAGGACATCATGGACGATGTACACCAGCAGTTCGGCGTCACGATTGGTTACCACCAAGCTTGGCGCGCGCGATGCAGGGCACTGCTATTGGTGAGAGGCACGTTCGAGGAGTCGTATGAACGACTCCCAGCATATTTATATAATTTGCAGCTGCAGAATCCAGGTACTGTCACCCAGCTAAGGACCGATTCACATGGACGGTTTGAGATGTGCTTCGTGGCCCTTGGACCCGCGGTACGTATTTTAACACGTCATATGTTTACACATTATAAACCATAACATTTACAAAGGAAAACCACCTATGTTTTTGCAGATCCGCACATTTCTGGCAAATCTACGTCGTGTCCTGGTAATAGACGCAGTCCATTTAAAGGGTCGTTACTTGGGTATGATGTTCCTGGCGGTTGCCATGGACGGGGATAACTCCATCGTTCCAGTAGCTTTCGGCGTAGGCAAGTCCGAAACCGGGGACGAGTGGACTTGGTTTCTGTCCATGTTGAGACAAGCTATCGGAGACCCGCAAGGGTTGGTGTTTATGACCGACAGGGCTCCTTCCATAAGCGCCGCAATCTCTGCCATGTACCCAAACGCCCCTCACGCCATATGCTGTCGACATTTGGAGATGAACGCCAAAACCAGGGACAAACGTATTACCACCTACAAGGATGTATACTGGGCAGCATGCAGAGCATATACAGATCGGGAGTTTAACCGGTACATGAATCTGCTACGATTTAAAGCCAAGGAAGCAGCCAAAGTCATGGACGAAGCTGGACCGGAGAGGTGGTCCGCGGCCCATTTTCCTGGACAACGGTATGACATTCTGACCTCCAATAGTGCAGAGTCGGTGAATGCACTCTCCCGTTTTGCGCGTAGATGTCCGATTGTTAATCTTATGGACTACTTTCGGACCTTTCAACAAGAGTGGTACCAACTTCGACGCTGAAAAGGAGCTGAGCTGCAAAGTAGACTCACACCAGCGACAGAGGAGATAGTTCTCTTCAGGGCGCGTCACGCGGCGACATGGAGGGTAAAAGAAATCGGGTATGGGAGGTACGAGGTTCGGGATGACCATCTTCACGCGACTGTGCATATGACCGACCACACTTGTTCGTGTCGCGAATGGGAAAAATATGGGTTACCGTGCGGCCATGCCATCGCTGCGGCAAGACATATGGGTCGTAGAGATTGCAGCGACTTGGCTGTACCTTTCTTCACGTCCGAATATTACCGGAGAACATACATGGAGGTAATAAATCCAGCTGGACCCCCTGAAGCATGGGTGTATCCACCCGACCCGCTTCCGCCATGCTATCCACCTTTAATCGATAAGAACAGAGTCGGGAGACCGAGAAAGAACGACCGACGTCCATCACGTGGTGAAGGTTCGATACAGCGAAGATGTACTCGGTGCCAATGCATAGGACATACTCGTGGAGAGTGTCCAAATCCCACCCCTTCAACCGTGTCAAGGAGTAGACGCACAAGCACTCAACTAAGTAACACCGCGGGCCCGTCAGAGCTTGAACCACATGGAACTATATCATATGATACTGTTGATCTAAACGTTGATTTCCCTTGATTGGGACGATAAGTATTGTATGTTTAGTGCGTTATAATTTATCAAACATAACTTATGTGCGTTGATTTCCATTCATCTTTGTTTCACAGACCCACAACCATTAGAAAACGGTGGTTTAACAAGAATAGATAGAGCCACCACACTTTTTATCTCCCCCATCTCCATTTGGTTTCCTCAATCTTCTGTTTCACAAACACATCCATTTTGTGCTTTCACTTTACCATTTTTTTCTTGTAATTTCATTTTGTGTTAGAGAAAAGACAGGGACCTAAGTTGTGTTAGAGCAAAGACAGGGACCTAAGTGCAGTAAAAGCATCCACATTTGCCTATAAATAACCTACGCTAGATTAGTCGTAAAACACATAAACGATAACATATTATTCGTTAACGTATTCTTACATGGCATCCCCAAACCTTCATGTTTGGTGCTTTAGGCGTTTATCTGAATCGCTTTCAGACACTGGTAAAGAGTTATATGGTTAGTGTTCATGTTTCATTGAGTTTTTTGCTTGTTTCTACGAACTAACTATATTAATTAATGTTCATCAACAGATAAATATCCACAGTTGTTCACCATGAAAATCCACCATGGTGGTTACTTTACGGAACCACCTAAAAGACATTATTTTCGTGGTCTAGAAATTTATGTTGACATGTTAGATGTAGAGGATCTTTCTATGCAACTGCTTGAACAGATCATGAAAGAGCTGGAATATGAAGAACCAAAATAAAATAGGTTGTATTTTAAGAGGCCGAATGCAGACTTCTTGACTGGACTGGTAGAATTGAGTACCGACGAAGATGTAGCCAACATACGCAGTATGTTGACGGCCATACTGTCTCAACAGTTTACACATTTTTAGCCTATCTATTCAAGCATAAGTTGCTTCAATCATTTCTACACTTGCACGTACACACAAGGAATATGTTTTCTTGTCATAACGTTCATAGAAATTCCTTAGTGTTTTTCGATGATTGAATTGAAGCCCTGGAGGAGTGAACATCAAAAAACTCCTTTCAAAAGTACATCTGTTGTACTAAGTGGCTTTGTGCAACTTACATGCATTTTAACTGTCTCATTCGTTGATTCAGGGTTACAACTTTCATATTATCTGAATTTGAAAAGATTCGGATAAACATTTTTGGAATTGACGGTTAAACAGATCAAGAGGAGGAGATTGTTTCTGGTACTCAAAAGAGAATGCTGAAATTGAACAAGAGTTTTGATGATCATGATGCTCACAATCATCAAAAAGGGGGAGAAATATCAAACATAAGAAAATAGGAAGATAGCTTGAATATCTCAATTTCCAAGAGTCAAAGTTGATATTTGCCAAAGTCAAAGAAAGGCAATTCAAGAAGTTTAAGAAGATTAAATGTGTGAAGATAAAAAGACAGTTCGTGCTTAAAGATTATTCAAGAATGTATTCAAGCTCAAAGCCCGTTAAAACCTCAAATCCCGTTCATGTTCAAAGACTGAAGAAATTTCTCAAAAGTCAAAGCTGCAAAGATTAGTGATACGAAGATTCGAAGATATAAAGATTTTGTTTTGAAGAGTTTGATCAACGCTACACAAATTTAAAGTTCGTTTTTTCAAGATTTTGTGACTATTTATTTCTGAAGAGCCTAATGAAGTTTAAAGTTGTCAAAGTGGATTCTTGATGATAAAGCTTATCTGAAGATTAAAGAGCTGAAGACCATCATCATAATTTTTTAAATCTTGAATCCATAGGGGGAGATTGTTAGTACCAAATGTATTCAAGATTTAGGGTAAATGTAATTAGTCAACAATAGTCAAAGTCAAGGTAATTGTTAGGATTGGTCAATGGTATAAATAGTGGGTTGTAAGGGAATTGTGAGAGTAGCACATTGGTAGTAGCACATTGTAGAGAGTCACCATACGTGAGTGTGTGTGTGAATGAGATATGACCTCTTGAGAGAGAATATTGTTCTACATTCATATCTTGTATCAATTCTCATCTCTAATCAAGTTCTATTGTGTAAATCATTGTTATCTGAAAACTCTCACGGGGAAAGTTTGCTCGTTTAAGACTTTTCTAAGTTGCAGACCGCTCGAGTTCAAGGGGGCGGATGATCCGGTTGTTTGTATGAACTGGATTCGAGAGATGGAACAAGCATTCTGAACTAGTGAGTGTAGGGAAGGCCAAAAGGCGAAGTTCGGATCCCAAATGTTGAGAGGGGCAACCCTCACTTGGTGGAATGTTTACTCCACTTCTCTAGAGGCGGCGGTGTTAGCCAAATTGAGTTGGACGACTTTCAAGAAGAAGGTACCTGAAGAGTATTGCAATGAGAGAGCGATGGACCGGATTGAAGAAGAGTTCCGGAATTTGGAAAAAGGGAACCATGCATGTGAAAGAGTATAATCGGCAATTTATGGATAAGTTGGGGTTGGTGGGACATCTAGTCCCGACCGAGAAAGAGAAGATCAAGGCTTACATCAAGGGTCTTCCATCGGACATGATGACTATGGTCCAAGTGTCCAAGGCCTCTACCCTTCGTGAGGCGGTTGAAGAAGCCCAGTTAGTGGAGGATGCGTATAGTCGAGGCAAGGAGGAAAGTGTTGGATTACCGGAGAAGAGAAAGTGGGAAGGGAGTTATATGCCCTCTAAGAAACCAAGACCGTTCAACAACAATCAAAGGGGAGTCGATCCTAGGCGTGAGGCTAGGTGGTGCTCCAAATGCCGAAGCAAACACTTTGGCCTACGCAACTTTATTCCCGGGAATCGCTACAAGTGCGGTAAGTTCGGGCATTCTTTCAAGGACTGTCCAGTCAAGGGGTTGATGTGTTTCGAATGCAAAGAGCCGGGCCATTTTAGAGGGGGTTGCCCGAAATTGAGGATTGGAGGAAGTGGGGAAAAGAAAGTGGATCCTCCGAAAGCGACGAGAAGAGCTTTCAAGATGACGAAAGAGGAGGCAAAGACTTCGACGGATGTAGTGTCGGGTACGTTTATCCTAAACTTCATACCTACACATGTGTTATTTGATTTGGGTGCAAGTTTCTCGTTTGTGTCAATTTCTTTTTGCCAAAAGTTGTCTATGCCCACTAGTAGTTTAGAGGACGCTATAGTGGTAGAAATAGCGGACGGTGGTTAACTAGTAGTCTGTGACGTGCTAAGGGGTTGCATGTTGGAGATCGAAGGAAAGAAATTCGCAATTAACTTATTACCGATGGTGATTGGAGGATTTGATGTGGTAGTCGGAATGGATTGGCTAGCCACAAACCAAGCCGAGATCTTATGCGCGAAGAAGTTAATTCGTATTCCCTTTCCGGATGGAAGTTTTGTGGTCGCTTTCGGGGAACGGAGGAAGGGAGATGTGGCAATCATCTCTACGTTGAAAGCGCGCAAATGTTTAGTCAAGGGGTGTGCGTCTTTCTTGGCTTACGTAATTGACGCTAAGTTGGAGAAAAGAAAACTAGAGGATGCGAGGGTGGTGTGCGAATTTCCCGATGTATTTCCGAAGGACTTGTCGGGTTTGCCACCGGGCCATCAGGTGGAATTCAAGATAGATTTGGTTCCAGGAGCGGCTCCGATCGCTAGAGCTCCCTACCGGTTAGCTCTATCCGAGATGCCAGAAATTATGGCGCAACTTCAAGAACTTTTGGAGAAGGGGTTTGTGAGAACGAGCTCGTCTCCGTGGGGAGCCCCGGTCTTGTTTGTGAAAAAGAAAGACGGCACGATGAGAATGTGTATCGACTACCGGGAATTGAATAAAGTAACCGTGAAAAATAAGTACCCACTCCCTAGGATCCACGACTTGTTCGACCAACTTCAAGAAGCAGGGTGCTTCTCAAAGCTTAGTTTCTTTGTATTTTGTACGTGTGTGAAATCATTTGTGATTGAAAGAATAGATCCTAGGGAGAGATATTGTTGAGATCCTATTTTGTGAGAACATTGTGTAAACATTCTAAATAGTGATATAGCCATCTTTGTTGATCTTGATCTTGTGTATTGATTATATGTATTGGACTTGATTCTAGGACTAACAAACGCCTCTCCTAAATCACAATGAAAGTCAATCGAATGTGTTGCCTTTTTCTCTCTATTGTCGCCTTCTGCTCCACAGTATATATTTTCTGTCATATTTCTGCAACTTTTTTGCTTTATTTTCATCATCATTGTTGTTGACAATCGAAAAACCAACTATATCAAATCATAGGGCTTTGCGACATTGATACTCGCAGCAAAATAGTTGTTTAGGCTAGGGTATATGATGTTAGGGTCATAAAATGAAATCATTTGGAATGACTGGTCGCAAAGTGGCTAAGGTGCACATAATCAAAAGTAAAAAGGTAACGCTAATTTAACATAATCATAGAAATCAAGCACACATTGTTTGGTATCATCTTTTAAAACACACTTGATATTGTAAGCAAGTAAATGTCATCGATCCTAATGGTTTTCTTTACTACTCAACAGCAAAATAAAATCGAGAGCATGTTATTATGAACTTGAAAAATCATGAAGCATGTACATAGAACAAAAAGTTTCTATCACTGGGAAATAATTTGTCGCATGTGTATATGTCAGGTCCGCTCGCGTGGTTTCCACTAATGTGTCGTTATGCCTTCAGTTACTCGTGTCTCAATAATATTATATACCGCCGACAATGATAATTTTTCGATATCATGCAATTTCATAACAATCAGCTATGTAAAAGCATTTATAGCAAGAAAGTTATTATAGACATTGTAAGTCGATGGTGATACCATGAGAGAAACCCCAAATCTTACCCACTATCATCAATGTCCATCAAATAACAAGCAAAATTGCATACAGTTACAAACTTTCTCTTTTTCAACTTGAATTTATTCTATTTTAGGTTTATATAATTGAAATTGAAAGAAAGTCAAGTATGTATTCAGTTTCGATCCGCCAAACTGGTTATAAAACGAAACCAAATTATTTGGTTCCATTTTCAGTTTCGTTATTTTTTATCGTTAGGTTTTGGTTCGGTGAGGTCCATTCCGGTCTCCGTAGGTTTTAACTTTTAACCAACGCCGACCCCTCTATATATGAAGGATCAATGTTTGAAGTTCAAATAATTAAAAAAAAAGCATTTTATTCAGCTTATTAAGGATGATTCAAGAAATAGGCATTACACAAGCAAGTTATAACTTGGCTCTTTATTATACGTACGTAATTGGAGACCGACTCGATCGCTATGCAAAAGGCCTTTGATTGTTGCAATCAAGATTATCTCCAGGACTAACTCCCAACATGCTGCAATACCTTCGGTAGAAACCAATCCTATCTTGCACCCGGTTGTCCTGACCTATCCCACATTCCAAACCTCCATTGATGATGTTTGTGATGACTCCAAAACCCGGTACACGACCAGCAGAAGTGTCTGCAGCAGATGGTGTCCACCTTCCAGTGATCACATCATGGCTTGATGGCTTGTTATCTTGTGGAGTCATCCAGAACCATATGGCCGAACGGAAAGATAAGGTTGCATCGGTGGCTAACAGATCAGGGTTGTTGATCAAATCCCTCCCAATTGACCTTCCAAACAGCCCATAGTTGTAGTTGCTGTCAAAAAGTAGTCAAGCAATCATGTTATATTCAGCTAAGTTTTTAATTAAATGGATCATCAGTCTAATTAAGAAATTAAAGTGGGAATTAAATTAACTTACTGAGATAGCTGGATAGGTCCTCTTCCGAAGTATCTCCCATTACACGGCCACTGAGTGGAAGAACAGTAGCTGTTTGATTGGTCTTGTTCTCTAACAAAACAATATCCCCATGCATATGGACCATCTGGTGCAGTTGGCCATCCACCTACACATTTTTCACTTTTTTTTAGCTTTTCCCCTAGACCTCCCTATATATATATATATATATATATATAAAAAGAATTAATTAAGAAAATATTAATAAAATACCTGTTGTTTCATGGGAGGTTTGAGCCAAGAAAGCTGCAAGCTCTCTTCTCCGGACATCAGCACTTCCAGTGGTGCCAAATCCATTATAGGCAGCTGCAGCAGTTATAAAAGCATTGTAGGTGTAAAATCCATTAGCGCTGCATCTGGGATCGTTTCGGTACCTGAGCATTTGGTCAAACACGGATGCAGTAACGATGGATCCAACATCTCCGCTACCAGTACCACCAGTAGTACACTGACTTTGACAGTTATTTGCCGGTGAGCAGTGAGCGGGAGTGTTTCCACAGAAACCGAATTGGCTACAACAGTTCCCATTGGTGCATGGTCTGTTACCGCCTTGTGTCCCGCAATCTTGAGCAGAGACTAGTACTGTTGATGCTACCAACACAAAGGCTAGAGTAATGGTTATTAGCACCACAAACTTATCCATGGTTTTTTTTTTAAATTGTGTATTTAGATGGATCGAAGTTGGTGTATTTATGGTCATATCTTGTTTCCTTTTTTTCGCATTTGTGAGGTGGTCTTTTATTATTTTAATTACTTATATAATAATTTGTCAACCATGACTTCTTCTTTGACACGGCTTCCTTTATTATTATTACTCGTTCCATATAGGAGAATCTATCTTTTTTGGTTTACTTAACATATACTCCATGATTATTTGTAAAAATTGAAAAACAGAGAAAAAATCATAATTGACGAATGCCGTATCGAAGAAGTCAGTCAACAGAATTTAATTTTGTAGAAATTTCGATCAACAAATTAACAATCAACTTAATAATGGGCGGCTTTAGGCTTGCCCTTTCCATTATTTCATTTTTTAATTCTTAACTAACCGATAAATATTTTATTTTAAATATAAAAATTCTAAAAGATAATTAGGATAATCATTAGAATTTTAACATAATACTTAAATCATTATTTTTTTTAAATATTATATTATTAAATATAAAATACAATACATTATTATTAAACCTAGTGAAGGGTTGGAAGGGTTGGCATCGACGGTCAATCTCTTGGCTGGAAATGGAAGGAAGTGTCGGTAGCTAGAGTTTAGAGAGTTTAGAATTTAAGTTTGAACGATGGCATATGGAGTATTGGGATGGAAGAAGTTCTCTTTAATCTTTAGTCATTTAGTGAACCATATTTAGTTTTTTTATTAAGTTTTTAATTATTAATTACAATTAAATAATGATAGTAAATTAAAAACAAGTCATAAATGGATTACAAACAGGTTGTAAATGGGTTAAAAACAGGTTGTGAATGGGTTAAAAAATGTTGTAAATTGGTTGAAATCAGGTCGAAAATTTCAACTCAACACAACCCGTTTGTTAATTAGGTTAGGTGGGTTGACCCAATTAACTTAAATGGGTTGAAAATCTCAACCCAACCTGCTACTATTGGGTTGAGTTCAAGTTGGGTTGACGGATTAGATCACTTTTTGCCACCCATAGGTTGCAACTTCAAATCTCTTTTAACTCTTTTCTTAATTTTTTGTAACAACAACAAAAAAGAGCACTTGGTATTGTAAAAAATTACTTGTACATCATTTGTAATAAAACAGAAATTTTAATGATTTATAATTTTTAACTTTGCATTATGCTAATAATTACATGTATATGCTTGAAACTTTTGTGCATGTGCCTTGAGCTTAAAATCCATTTTCTATTTTACCAAATCTAAGGAGACAGTAACAAAATCGACGTTAAAGTACACCTTTGAAAAATATCTCATCAACATATATTTTATAGGGAAATTAATTAAAATACCCTAAGTCAAACATTGAGTTACCAAAATACCCTAAATTTTTTCAATTTTGCAAAAATACCCAAAATACCCGCGATGAGGTCCCGCGATCGTGGGATACGGTGACGTGGCACGTATTTTGGCCCCAAATGCCCCGCGAAGCCCCTCAACTTTGGCCGCGGTGCACTTTTGGTCCCTGCCCGCGATCGCAGCCCGCGATGGCCCGAATTTTACACTTTTGGTCCCTGAAATTTACACTTCCAGCCCCTGAAAATTTACACTTTCAGCCCCTAAACTTAGACGAATCTTGCATGCTTTTACTGTTTTTTTCCACAATTATTGCACTTTAAAGACCGATTTGTGGTTGAAATTCATTTGCATGTTTGAATCAATGTTAAATCAATGTTTTTGGAATACCAGTTTGTGGATGAAATGAGAGATTGGTTTTCTGATATGTTGGTTGTTTCATTGATAAATAGACGTAAAATGCAAGCCATAATCCCCACACAACGATTTCATTGTTGCAATATTTCTTTCTGCAATATTTTGTGTTTGAGATACTACTGAAAAAATAAGTTCATCTGTTGCAAAAGCTAAGCTATATTTCTGTTTTGATGGTGAATGGGTGCAAGATAACAATGAGTGGAATTTTGCTTATAAATCTAAGCATGGTGTAAAAGTGTCAGTAAACTATACTTATCAGAAGTTTGTTGCATACGCCATGCAAAAATGTGGAATCAACTCTTCTGATGTTTGCAAGTTAGTGTTTAAAAATGGCGATGGGTCATTTGTGGATTTATCCAACGATGGGGATATCTCTACTTTTCTGCACCTTGCAGTCGATTCAGAAAGACCCCCATTACTCTTTGTGTATCCCGGCGTATCCGACGGTGACGGCGACGGTGACGACGACGGTGACGACGACGGTGACGACGACGAAGACCTCCAAATAGAGCAGCCTGATTCTCAACAACAACAACCACCACAACCACACGAATGGCGTACTGCTGGAGTTGCTGATGACGAAACCCACGTTTTCAGAACGGGTAATTCTGAAATAGACAGATCAGACACCGATAATGATGATCACGAAGAATATACCCCTAGTAGAAAATCATGTAGTCAGATAAATGACTTTTTTATATGCCCCCTATTCTTCCAGACTCCCATACCCAGACACAAAGCTACGAACCTACACCTTATATTCGCAGTGAAAGTTTAACAGCAGGTCAGATATTCGATTCGAAGGATCTCTTAGCAAGTCATATCGGACTCAAGTTCTTGGAAAAGGGTTTCCAAAGTCGCGTGCGGGCATCTGACAAAAGCAAATACGTAGTTGAATGTGCTAGAGAAAAGTGTGAGTGGAGGTTGTACGCGATTCACACGGGTCCCAAAGGAGGGACGATAATGATTAGAAAGTTGCACGACGTACACACTTGTACGAGGACGCAACTTAATCCCCACCACAAACAAGCCGGCAAAAAGACTTTGGGTGCGATCCTGAAAAACAAATTTCTTGATGTTAGCAGGTCATTGCGTCCAAAGGACATCGTCCACGACGTTCACCGGCAGTTCGGCGTCACGATTGATTACCACCAAGCGTGGCGTGCACGCTGCCATGCACTGTTTATGGTGAGAGGCACGTTCGAGGAGTCGTATGAACGACTCCCGACATATTTATATAATTTGTAGCTGCAGAACCCTGGTACTGTCACGCAGCTACGGACCGATTCACGTGGACGGTTTGAGATGTGCTTCGTGGCCCTTGGACCCGCGGTACGTATTTTAACACGTCATATGTTTACACATTATAAACTATAACATTTACACATTATAAACTATAAGATTTTAACCTATGTTTTTGCAGATCCGCACATTTCTGGCAAATCTACGTCGTGTCCTGATAATAGACGCAGCCCATTTAAAGGGCCGTTACTTGGGTATGATGTTCCTGGCGGTTGCCATGGACGGGGATAACTCCATCGTTCCAGTAGCTTTCGGCGTAGGCAAGTCTGAAACCGGGGACGAGTGGACTTCGTTTATGTCCATGTTGAGACAAGCTATCGGAGACCCGCAAGGGTTGGTGTTTATGTCTGACAGGGCTCCTTCCATAAGCGCCGCAATCTCTGCCATGTACCCAAACGCCCCTCACGCCATATGCTGTCGACATTTGGAGATGAACGCCAAATCCAAGGACAAACGTATTACCACCTACAAGGATGTCTATTGGGCGGCATGCAGAGCATATACGGATCGGGAGTTTAACAAGTACATGAATATGCTACGATACAATGTCAAGGAAGCAGCCAAAGTCTTTGACGATGCTGGACCGGAGAGGTGGTCCGCGGCCCATTTTCCTGGACAACGGTATGACATTCTGACCTCGAATAGTGCAGAGTCTGTGAATGCACTCTCTCGTTTTGCGCGTAGATGTCCGATTGTTAATCTTATGGACTACTTTCGGGCCTTTCAACAAGAGTGGTACCAAATTCGACGCCTAAAAGGAGTTGAGATGCAAAATGCACTCACACCAACAACGGAGAATATCGTTCAGTACAGGGCGCGTCGTGCGGCGACATGGCCGGTAAGAGCAATCGGGTATGGGAAGTACGAGGTGCATGATGACTATATTCACGCGATTGTGAATATGGAAGACCACCTTTGTTCGTGTCGCGAATGGGATAAATCTGGGTTACCGTGCGGCCATGCCATCGCTGCAGCAAGATATATGAGTCGTACAGATTGCAGCGACTTGGCTGTACCTTTCTTCACGTCCGAATATTACCGGAAAACATACGTGGAGGTAATAAACCCAACTGGACCCCCTGCAGCATGGGTGTATCCACCCGACCCGCTTCCACCATGCTATCCACCTTTAATGGATAAGAACAGGGTCGGGAGACCGAGAAAGAACGACCGACGTCCATCACGTGGTGAAAGTTCGATACAACGAAGATGTACTCGGTGCCAATGCGTAGGACACACTCGTGGAGAGTGTCCAAATCCCGCCCCTTCAACCGTGACAAGGAGACATTCTGTCAGTCACACCCCGGGCCCGTCACAGCTTGAACCATATGGAACAAACCCATATGATACTGTTGATCTAAACACTGATTTGTAAATGATATATATACACAGCTAGTTTGTATTCCATCCAACATGCTCTTCATCTTCAATCTTTCTGACCCTTCTTCAACGGCTTCTGCTTTTGCAACCACGTATGGCCATTGTGTACCACAACCCGGACACACTTTAGCAAATGAGTTGAGGGTTGTCATATATTCTACAAGAGGAGTAGGCCCACGTGGATAGAGTACGGCTACCAAAATCTAGCATCATTAACAAACAAAACCCCATGTTTGTTTATCCGAATGAGGTAACCTCTGACTTGACCTTGCATGATGTATCCAACCTAACCGTGGTTCAGCGGCTTAAAAACTACTTTTCAGATAAATTAACAACAACAAAAAATACAAAACAACAACACAGTAAAAAAAATACAAACAACAACACAGTAAAAAAAATACAAAACAACAAAAAAATACAAAACAACTAAAACAACCACCACCTACTTAAAAATTGATTTAGTTTCATCAATCCAAGCTTGCTACTCGTTTACCTTCGCTTGAATAATTGCGAAGTCTTGCAGAATATGGTGAATTGCTTCTTGTTCTCGACGAACACGAGCCTCTCGAGCTTTTATATCCCCTTTCATCCTTTTGATCTCCCTGTCTTCCTCTTCGATCTTTCTCAAATGGACTGTCTTCCTGTCCATAATTTTTTTTTCCACTCTTCTGTTAGTTCATCTATCTCCTTTTCCTTTTTTGCTATGGCGACCTCGATTTGAGGTGGCATTTTTTCAGGAGTAGACTTAGGGTTTGATGACGATGCCATTTGTGGATGAAATGAGAGAAGAGAAAGCAATTCAAAGAAAGAAAGCAAGAGAGAAATCAAGAAAGAAAGCAAGAAACAAGTGTGAATTGTGAATTGCATATTACTGATATTTATGGATGAAATCTCAAAAGTGCAAATGAATTTCAACCACAAATCCGTCTTCAAAGTACAATAATTGTGAAAAAAACAGTAAAAGCATGCAAGATTCGTCTAAGTACAGGGGCTGAAAGTGTAAATTTTCAGGGACCAAAAGTGTAAAATTCGGGCCATCGCGGGCAGGGACCAAAAGTGCACCCCGGCCAAAGTTGAGGGGCTTCGCGGGGCATTTGGGGCCAAAATACGTGCCACGTCACCGTATCCCGCGATCGCGGGACCTTATCGCGGGTATTTTGGGTATTTTTGCAAATTAAAAAAATTTAGGGTATTTTGGTAACAGTTGGTCAAACTTAGGGTATTTTAATTAATTTTCCTATTTTATATGATACTTATTTTTATAAAATATATTTTTTAAATAATATCATATAAAAAATTAATAGAACTCTCTTTTAGTTTAAAAAAGTTTTGAAGAAATCCAAATGTGTGGTACACCTATTGTTATATTTTTACATAGGATGTATAATGATTATCATATAAACTTAATTCTTATAAAATAATTTATTATATGACTCGGACATTTTTTACGTTTTAAAAACTATATTTTGTTATAATAAAAGTTGGTTAACACTCTGATTCTCAAGCATATTCTATCCTAATATTTTAAAACATTTCGGCTATGTTTGGCAAACTAGCTGATAAGCTAATTGATTACTGATAAGTTAGCTAGTAGCTGGTAATCTAGCTTATAAACAAATTATGTTTGGCAAAAACTAGCTTTTAAGAGTATCTTCAACTTCTCTAAAATGAAGAACTAAAAGTCAAAATCTCTATGCACACAAAAATCACTTTCATTTAACCGATTCTCTATTTTGGAGATTTCAGAATTAATTATATCACTAAAATATTCAATACAACTCATTAAATATTATCTCTCTCTCCTAAACATTTATACTATATTATAATGCATTTGAAAAAACATCTTAAAAACAAGTTTTTATGCATCAAGTATTGTTTATCGATGCATATTACTTAAAATTCAAAATTACAACTAATGATGCATGAGTACAACTATTTAAAGCTCCAGTTTAAATTCATAACTAACTAATAAACGTAATCAAATACAGGATAAACATCTTATTTATAAAATATAATCAGGATAATTATAAATTCTTACAGAATACTTAATTGTTTTTAACAAAAAACATTATATTATTAAACTTAAAATAATTCACATTATTATTAAACCTGTTATAAACTAAACTAAACAATTTATAAAACATTATCGTTTTCTTAAACTACACAAAACCGTATTACAAAATTGACAAAGACAAAAAAATTAAATAAAATATTATAGTCCAGATGTATCGCGCGGCATTGCACGGGTACATTTCTCGTATAATTTAAAGAAAATTTATTATAAAAAATCATTTATGTCTCATATGTAATCATTTTTGGAGATATTATTATAAATTTATTTGCACCATCTCTCTCATACTCTTTTTTAGGAGAAGGTTTTGGAAAATCTGTTGTAACAAGAATCTCCAAAATCTCCATTATGTAGAAGTTGTTGGAAATCCTCTAAACATGTAAAATAAAATAAAAACAATTTGAAAAAAATATTTAAATACAAATATTTCATAATATTATTCAAATTGTTGTAGAATAAATGTGTCATCGTCTAAAGGATATGACGATAGAGATAGGGATAGAGATAGATTAGAATTGAAATATCTTGTTGTTATCTACTTGTAACTCATCCCTATATAAAGGGCTTATGATTAATGAGAATTACGATTCATTCTCTCCATTCTATTATGTTCTAATCGCTTTTCTCTTCAACACGTTATCAGCACGTAAGCTCGATCGGTTAATTCATCAATTGATTTTCGGCTTCCAACCTCATCAATCAATTCATCTATTACTACTGCAATCCAAGTAAGAAATTTCTACACTTTATGTTATTAATATTGTCAATCGATCTACCTTTACTGTATATATATATACACACACACCTTGTCAGAGCATATAAATTCAGTTGTTTGAAATTATTTGAGATAATTCGTTAGCTAGCTAGTAGGAATTGGAGTTAAGCGTAGATTCAAATCCGTCGTAAGACTTAGGTATCGATCAATTTTCTTTTGTGGGTTAAAAGTAAAGCCCTTTGAGAATTAAAGTTAGGATTGGATTTGAACCACAGCTTCTCGTTTTCTCATGAAGGTTGATCATGGTGTATGAAAAAAATATGATTTAGGGTCCTTAGGCTAATTGACGGCATCCCCTTTTCTTGATAAAATATTTTATTTGTTGTTTGACTTTTTTGTTTATTAAATAACCTTTAATTCTTTTAATTATTTATTTATATATTAAATAAATATACACTTTCACTTTGGTATTGTCGTAGTAAATTATGCCATATGTTTATTTTGTTAATGTTATATTTAAACCAATCATATGGTTATATTTAAATTATTTTGAATTAATTAATATTTATCTTGACATTTGATTATTTTATACTTCGATTCATGTTTAATTTAAATTCATAGTTTTAAGATTGATTATTTTATTCAAGTAACTGTCAATTTAATTATCAAATTATAAATTACTAATTACAATTAAGATAAGAATTTAAACGTTATATTTGTGATTAGGAACCATATGATCATTAAAATGTTGTATTGTTTGTTTAGTTATTTGAGATAATATTGAATATTTTGTTTTGTTTTAAAGGTTTATTTAAATGTTTATCTTGATTGTGAGTTTTTACTCATAATTATCAACTTTATAATTAATTTTTGGAAGTTACACTTCCACCCCCATATATTTTGGTATTTCACCAAAAGCTCCAAAAATAACATGAAAATATTAAAATATTAATTAAATGTTTATCTTGATTATGAGTTCCTACTCATTAATTCCAATCTTACTAATAATTTTGAAAGTTACATTTCCATCCCTCATATACTTTGGTCTTTTACCAAAAGATCCATAAATATCAATAAGATGTTATAAGTTTAAATTTGACTTTATGTCAAAACTAATATTGTTTTGTCTAATGGCAAAATCTCTAAAAATACTATTAAGATATTAAAACATTGAAATTGACTTCATATGCCAAACCCTTATTCTTTTCGGCCTCCTGCCAAAAGCTTTATAATTAACAATGTTATATTCAAATTAATTAAATCGCAAGATATCGATTTGGATTTTGTCGAACGGGTGTAAATAGCCGTAAGGTTTATAGGGACTTAAGAAATCCACGTGATTCCCCTACTATCTGGAGATCCAATAGATTGAGTGATTTTTATTCGCTAATTGAAGTATTGATGAAGTATAATCAATAAAATGTAAGAATACAAAAATCCTATACTATTATGATAATGAAGTTTCATGCATAACATAATAAGTATAAACCATAATTCACTATTTTAGAAAATAATATGTTCTCTATTTTCTACGACATCTTTGAATCAAAAGTACTTGATTACCATAAGATAGGTTCGAAAAAATACGCAAAAGTCATCGAACCATTTTGACCCTAAAGAAAAAAACACTAGATGTTAAGATACAATTAAATACTTTAAAATTTTTGAGACGATACATCAGTCACAACCTTCAGAGAGAATAACTAGAAACCCCCAAGAACCGTGGGTAGTCCCAAAAAAAAGGAAATTCGGGAATATTCAGTACCATATACTTCTCAAACTAATCATACAGTGGAAAGAAAACCTACTTACTTGATTATAAGAAGGTAACTGATTTTGACAAAGAAATGTCATGTCTCAAAATGCATCTCCATCTTTGTGGCAAGGAACTCACAAAAGATTATGTGAATCATAACATCTTTTCATCTTTCCTATATCACCAATCATACTAATAAAACAGTATAAGCTGCAATATAACATTTATCAAACTCATTAACTTAATGCAAGTGGTTAAGAGTTGTAGCAATGTTTTTTTAACAGCGCTAGACATACCCGGATAAAGAAAATTCTTGGGGTTAATAAGGCGAGCGTTGGAGGTGGAAAGAACTCCAAAGGATAGTGAGTTGAACATATTAATCCACACACATATGCTAAATATGTACCATATGGACAAGGTTGTGGAAAGGGTCAAATTCATGGCAAGAGTCGGGAACGAACTCCTAATAGAAAATGGGACAAGTTATAAATGAACGATGAATTGTCGTGTTCTTGTTAATACAAGATTAATAGTTACTAAAACATATATTAATAGAAACCTTGTTAAGATATTCGTATCAATTGAAAATCATCTTATAAGAATGGAAATGGGTATATCAAGTCTAATGATATGAAAGGAACATGTATTAGAGAAATTTATGTGTCCAATTAATGGATTATCTAGGTCATTAAATCATATTTTGTCACCAAAAAGAAAATTGGGACAATGACACGTATATGTTTTGACATGACCACGTGAGACACCATGGTCATGACATAATGATTTGTGTGATGAAGAATGCACATAGACACATTCTCTTTCCATTTAAAGATATAATGAGGCGATTAACCAAATTGCAACTATTGACTTCTGCAGTACAAGAAGCAACACCACCATTGAATATGTCGTCTCGAATACTTAGAAATTATATATACACTAATCCTTAGCCAATACAGGAATGAGACCATCCTAAAATATTCCATTCTTACAACGAATACAAGGTGATATTTATGGACATAAACATCCAGAATGCGGGCCATTAAAGTACTTTATGGTTATGGTTTTGACACGATGAACACGTGTCGTATTATAGTCCACATGAAATGTTGCACTCATACATTAAGGACTCACCACCCTAATTTTTTCTCATCAAGTCTACATGACTTAGAATGTTGGAGAATTTACATCATAAGGATTTGATGATTATTGCATTTGTACCGCATGTGTATTTATAAAATGGTCTCGTAAAATGATAAAAGTTGTCATCAAAAGAATTTAGATGGTAGCTAGGGCATTGGTTATGTGCACCAATTTATCCACATCTGCATGGGGTAATGCAATATTACATGCAACTTTACTTATTCGTGTTTAGACCCACAACCAACCAACCAAACTTATGCGTACCAGTTGGTAACTGGATATAAGCCTGATATTTTACATTTACGTATGTTTGGTTGTGTTGTATATGTGCCAATTATGCCCCCACAGCGTACCAAAATGGGTCTTAAAGACGAGTCATCAAATGTTGGATATGAACCCCCAACAATTATCCGCTAATTAGAACCCTTGAAGAGTGATCCCTTTACCGCTAGATTTGCGGGTTGTCATTTTGATGAGACAACCTTCCTGTCGTTAGGGGGAGATAGGAAAAAGGATTTTCCATGGGAACGACAGGAAGTGTCATTGAATATTTCAATTGTGTCTCATTTTGATCCCCAAAAACTTCACAATGTAAAGTTGAAGTCAAACGAATCAGACTCGATACCTGATATGTTTAATATTATCTAGAGTGACAAGATCACATATACGAGCTGCAAACATACTCGCAAGGTCAAAAGTCCCCAAACAAGGGCACAACGTCGCTGGAAGTACGTTGCAATCACACATGGTGGAGGTGTGGTTGAGGTCGTAGCTCCCAAAAGGAAATGGGGGAAGCTACTTGGTTCGATAGATACTCATCTAAAGGAAGAGAAGAGTAAGGCACAACCATATATCATCAATACATGAGATTATCTCTGATTAAATCTATGTCTATGAATCATTACTGGAGGACGCTCCAAAGTTATACTGATTCCAGAGATCAAAGAAATCTCAAATGAATATGAGTCGATGGACAGATCATAAATACTAAATGATGATATATTTGCATATATCGTTGCTTATGAGATAATAGAGCACGATGTCATCGAACCATGCTCAGTTGAAGAATGTCAACAAAGAGCAAATTGGCCTAAATGAAAAGAAGCAATCCAGGATAATTATTTGATAAATGAACAGGTATTTGGTTCGGTAATGCTAACCGACCAAGTGTAAAGCCTGTAGGACATAGATAAATCATTTGTCAGGGAAGCGTAATGAGAATAATTAAGTCATAATATATAAGGCTCTCCTTTGGCGCAAGGTTTCTCACAACGCACTGGATTGACCACAATAAGACTTACTCTCTTGTGATGGACAACGTTCTGCTAATTAAATTAGCCAAGTAGTTTCCGAAGGACTGGAAATTGCAGCTCGACGATGTAGTTACTACATATCTCTATGGGGATCTAAATTCAGAGATATATAAAAGTTCTTGATGGCATTATACCAATATCAAGTAACTTTAAACTATGAAATGCGATTACAATAAAATTGAAACACTCACTTTATAGATTAAAGCAATCTATGCGGATGTGGTATACCCGCCTAAGTGAATACTTGATTGGAAAACGATAAATAAGAACGATGAACTGTGCCCTTGCGTATTTATATAAGAAAACAAGTCCCAGATTTTCATAGTAGCTCTATATGTCGATGTTATGAACATAATAGACACTCTTGATGAAATAAGAGAAAACACAAGCTACTTGAAATCTGAATTTGAGATGAAAGATCGTGGGAAAACTTGGTTTTGTCTAGATACTTGAGCTACGACACCGAGTTTGTGGAATATTAATCCACCGATCCGCATATGTCTAGAAAATGATCAGGCAACCTAATATGGACAAAGCGCATCCGATTAGCACTCCCCTGATCGGTCAAAGTGTTGGATATAAGGAAAGATCCATTTCGTCTAAAGGATGAGGACGAAGAGGTGTTAGGAGCTAAAATTCCATACATAAGTATAATAGGCGCATTATTGTACTCAACATAATACACTTGACCGTATATTGTACTTCTCACTGAACTTGTCAGCTAGATTTAGCTCAGCGCCAACGCAACGTCATTGGAATGATTTCAAATTAATCTTTTGGCACCATTGACGTGGGCTTATAATTTCCCTACGGAGAAAAATGGATTGATAATGAAACTTCAATACCTACTTAGATTGTGAGCGGCAAAAGTACTGGCTCTTATAGAAAAACACCAAACAATGCCTTGGTATATATTTGCTGATATTAGGTATATGTTTGACTCATATAAAGGTTGTTCCCAAGCTGGATAAGGAATTATCATATGGAACATGTCGATTACTTGGAAGTAAACTAAGCAAACCATTAATAGTTATCCTCTTATATTATCAACAATCTTACTCTCCATGAGACTATTCAAGAGTGTATATGGTTAAGGACTATCATTACACATATAAGAGGAGCTAGTAATTTCAAGTTTAACCACTATACAACTTGCATGTATGGAAATAGTGCATCATGTATCGAAGAAATGAAAGTAAAATATATCAAGGGTTATAACACAAAACATATTTTTCTTAAGTTTTTATATAATCAATTCTCCTCAAGATTCAAGTGAACTGAATAAGATGTGAGGAAAATGTGACATGTTTGTTTACCAAATCAATACTTAAAACCATATTTGGGAAACATGTAGAAAGTATTAAAATGGAAAAGTTTTAAACCTCCTTTGATTAATGCACGAATCAGGAGGAGTGGTAGACAAAAGGGGGAGTCTACTATATATGTAATATTGGTATGTTGCTCTTTCCTTCAACCAAGGTTTTATTTTTCCCATTGGGTTTTGTTCCTTGGTGTAAGGTTTTAGTGAGGCAAAGGTTTATATACCATCATGTTTTCTTAACTCTCATGATTAATGTACGAATCTAAGAGAGAATTAGACTAAAGTAAAAGTCTATGTATTGGAAATAAGTTAGTGCGTTGTACTCTTTCCTTCGCCATATTTTTATTTTTTCCCACTGGGTTTTTATTTTGGCGTAAGGTTTTAACGAGGCAACAATTGTGCACCTTCACTCCTTTGACTCGGCACAAAGGGGAGTGTTGTAGAATAAATGTGCCATCGTCTAAAGGATATGACAATAGAGATAGGGATAGAGATAGATTAGAATTGAAATATCTTGTTGTTATCTACTTGTAACTCATCCCTATATAAAGGGCTTATGATTAATGAGAATTACGATTCATTCTCTCCATTCTATTATGTTCTATTCGCTTTTCTCTTCAACACAAATAAATTTATAATAATATAAATAAAATAAGTTACGATGATATAACTTGTTAACTACAATCAAGATAGTAAAAAAATTTAAATAATATAATATATTAATTGAAAGAATTTAAAATTAATTAATTAATTATATATATACTATAAACTTTCTGTGTTTTGTAATCTAGCCTCTCTATAACAATAACACCCCAGAATTTTGGGGTTATTTGTAAAGTATGTAGAAGTTAAGGACTAAAAAGAACTGAGGTTAGAAGTAGAGGGATATAATGAGGAGTTGAAAATGTCAAATATGGGACGTAGAGAAACTTAGAGCATCTCTGATATAGAGCGTCTAGCGGCCTGCTTCGAAGAGCAAATGGATCAAGTCAAAAGGAACCAAAACATACACTTACGCGGTTTGCCACGCGACCCCAAGCCGCGTGCCAAACCGCGCAACCCTCTGGATGAAAAACACACAGAAGCTTACGCGGCTAGCCACGCGGCCTGAAGCCGCGAGCCAAACCATGCGCACCCCCTGATCATTCAGCTATCTTCGTTTTTTATTTGCTTTAGAGTTATTTCACAATAAGGATTTCTTTCCCTTATGGATTGATCTAATTTAGTTTCAATAGTTATCTCTTAATTAGTTTAGCGGAAGACTACGAGCAAATCCTTTACAAGATGTATTTGGATTGCTCACAAGGGTCGAGAACCGTGACACAGAATTCATTCGCCTCTCCGAACGAAACGAAATCGGCGAGACAGAAGGGAAAAGAGTTGCACGGTACATCAACGGGCTCAAAGGCTCGATACAAGACAATATTGGACTCCAAACCGTGTGGACCGTAACAAAAGCATCGAGCCTAGCCATGAAGGTTGAGCTTATGGAGAAGACCACCCGAACCTCATCCTATCGTCGGTACACCACACCGACTCCCACCGAAACTCCTAGTTCCGCATCTGATAAAGGAAAGAGTATCGCGCCAAACCCAGCCCCCCGTGACACCAATCCATCACAAAACCCTACCGGATCTCAAAGCAAGCCCGATACACCAAAGTCATCCAACCCCTACGCCAAACCAACAGGATCCAAGTGTTATCGTTGTGGCTAACCGTGCCATAGATCCAATGAGTGCACCAACCAAAGAACAGTTCATTTCGTAGATGAACACGGAAGCGAAGAAGAAGATGACTACCATGGAGCTGAATTCGCGGAAGAAGAGTCCGAAGAAAAGGTGAACATCGTACTTCAACGGGTTCTCCTATCTCCAAAAGTGGAAGGCCAAAGAAAGAACATCTTCCGTACCTATTGCTCCATCAACTAAAAGGTTTGCAACCTGATTGTAGACAACGGAAGCTGCGAAAATCTTGTCTCTCAAAAGTTGGTAGACTATCTTGATCTACCAACCCAACCACATTATGCATCGTATTCACTTGGATGGGTAAAGAAAGGACCGCAAGTTCGTGTGACCCAAGTTTGCAAAGTTTCCCTCTCCATAGGCAAGCACTACAAAGAAAATGTCCTTTGTGACGTCCTCGATATGGAGGCATGCCATATCTTACTTGGTCGACCATGGCAATACGACAACGACGTCACCTACAAAGAAAGAGACAACGTGATGATATTTTGTTGAAGTGACCGTAAGATCGCCATGGCACCCGTGGCTAACTTCCACAAAACCCCGGAAAAGAAAGGTGAGAACGTTCTAATCATCACCTCCGACGAACAAATCCTCGAGAACGATTTCAATGAGACTCAAGTCTTTTGTCCAATAGTCGTAAAAGGTTTAATGAGCGCCAAAAAGGTCAACGACGAAATTCTAGAAGAGATCGGCGAAATACTTAAAGGCTTTACGGACCTAATCTCCGATGATCTACCACCGAAATTGCCACCTATGAGACACATCCAACACCAAATAGATCTAATTCCGGGCGCGAATCTGCCAAACCTCCCTCACAACCTCATGAGCCCCAAAGAAAACGGTTTATTCGAGAAAGGGTTTATTCGGGAAAGCTTAAGCCCTTGCTCCATCCCCGTCCTCCTCGTACCAAAGAAAGGTAATCAATAGAGAATGTGCATTGATAGTCGCGCCATCAACAAAATCACCATCAGTACCGATTACCCATCCCTCGTTTAGAAGACATGATTGATGAATTAGCCTGTGCAAAGCTATTTTCAAAGATCGACCTCCGAAACGGCTACCACCAAATCCGAATTCGACCCAGAAACGAATGGAAAACACCATTCGGGCTATACGAATGGTTAGTCATGTCCTTCGGAACCTCCAACACCCCGAGCACGTTTATGAGAATGATGAACCAAGTCCTCCACCCATTCATCGGCTCATTTGTAGTTGTATACTTTGATGACATACTCGTCTATAGCCGAAACAAAACGGATCATCTAGCACACCTCCGGCAAATCTTAAACGTGCTCCAAGATAACAAACTCTATGTCAACCTCAAGAAGTGTACTTTCTGCACCAACAAGCTCCTATTTTTAGGATTCGTTGTTGGAGAAGACGGCATAGAAGTGGACGAAGAAAAGGTTCGTTCAATAAAAGAATGGCCCACTCCCAAAACCGTATCCGATGTCCGGAGTTTTCATGGTTTGGCAACCTTCTACCAACGGTTCGTAAGGGATTTCAGCACCATCACCGCGCCAATAACCGAGTTCCTGAAGAAGGGTAAATTCCAATGGGGACCCGAGCAAGACCGAAGTTTTGCCGAAATTAAAAGCAAACTCAGCACCGCACCGGTACTTGCCCTTCCCGACTTTGACAAAGTCTTTGAAGTTGAGTGTGATGCAAGCGGAGTAGGGATAGGAGTTGTCCTCTCCCAAGAAAAGCGCCCAATCGCATTCTTTAGCGAGAAACTAAGTGACACCCTTCAAAAGTGTAGCACTTACGATCAGGAGTTTTATGTTGTGTTCCGAGCCTTGAAACAATGGGAACACTATCTCGTGCAGAAAGAGTTTATACTTTTTACCGACCACCAAGCCCTCAAGTTCATCAACAGTCAAAAATCGGTAAGCAAAATGCACGACGATGGATAAGTTACTTACAAAAGTTTCCTTTTGTCATTAAACACAAATCAGGGGTTCACAACCGAGTGGCCGATGCTTTGAGTCGACGAGCTACACTAATGATCACACTAGCTCAAGAGATCGTTGGATTCGAGGTCTTAAAAGAACAATACAAAGAAGATGGCGACTTTAACGATATTTGGGCCAAATGTAAAACGGGCACACCAATGGAAGACTACTATATTCAAGACGGATATCTTTTCAAAGGTAACCAATTGTGCATACCTAACTCTTCTCTTCGTGAAAAACTAATTCGAGACCTACATGGAGGAGGATTAGGCGGCCACCTAGGCCGACACAAAACCGTTGCTAGTGTCCTTAATCGATACCATTGGCCGCACCTAAAACGAGATGTGGGAGCAATCGTTCAAAAGTGCTACATTTGTCAAGTTGCTAAAGGCCAATCTCAAAACACCGGTCTCTATTTACCGTTATCAGTTCCCGATGATATTTGGCAAGATTTGTCCATGGACTTCGTCTTGGGACTACCCCGCACACAAAGAGGAGTCGACTCCATCTTCGTAGGAGTCGACTCCATCTTTGTAGTAGTCGACCGATTTTCCAAGATGACACACTTCATAGCTTGCAAAAAGACCGCTGACGCAAGCAACATCGCCAAGTTATTCTTCAAAGAAGTAGTCCGCCTACATGGTGTTCCGAAGACTATCACCTTTGACCGTGACACGAAGTTTTTGAGTCACTTTTGGATCACTCTTTGGAGTTTATTCGAGACCGCACTAAACAAAATCAACACCGCTCACCCCCAATCAGATGGCCAAATTGAGGTAACGGATCAAACTTTGGGAAACATGCTTATGAGTATTTGTGGTGAAAAGCCTAAATAATGGGACCTTGCTCTCCCACAAATCGAATTCGCCTATAATAGTGCAGCCCATATGGCAACGGGATGCTCTCCCTTCTCTTTGGTCTACACTTCGATTCCCAAGCACGTGGTCGACTTGGTCAAACTACCGCAACTTCCGGGAACAAGCCTCGCTACCAAAAACATGGCTAAAGATGTGCAAGCAGTCAAAGAATAAGTCAAGGCACGACTTGAACTCACGGGTACAAAGCACAAAGCCTCCGTTGATATGCACCGTCGCCGTAAGACTTTCGAGGTAGGGGATGATGTCAGGTATTCTTACTCAAGGAACGATTTCCCGTTGGAACTTACAATAAGTTACAACCCCGGAAATATGGCCCATTCAAGATTTCAAGGAAAATTAATGACAATGCTTACGTGGTCACCCTCCCCGATTCGCTACACATCTCTAACACTTTCAATGTGGTGGATATATACGACTACCACCCGGATGAGATGCTTCTCTATGATGAGAACTCGGGGTTGAGTTCTTCAGAGGTAGAGGAGACTGATATAGAGCGTCTAGCGGCCCCCTTCGAAGAGCAAATGGATCAAGTCAAAAGGAACCGAAACAGAGACTTGCAAAAATTACCGTAGCTCAAGTATTCAGCAATTAAGTTGAGTTTTTATTACTTGTTTCCCCAAGGGAAGCATATACGACTAGTATGTTTCAGTAACGTAGTAATTTTATATATGTTCCAATTATATGATTAATTACGTAATTTTTGTTACACGTGACCGACGGATCCGTCGATAATCTATCGGTAATATCCGGTTATGTCGGTGATCCGACGAAATTACTAACGGATTTCGATCCTCGGAAATATTTTGTGGGTGATAGTCGTTTGTTTTGTAGTGTGATGATAGCTTGGTTAAGGGTGTGCTTTCCTAAGCACCACGCTCGGCAGTAATAGTGTTTTGTCAATATTGGTTTTAATTGGTCTTTCAGTTGAGTGGTGCATCAAGATGCACTAAGTCACACCCAACAGAGAACACCATGGTGTGTTGATATAGTATCAATGTATCCTTTTAAGTTCTTAGTTTTATTCAAAAGTAGTAATTGAAATGTTTATTTTAGTGTTTATAAAACTAATCATGAACTTACTTAACTTTGTAAGCTAACATGTGTCGTATATCTCAAGTGGCATGCACACAAGACTTAACAAGGTGAATGATATAAATCATGTTATAAACTCTTGAACTCACTAGGCGTTAGCCTAACCTTTTTATTTGTCGGCATGTGCAACAGGTTCAGGTTGGGGTTAATTCTAGTGACATTGTGAGGAGATGAGTGCTAGTAGTGTGCTCGAGGAGTGAAGTGCTTAGTTAAGTCTTCCACGTTTATTTTGGGAATAGCATCTTGTATTCGAGTTAAGTAACACCGATGTGAACTTAGCCTTTGTAATGAGACTTGAGTTGTATATTGTTTGAGGTTAATCATAGATTTTAATTTGAGGTATTTCCCGTATTGGATTACAGGGAGAAATCCTATTACTTTGGATGTTTTATCGAAAAATTTATTTAGTTGCTCTTTCCAAATTTGAGGGTGTTACAAGTTGGTATCAGAGCATAAGTTTGAGAGAATTAGGTGTTGATTTTGAGATACCTAGACTCAAACTAGCATTCTTTTAAGTAAATGAAAGTGAAATTGCACTATTAGGCACTTTAAGATAGGATGTTTTGAGGTTAATGGAGTCGCTAGAAACGAGAATCACGTCGAGGGTAGCAAGGATAATCGTGTACGGTATGTTCATAATTACACATGGCCAGTGTTATGGTGAACCTACTAGTTACATGCGCATACTTGAACTACTTTAGTGTAATGACCGTTGGGGTAGTGAAGAAGTTTCTAAGCGAGTAGTCGTTGGAAGATATTGACGATTTTAGCATTAATCACGTGGAGTGACAATAAGCATGATAATTGCATTAAGTGGGCCATTTCGGGTCGAAGTTGATGGTTGGATTAGAACCATAGGCTCATTGAATCGATCTTAATTCGGAAAGAAATTGTAAGTGCAACTGGTTCCGGATGAGAAATAGTTCTAGTGACACTGTGAAGAGTGGAGAGCTAGTTGTGTGCTCAAGAAGTAAGTGACTTGGCGAAGTCTTCCGCATTTTGGGAATAACAACTTTGTATTGGGTTGAGTAACACCCGTCCTTTTGTAGTCTTGGCATATGACTTAGGATATTGAATTGTTAAAGTTATAATGTTTATATTGAGGTAATTTCAAGAATGGTTTGTAGACGGAATTTTATCCTTAAGTGGTTATTTTATTGAAATTTTTTATTTAGTTGCTCTTTCCAATTTTGAGGGTGTTACAAGTTGGTATCAGAGCATAAGTTTGAGAGAATTAGGTGTTGATTTTGGATACTTAGACTCAAACTAGCGTTCTTTTTAGTGAATGAAAGTAAAATTGCACCATTAGGCACTTTAAGATAGGATATTTTGAGGTCAATGGAGTCGCTAGAAACGAGAATCGCGTCGAGGGTAGCAAGGATGATCATGTACGGTACGTTCATAATTGCACCTGGCTAGTGTTATGGTGAACCTACCAGTTACATCTGTATACTTGGACAACTTTGATGTGATGATCGTTGGGGTAGTGAATGAGTTTCTAAGCGAGTAGCCATTAGAAGGAGTAGATGATCTTAGCAATTGCCATTTGGAGTGACGGTAAGCATGGTAACTGCATTAAGTGGACCGTTTCGGGTCAAAATTGATGGTTGGATTATGACCATAGGCTTATTGAATCGACCTTAATTGAGGAGAAATCATAAGGTTAATCGATGTAACTTCCAATTTTTCCTTAAGATGTTTGAGCATCCGGATGACGATAGTGTGGCCGGAGGAATTTGGAGGAGTGTGGGTTGAGAGGTTGAGTGCCGACTAAATTAATGCACAAAATTTATTTTTAAAATAAATTACATCAGTTGTTTCTTGTGTTTCAAATCATCATGTGGGTTGTGTTACGAAATCTCGGAACAACGTTTAGCACACACAAGGTTTTAAACCATGATTTTTAACATGCATGAAATTCTTTTATTACAGGAATTCGCAAACTTTGTCGAGGCTTGTTTTACTCCTTGTTATTGTACAGTGTTACTTCTGGATACTATGACATCCACATTTTAATGTTGTTTAAGATTTTAGACAAGTAACGACGACATGTGACTTTAACATTGGATCTCCTCCAGATATGTTAAGGTTGAACGGAGAGTTACTTTCCACTATTTTGGGTGTTGAAATTTAGTGAGAATGTTACTTATGCGAGTTTTGTTAAAAGAAAAGTGTTGTCTTATACTGTACTTCAACAAGTGGGAATTTTTGGAGTTATGACATTTTAGTCATAACTTTGCTTTATACAATTTGATTTTTTGAAACGAAAATTTTGGTGCCATTTGATTGATTGGATACCGTTGAGCTTTATTGAGTTTTATGAAAGTTTTGTTGGGTAATTTGGAGTTTTGTTTTACGACGTTTGTGTCGCGTGGGTGCAACTTTGAAATATGAATACTTTAATTATTAGGTGTGTTAATTTATGGGCTTTATTGGGTATTTTGTCTCGTGCGAGTTTTGTTGAGAAATATTTTTATGGCGTAACAACCAAAAGGAGTGGCTTTTGCAAGTTTGGTGTCACATGGTTTTCTCTTTTTGAGATTTGTGTTAGCACATTTCGTAACAACTTGTTTAGCGTATGAATTGATTTATACGTGGCGTGAGTAATGCATTTAAGAGCATCATGGTAGTTTATCTTAATGTTTTGTTTTATGCATTGTCGGTTGTTGATACTTTTGTTATCGTCTGTAAAAGTCGGATCCATCGATAACCTCTTGTCGGATTAAAAATCGTGGGCGATGGTATCACCGATGGATCCGTCCGTAATCCATCGGTAATATTCGGATATGTCGGTGATTCGTCGGAACTTACTGACGGATTTCGGCCGTCGGAAATATTTTGTGGGTGATAGTCGTTTGTTTTGTAGTGTGATGATAGCTTGGTTAAGGGTGTGCTTTCCTAAGCACCACGCTCAGCAGTAATAGTGTTTTGTCAATATTGGTTTCAATTGGTCTTTCAGTTGAGTGGTGCGTCAAGATGCACTAAGTCACACCCAACAGAGAACGCCATGGTGTGTTGAGATAGTATCAATGTATCCTTTAAGTTCTTAGTTTTATTCAAAAGTAGTAAATGAAATGTTTATTTCAGTGTTTATAAAACTAATCATGAACTTACTTAACTTTGTAAGCTAACATGTGCCGTATATCTCAGGTGGCATGCACACAAGACTTAACAAGGTGAATGATGTGTATTTAAATTGTTGTAGAGCACTTTTGTTCATTAATCTTATGTTGTATTAACTTGTTCGGTATATGACGAACTAGTTTGTTAGATTATTATTTTTGTTGTAAGTCTTCCATTGTAATAGAATTGTTCAAGAGTAAGTTATGAAATTTTAACATTTGTCCATTCAAAGCTTATTATAGATATTTTTACTTTAATGTCTTCCAGGGTCTAGGTATGATGTTACAAGTTGGTATCAGAGTAAGGTTCAAGAGAAATACGTTTGGTGTAATAATTAATGAGTCCTTATTATGAGTATCGATCGGTGTGAATGCATCTCAGTATAAAGATAGCATATTATAGACGCAACTCATGGGCTGTTTGGTTGGTTTTTCATTAAGTCCTGTATGAATAAAGTTGTCTGTGTGGATTAATCTGTCTGTATAGATTGGAAAGGTTTTTGTTTCGGAGGGTGTTTTCATAGATGGAAACCCTTCTTTTTTAATTGGGAGAGACTAGTTTGGACAAAACTTGGCTTTCTGCATAAAGCTTCCTCCTAAAAGCTTAATAAATAAGTCATTTTCTATACCATTAAGCCACTACCAAAGAGTCATGTATAGTTGACTGAATAAGCTATGTGACCCATTAAGCTCATTAAGCTGCTAACAAACAGGCCCTCACTGCACTGTACGTATAACATAAGTAATCATAACAATGTATTGCGATGCCATAAGATGATTATTTTTATAGTGATCTAGATTCCTTTAATTCCTTGGTATATCGTTAGTGTTAAATGTGCGCATAACAGCATCCACAATAAGGATTTCATTAGGATTTCATTTGGATTGCAAAAGTGCCATATAGGATTGCTAAATTAGAAATTGTAGTGGTTGTGAGTATGATTGTTAAATAAGAAATTGGTTTTGATAATTTGCAAATGTCAAATCAGTACTTTTTGTTGATGTGGCAGTGAATAGTATAAGAAATTGTAGGGAATAATTTCTAAATTAGAAATTGTTTTATGTCAAATCATGTTTTGTGATGTTTTGTAGAGAGTATTTAATTGTAGTTTTGTAAAGAGTATTTAAATATAGTTATTTAATTAATAAAATATTTCATATTAAATTATAGTAAAGAGTATTTAATTGTAGTTTTGTTGTTATTTGATTAAAATATAGTTTTTTATGATGAGGTGTCACTTTATAAAGTGGGTGAAATTTCATTGTTGTGGGGGATAATTTCAAGATAATTGCAAAGCTGATGTGGTCCATTTGCAATTGGAATGAAATTTCATTGTTGTGGATGCTCTAAGGTGTTGGGTAGTAAAACCGGCGTAGGGCCTAGCACAACAACTCACTATACGTACAACAATTACATTTTTGGTCCCTATGGTTTTAATAGAAAATCAAAAATTGTAATTAATGACTAAATTGCCCATAATTAACCTACTCAACATATGTTTTAAACGGTATTAGCTAGGATAAATGTATCAAAGGCGTGTGATAATATAAATCACAAACACGTTTCCATAATTATTTCATAATAGGAACGCACATTGTGACTTTGTGTAAACAACACGAACCAACCATGTAATTTACTCTTAATGAAATTATACCTTTTGTTTCGGATATCTTTGAGGGCTCCTTGCTACTATTATACTGTGAATTGAGCGAATCAAGTTGGTTTGATATTTCCCAATCATCCAGGCCGGAATTGTACAAACGAGCATGTATAAAGGCTTAGAACTTTTTTCTTATCAGCATCTTGAAAACAAACCTTATCGTATTCTCGAACGCACGATACATTAAGATTTTTGAATCAGAAGATGAATTTCAAGAAATGACAGATTTATTCATTTAATTTATTTGGTTGCATTGATATTTTAAAACTGAAATCCAAATTATTCAAATATCCATTAGATGACTAATTAATAAGTTCCAACCATAACTAATCACACCCAACCATAAAGAATCATTCCCTAAACATCTTACATCAAGATCTCAACTTATACCAAAACCCTAATTTTCATAGGTGAAGAGAAGAGAAGATTACCTTAACCATAACTTGAATCCACCAACCAAAATACCTCTAGAATCAACAAGATGAACCACAAACTCCCAATCTTCAAAGTGGAGGAAAAGGATTGGATGAAACCCTAGAAACTTGATGAAGAAGATGAAGTGAAGGGTTTCTAGAAAGGTTAAGGTTCATAACAATGGTGAAGGGTTTGATTTGGGGAAGAAGAGGAAGGATTTAGGGTTTGTTGGGAGAAAATCGGTTTAGAGGGAGAGAGGAAACTGATTTTGAGTGTTGAAGATGAAATGAGGGAAGAGAGGGAAAAGGGGCTTAAAAGCTAAAAATATATCATCAGAACCTTCGCGGACGTCCGGCTTAGACACCACGCGGACGTCCGGCCCTTGAGCTGGTCGGACCCCAAAACATCGTTGTTGCATCCGCGGACGACACGCGGACTTCCGCGCTACGCGGACGTCTGACCTTGCGCCCATGCAGACGTCCGCAAGTCCAAATTCCGCTTTTCAATTTTTGGGGTGTTACATAATCCATCGGTAATATTCGGATATGTCGGTGCTTCGTCCGAACTTACTAACGGATTTCGGCAGTCGGAAATATTTCGTGGGTGATAGTCGTTTGTTTTGTAGTGTGATGATTGCTCGGTTAAGGGCGTGCTTTCCTAAGCACCACACTTAGCAGTAATAGTATTTTGCCAATACTGGTTTCAATTGGTCTTTCAGTTGAGTGGTGCGTCAAGATGCACTAAGCCACACCCAATAGAGAACACCATGGTGTGTTGAGATAGTATCAGTGTATCCTTTAAGTTCTCAGTTTTATTCAAAAGTAGTAATTGAAGTGCTTATTTCAGTGTTTATAGAACTAATATGAACTCACTTAGCTTTGTAAGCTAACATGTGTCGCATATCTCAGGTGGCATGCACACAAGACTTAACAAGGTGAATGATTTGTATTTAAATTGTTGTAGAGCACTTTTATTAATTAATCTTATGCATGTTGTATTAAGTTCTTCGGTATAGGACGAACTAGTTTGTTAGAATATTATTGTTGTTGTAGGTCTTCCATTGTAATAGAATTGTTCAAATGTAAGTAATTAAATTTTAAAATTTGTCCATTCAAAACTTATTATAGATATTTTACTATAATGCCTTTCAAGGTCTAGGTATGGTGTTACAAGTTGGTATCAGAGTAAGGTTCAAGAGAAACACATTTGGTGTAATAATTAACGAGTCCTTCTCGGTGTGAATGCATTTCAGTATAAAGATAGCATATCATAGATGCAACTCATTCATGGGCGTACCTAGGTAAGAGCATACGGTATAAAGATAGCATATCATAGATGCAACTCACTCATGGGTAGACCTAGGTAAGAGCATACGGTGGCACGTGTCACCGTATTGTTTCTCCGGCATAAGGTAAAAAAAATTGGTTCATGAGAGGTGCAATCGTATCAACTTGATTAGTGCCACCATATATATTTTGAAACTGCAATAAGAACATAAGTTTCCCTTGGTAGAGTTGGTTTGGAAGGTTTTTGTTCTATTCAAGACCTAAGTTCAAGTCTTGTTTGAGACATTTTCGTAGTTTTTAGTTTCATACTTACTATGTTTCTAAAAAAATGATCATAATAAGACTCGAACTTGAGACCTCAAGTTTGAAAAGCAAGGAACTAACCAACATACCAACATTGATTTTGTATAACATATCTCTATATTTATTTCTTATAATTAAATTGTGCCACCGTTTGACAAAATTTATAGGCCCGCCCCTGAACTATACGTATAACATAAGAAGATCATAACAATCTTCTGTCATGCAATAAGATGATTATTTTTATAGTGATTTAGTTCCCTTCTTTAGTAGATGGTTAGTCATAAATGTGCACGTAAGGTGTTGAGTAGTAATATTAGGCCCGACACAACAACTCACTATACGTACAACAATAACTACAAGAGAAATGACCTTCAGGGAAGGTTTTGTTTTGTACTTAAAAGCCTTCAAAGCTTCTCTAAAGCCTTTAGAGAAGCTTTTCATTTCCGTCAAAAAGCTTCTCTATGCAACTGTAGGTAAATGTTTTAGATACACTTTTAAAGCTTCTCTAAAGATGTTGCCTTTAGAGACGCTTTTCTAGGGCTTTAGTTACACTTTCAAAGCTTCGCTAAAGGTTAGTCAAATTTTCTCAAAAAGCTTCTCTAAAAGTCATTAATAGTGACGCTTTTCAAGCTTTTATGACAGATTAGAAGAGCAACTAAAAACACACTTTCAGAGAAGGAAATGAAAAACCTTCTCTAAAAGTTTAGGTTTTAGTGACACTTTCTATAAACCTTCTCTAAAGGTATCCTTTAGTCACTCTTCCCAAACCTTCTCTGAATCCTATTTTTAGATACATATAATCTAGTCCTTCTCTAAAAGTAAAGGTTTTAGAGAGGCACTTTGTAAACCTTCTCTAAAGGGTGCATATATATACACATATATAGTCCATATTTCAGCTATATATATATATATATATATATAATGAAATAACAATACTAAATAGAAAAACAACAAAATCCTAAAACACCAATTTTATATATTTTCATAAAATACAACAATTTTTCAAAGCCAACCATAATGTTTCAATGAATCCATATTCCACACATTTGTTCAAATCTATCAAAAAAATAAATCCTAAATCATACTGCAACAATCCAAGATCTCCGATGTACCAATTCCTCTCTTTTATCTCCATTAAGCCATCAAAGCATCTTCATGTCATTTCTTTAGCAGATTATCGAGCACTTGCATATGCGGATCTGTTATGCACTTTTTGGCGTTATTTTCAGTTCTCAAACCAACGAGATTGGCTTGTATTCAAGTAAAAAGGCGTGTATTTTACGGTTTATCTAGTGAATTATGCAGGTTAGCTAAAAGGCGGCATTTCTCGAGAAAGGAGCTAAAAAGAGCTCAAAACGAAGCCTAACGGAAGCCCAAAAGCCAAGACCCACGACCGAACCAGGACCCGAACCGCGAACCAGAAAACGACCCGCGCAGTATAAAAGACACGTGCGACTTAACACGCGACTTGCAAGTCGCGTGGCAGGTCGCGTAAGTGTCTGTTTCGCGATTTTCAGCTATTTTATCCGGGGTTTAGGTCATTATTCGATATCCTTCTTACGGCAGGCGATCGGGAGCAGTTCAGGGGCGACTTTGGGCGATTTTTCGGAGTCCTCGAAGCCACGTTAGAGAGCCGATCACGGATACATTCATCACGGAACGTAGAGACGAACACGAGAGGAGGGAGTTTTCATCACTTGTTATCACGATTTCATCTTTCACATTTGATCATGTTTACATATACTTTTGCACCTTTTTCTCTTATGTTTGAATCCACCACCGACATGAACTAACCGGTTCGTGTTGGGGGTTGGAATGAATTCAGTTTATAAGCATGTGACGAATTGATTTGAACGTTTATCAGTTTTCTTTACTTAATGAAGTATGTGATTTTGTTCTTAATGCTTTTGTGAATTTGGCCAATTTACAATTGATTCATTGTTAGTAATTAAGTTCGCGAGGATTGATTGCTATTTAGAATTAGGAATTGCATGCCTAAAGCCCAAAAAGGTGATAGAGATATACCGAGTAGGCTTTAGTCCCATTTAAACCGTTAGGTTGATATCGAGAGATAAAATCTAGCGAATTTAACATAAATCGATTACTTAATGTGTTTTGGAATCCATAAGTGAGATCGAGAGATTGAACTTATCCTTTTCAAAATAAAATCCGTTGTTGGTCGAAAGAAAACGACGGTGATCTTAAAAGATTTGGGAATCATTAAGGGGATTAACTGGTAACTGTTTTGAGTCGATTGTTTGCATGTGTATAACCTGAGGATTTCCAACCCTCAACTTTTCTCTCTATCAAAGTTTACAAAGCTGTTCTGTTTGTCTTGTGTTTGATTTGATTTTATTTATTGCAATTAATTAGTTTATAAAACCAATCCTCCAATTTCGACAGTTCAATTAATAGTTCTTATAGTAATTGTGATACTTAGTTCCTGGTTCCCCGTGATTCGATACTCGTACTTTCCAAGTACTATTACTTGACTTCGACCCGTACACTTGCGGTAAGATTCGCGGGGTGTCAAAACCACGTGTCAAGTTTTTGGCGCCGTTGCCGGGGAACTAGTTGTAGCTAATAGCACTACCATCTATACGCGCTATTAGATTGGACATTTTCTTTTCTTGTTATTATTCCATCACTTTCAGTTTTCGGATTATTGACTTTACTGTCTTCTTTTCAGGTACCACTTGGTTTATGCCAAGGACGACCCGAGGAAAAGAGATCGAACAATTTGATCCGGAGATCGAAAGAACCGCTCGTCGGCTGCGTAAGGAAGCGAAAGCCAAAAGGAATCTGAAATTCGAGATGTCCGACGACGAGAGACCACCTCCGCGCAATGATCCTCCACCTCGCCGCAACAATCCACCACCACCTCCGGAAAGAGTTCTGATGCGGTCATTTGCCGATCCTAATGTGGCGGCCGCACGGATAGGCATTCAACCACCTACCACTGCGGCTAACTATTTCGAGATAAAGCCGAGCACCATCGTAATGGTGCAGCAAAATCAATATGGAGGAGCACCGACCGAAGATCCTCACGCTCATCTCCGGGACTTCGAGCGCATTTGTAGCACCTTCAAGATCAACGGGATGGAGGAAAACGCAATCAAACTGAGGCTGTTCAGTTTTTCATTAAAAGGTCGAGCTGAAATATGGATAGAAGGCCTACCGTCAGATCAGATCACTACTTGGGCACAGTTGAAAGCAGCCTTCCTCCAAAAGTTTTTCCCACCGAGCAGAACCGCCCAACTAATGGCGGAGATCACCCATTTTTCTCAATGGGATCATGAAACGTTATATGAGGCTTGGGAGCGTTATAAGGACATGATCAAGAAGTGTCCTCATCATGGGCTACAGGGCTGGGTCATCATCCAGACCTTCTTCAGTGGACTCCACCCGCAATTTAAGAACGACATCACGGCTGCCGCGGGTGGAGCACTAATGGACAAGTCGTATGAGGAAGCGTGCGAGCTGATTGAGAACTTGGCCGAACATAGTTTTTCCACTCCGAGATCAGCGATAAGACGAGTTGCAAGTGTCCAAGAGAGTAATGAGCTGAATGAACTGAAAGCTCAACTGGCATTCATCACAAATCAGATGAATAGAGGAATTCCGGAAGCACCCGAGCAAATCCAGTATATGCAAAACCGGAATCATCAGCCGAGAAACGACCCGTTCTCCAACACGTATAACGAAGGGTGGAAAAAGCACCCAAATTTCTCGTGGAGTCAACCCGGTCAACAGCCAGGTAATTTTTCTAACTCATCAAATTCTTCTAATGCTAATAATGCTTATCGTCCTCCAGTTTTTAATCAAAGAAACGAAGGACCAACCGGAGAGAAGAAACCGGGGCTGTAGGATATGATGATGAAGTTCATGTCGAAAATGGACAGCACGGTTGGAGAGCTAGCAAGCACTGTGAACACGGTGAAAACCGCAACTGATCAGAATACAGCTGCAATCAAGATCCTCGAGAGGCAAGTAGGGAAGATCTCTGAGGCCCTACAAAACCGACCACCTGGCACATTTCCAAGCATGGCCGAAAAGAGGAACCAAGAGAATTGTAATGCCATCTACCTGAGAAATGGCAAAGAACTGAATGGGAAGCCAGCAAGGGAAGTCGAGTCTGAGGAAAAAGAGGTTGAGAAGGTGAAGGAAGTTGAAGCTGAAGAAAGCGAGGAAAGTGAACCGAAGAAGAAAGAAGTGACACCACCGGTCAAGCCGGCAATACCGAGAGTACCTTACCCGAGCAGGATGAAAGCAAATAAAGATCAGGTCAATTTTTCTAAATTTATTGAAGTATTTAAAAAGCTAACGATCAATATCCCTTTTGCAGATGCTCTCACCCAAATGCCCTCTTACATGAAATTCATGAAAGAGATCCTTTCCAAAAAGAGGGTGATCGATCATCAATCCACAGTTACACTCACTGAAGAGTGTAGTGCCATCTTCCAGAATAAGCTTCCCCAGAAGCTCAAAGACCCAGGGAGTTTTTCAATCCCTATTCAAATTGGGGATCTTAGTTTTAATAAAGTGTTATGTGATTTAGGGGCGAGTATTAATTTAATGCCGTTATCTGTTTTCAGGAAACTCGGATTGGGAGAGGTGAGCCCAACATACATGACACTCAAGCTCGCGGACAGATCAATAAGATATCCATACGGGGTGATTGAAGACGTGCTGATCAAAGTTGGTAAGTTCTACTTCACGGTAGATTTCGTGGTCATCGACATAGATGAAGATGAGGAAGTCCCGCTGATTTTGGGGAAGTCCTTCCTGGCCACGAGTCGAGCATTAATAGACATGGAGGAAGGAGAGATTACCTTCAGAGTTGGTGGCGAGAAGGTAAACTTCAAGATGTTCGAGAGTGGACAGTGCAGATCTAGAGATGGTAAAGGTCAAGTAAAGAGGGAACAATCCGCGGGGAATCGCAAGTGTGGGCGATTCGAGTCTGCGGATACTAAGCCGAGTTGAACCCACATAGTCGTGCCACGACTTTAAATAAGGCGCTGGGTGGGAGGAAACTCACCAAGGTTTGTTTCCTTTTATTTTTACTTTGCGTGTGTTTTCATTTCCGAAAAGCCATAAAAATCGAAAAAAGAAAAAAAAAGCCAAAAATATTTTGAAACAGGGACATACGCGGCTTTACACGCGGTTTGTATACCGCGCAGCAAGCCGCGGGACCCTCTGTTGGTTTTCTGAAACAGTAGGTTACGCGGTTTGCCACGCGACTTGCAAGTCGCGGGCTAAACCGCGTAAGTCCCTGTTGCGTCGTTTTGTTTTTCGTGCAGTTTTTATTCCTTTCTTGCTTGGTGTGTTCCTTTTCCAGTATTTTGTCTTGTGCCTTGTTTTTCTTTGTTTTGTTTTGCATGATTCTCTCCGTCTCCTCCGATTGATTCTCAACCAGTCAAGAATCCTTCGGCCGGGCAAAACAGGTATGTTCTAAATCTTTATGTTAATGAGTGGTGTATGATGTTTGTCTCAGTATTAGTTAAACGAGAGGCAACAAACCTAAGTTCCACTTAGGTTTGGGGTTCCTTATCTTTTTCACATCTACACACTCAATTCTTTAAACCCTGTGCAAACCTCGGTTTCACCGAGGTTTGGGGTTGGCTTTTATTGGCAAACCTAGGCCACGGCCTAGGTTTGGGGTGCCATTTTAGAAAGTTGGGATTTCTTTTTGCTTGCTATGTAATGCCTTGCCCGTCCTCTTGATAACTGTAATAACTGCACAATGATTGAGTCGCATCACCTACGACTTTGCTTGCACATTGGGGACAATGTGTGGGTAAGGTTTGGGGTTGCCCAATCGGGCCCAAGTTTATGCACGTAGATTTCCTACATTTCTGAGTATCTAGATCACATAGCTAAAATTTTTGTTTTGAATGATTGAGACCAACCGTTGTGGGAAGAATCTTATGATAGTGACGTGACCGTTAGGGAAGGACCGGGAAAGGACATGACTAGGGACATTAGTGGAGACCACCCGATAGTGAGATTTTGAGCCTAAAAGACGTTTTTTCATTTCGAGGGATTCATACACTTAATTCTTATACATTTTTCGAATTCCTTGTCATGAATGTAGAATGATCTCGCTACATTATTGTATTGAGTAGCAAAGACGAACATCGGGACATTAGATAAGGGTAAAGTAGACTATATCATGTGGACCTTCAGATATGATTCCAGACATCTAGTTTTTGTTAAACCATTTTTAGCTAGCGTTACCTTTTACCCTTTTGTGTGTACCCATAACCCCCTTTGCAGCCAAACACGCACCTTAATTCTTTCTAAACCCACCATTAAACCTTTAGCCAAAAGCCTTAGCCAACCCTTATCCGAAAGTGTGTCAATCGGAAGCAGTAATGAACTACTCGAGATAGAGCAGAAAAGAATAGAATAGGCCAGTCATGAGAATAAAATGGGTCATTGTAACCCGAGAAGTAGAAAAGAGGACCAATGAAGTCCCAAATATATATATATATATATATATATATATATATATATATATATATATATATATATATATATATATATATATATATATATATATATATATATATATATATATATACAGTTATTTAGATAATAGTTAGAGCTGCAAAATAAGAGAGTCAAAGCGACTCCAATAGTGACAAAAAGGGCCAAGTAAGCAAATGTGAAGCAACGAGAGTTCAGGAATTGCCAAAGATTGACACACCGAGGATTTTTGAACCATTTTACCCTTCGTTTCTCAACCATAGCCCTAGCCCCATTACAACCCGTGTAAAGACCTGGATGATCTTTTGGAAAATGTGATTACGGTTGCCTTTATTGATATTCCCTGTCTTGCTATTTGATTTCTTTCTGAGATCAAACTTTTGGACATTTGTGCGTCTTCAATAGAGTTGTCATGCAATTATTGCGTATTCTTGTACATAACTTCCTTAAACATGACAACACGAGCGACAACCTAGGTTCGAGTGCAAAGAGAGTATCCCGTGAGGTAGGGTCGAAGCGAAATGTTTTCCCTAGTGTGTTTGGACTTAGTCTAACCCTAATGTAATCGGAACAGTCAAGAGTTCAACCCCCAATGGAAGGTCATAGATCAAACGAAATAAGAATGAGGCGAGAGTGAGATAGACATTCACTGGTATGGGAAATCACCGATGCAACACTTGGTACCGATTGGGAATTGTGCAGTCATTACTAAATTCACTGTGTGCTTTTATTCTATTTTATCGCTAATTTGCTTGGGGACAAGCAACACTCGGTTTGGGGTTGTTGATAACGCCATTTTTTGGCGTTATTTTCAGTTCTCAAACCAACGAGATTGGCTTGTATTCAAGTAAAAAGGCGTGTATTTTACGGTTTATCTAGTGAATTATGCAGGTTAGCTAAAAGGCGGCATTTCTCGAGAAAGAAGCTAAAAAGAGCTCAAAACGAAGCCTAACGGAAGCCCAAAAGCCAAGCCCAAGACCCGCGACCGAACCAGGACCCAAACCGCGAACAAGAAAACGACCCGCGCAATATAAAAGACACGCAAGACTTACCACGCGACTTGCAAGTCGCGTGGCAGGTCGCGTAAGTGTCTGTTTCGCGATTTTCAGCTATTTTATCCGGGGTTTAGGTCATTATTCGATATCCTTCTTACGACAGACGATCGGGAGCAGTTCAGGGGCGACTTTGGGCGATTTTTCGGAGTCCTCGAAGCCACGTTAGAGAGCCGATCACGGATACATTCATCACGGAACGTAGAGACGAACACGAGAGGAGGGAGTTTTCATCACTTGTTATCACGATTTCATCTTTCACATTTGATCATGTTTACATATACTTTTGCACCTTTTTCTCTTATGTTTGAATCCACCACCGACATGAACTAACCGGTTCGTGTTGGGGGTTGGAATGAATTCAGTTTATAAGCATGTGACGAATTGATTTGAACGTTTATCAGTTTTCTTTACTTAATGAAGTATGTGATTTTGTTCTTAATGCTTTTGTGAATTTGGCCAATTTACAATTGATTCATTTTTAGTAATTAAGTTCGCGAGGATTGATTGCTATTTAGAATTAGGAATTGCATGCCTAAAGCCCAAAAAGGTGATAGAGATATACCGAGTAGGCTTTAGTCCCATTTAAACCGTTAGGTTGATATCGAGAGATAAAATCTAGCCAATTTAACATAAATCGAGTACTTAATGTGTTTTGGAATCCATAAGTGAGATCGAGAGATTGAACTTATCCTTTTCAAAATAAAATCCGTTGTTGGTCGAAAGAAAACGACTGTGATCTTAAAAGATTTGGGAATCATTAAGGGGATTAACTGGTAACTGTTTTGAGTCGATTGTTTGCATGTGTATAACCTGAGGATTTCCAACCCTCAACTTTTCTCTCTATCAAAGTTTACAAAGCTGTTCTGTTTGTCTTGTGTTTGATTTGATTTTATTTATTGCAATTAATTAGTTTATAAAACCAATCCTCCAATTTCGACAGTTCAATTAATAGTTCTTATAGTAATTGTGATACTTAGTTCCTAGTTCCCCGTGATTCGATACTCGTACTTTCCAAGTACTATTACTTGCTTCGACCCGTACACTTGCGGTAAGATTCGCGGGGTGTCAAAACCCCGTGTCAAGGACACATAGGAACAAATTCCTATCTTATATAGAGGTTATGGACTTATGGTATCATGTATGATTTCACACTAGAGTGGAGGGATACTAGATAAGTTGAGGCTAATCCCAAGGTCCATTATGACAGCAAGTCGAGATATAGCGCTCCTTTCACGATAAAATGCCAAAATCTGGCAACAAAAAATACCGACACCAAATTCCATACACAACTGATAACGAAACACCAGATCCTTTTAGACCTGCAAATTGCGTACGACTACTAATATCAACCAACTGAATTGAATACACATTAAAATGTCAAAATTTATGATCTAAGTTTACCTTTTAAGAGGTTACCACCCACAATCAATGTCATAGTTGGGATTGCAGCATCCCTAACGGAGAAAAGGGTCCATCTTGAGAATTTCACCAAATTTTGCTTCATAGTATCGAACATCACCTGATGCACATTACCTTGTAACTTTTGAGATAAAAGTTATGAGTAGATAAGATCAGATATGGATCACTTTGAATGCAAAAAACAACCTTCACTTTTCCTTTTATGTTAACACTCGACAAAGACGATGGAAGCAAATTTTCGGTCAAATCCTCTTCTACCATTCTCAACCAGTGGTAACCATTTATTGTATGATGATGCTACCACCTCAGATTTCACATTTATGATGTACTCATCTTGTCCTTGTGCAGACTCTGAAATTTTGGGTCATTTGTTTTAGTAAGCATTGCATATTAATTTTACCTTCTAGTAGCAACATTATGTCAATACTTAAAAGAAAATGAAAAATAGGGTAGATACCTCTGGTCTCTGGAGAGCGCTGAGTCCTCAGCTACCCATGACCAATGTATCCAGCTTTAGATCTTTAATCCTTTCAATCAGCTTCACCCTTGCATCTCCCCAATACAATTTGGTCACAACTTAAATCTAATCAAACAAATTAACCACTAATCATTGAACACATAAATTCTGAATTGAATTTGTAACAAAAAAACGTTGATTTCAATTCAACTCATTAGATTTGGCACCACAATACCAAATAAATCAACAGTTTGCTAAACAAAATAGAAAGAACAGAAGAAATAATTAATTGATCATCTGAGAAGCAGAGGTAGCCCACAGTTTGTTCCGAGATTCATCGCCAGAATAGGACTTGATATTAGTGAACTCCGTTGAAGATGGATTTGAAATCGTTTGCGTCAAATCCATCACCGCCTCCTCCGTAGGCACCAACACTCGTTAAGGATTAGGTAGTATATGGTAAACTATATAATACAACCAATAGTTATAAGGGTTAAAATAAATTTAATGTTATCAACTAGTATTAACAACCAAGGACTTACTTGCCCGTAGGCGCTTAAGTATTAAAATAACATGATCAACATCGATATATGGTCAACTGATAATTCTTTTACAAATGATATGATAATTCTCAAGTTCATAAGCAAAACTAATGCCCTAGCTTTTTATTTCACCATGAACCAATGCATGCATTATAACAGGTTGTTTTATGAGATTAAAAAGTGTAACTCCCAATTCAACTCATGTGTTTTACGTACCTAATTAGCCTCACAACAGATAAGTTAAAAACAATTATAACATAGCCACAACCAGTGAACTTTAAACAATTCGACAATAGAGATTGATCACTACCGGTTGATAGATTGATTGCTAAATCAGACATTGCATCGCAAACTAATTACACTTCCAAATTAACAAAAGTTCTCCATCGACAAAGGTTCAATTTATTCATTCAAATATGAACGAATTTTGAAAGCCAGAATAGCGGTTATAAGCTCTGAATTATGATTTCACCTCCTAAACAGACAAAAACTCGGTACCTTACTTTCTGTGATCTATTAATGGGATTAAAAAGACAACATTCTTTCATAACCAACAATAAACGAGTACAAACTATGATGTTAGTGGAAGAGATTACCTTTGTGCAACTATGTTCGTGAGAGTGACGATGACGATGGTGATTGTGATTTAGTCAGGTAATACCTTCTCTAACGTGTTCGTGAGGGTGACGATGAGACTACCTTCTGTAACCTGTTCGTGAGAGTGACGATGACAGAGATAACCTTCTATAACCTGTTCATGAGAGTGACGATGGCGAGAAATTAGGGCTAAATCCTCTATTGGTGAGAGTGACGATGGCGAGAAATTAGGGCTAAATTCTCTATTCGTGAGAGTGACGGTGGCGATTTGGACGACCAGAGACCGCAAGTTATTGGAAAGACCGAGAGAATTTATGGCTCCGAATTCTATTCGTGAGAGTGACGATTAACCAGTTAAGGGCTACGTTGATTTCTAAATACTAAATTTATTTTTAAACTTTTTAGATACGCTTTCATAAGCGTCACTAAATATATTTATCTAAATTTAAAAAAAAATACTTTTTGAGACACTTAAAAAAGCTTTACTAAAAACTTTGATCCAATTTTAGAGAGGTTTCTTTGTAAAAAAATGTTTCTAAAGCCTTTAGAGACGTTTTTCATATTGTATAATTTACTCGGAAATCCTTCTTTAAAACCTTCCTACGTTCAGTTACACTTTTCAGTTTTGTAATATAATTTCTTCTCTAAAATGTAACTTTAGATACATTTCTAAAAGCTTCTCTAAAAGTTCCTTCTCTAAAACTCCTTATCCTTGTAGTGAATTACATTTTTGGTCCCTGTGGTTTTAATAAAAAATAAAAAATGGTAATTAATGATTAATTGGTCTTAATTAACCTATTTAAGAGATGTTTTTAAGGGTATTAGGGTAAATGTATCAAAGGCGTGTGATGATATAAACCACAAACACGTTTCCATAATTATTTCATAATAGGAACGCACGTTGTGACTTTGTGTAAACAACACGAACCAACCATGTAATTTACTCTTAATAAAATTATACCTTTGTTTCGGATATCTTTGAGGGCTCCTTGCTACTATTATACTCTGAATTGAGCGAATCAAATTGGTTTGATATTTTCCAATCATCTTGCCCGGAATTGTACAAAGGAGCATGTATAAAGGTTTAGAACTTTTTTCTTATCAGCATCTTAAGAACAAACCTTATCCTATTCTCGAACTCACGTTACACTAAAATTTTGAATCAAAAGATAAGTTTCAAGAAATGACAGATTTATTCATTCAATTTATTTGGTTGCATTGATATTTTAAAACTGAAATCCATATTATTCAAATATCCATTAGATGACTAATTAATATCATCAAGACTCTCGATTGCTATGCAAAAGGCCTTTGATTGTAGCAATCAAGATTATTCCCAGGACTAACTCCCAAAATTCCACAATACCTTGTGTAGAAACCAATCCTATCTTGCACCCGGTTGTCCTGACCATGCCCACATTCCAAACCCCCATTGATGACGTTTGTGATCACTCCAAGACCCGGGACACGACCTGCGGAACTGTCTGCAGCCGACGGCGTCCACCTTCCCGTAATCACATCATGGCTCGATGGCTTGTTACTTTGTGGAGTCATCCAGAACCATATGGCTGAACGAAACGATAAGGTTGGGTCAGTGGCTAAAAGATCAGGGTTGTTGATCAAGTCCCTCCCAATTGACTTTCCAAACTCTCCATAGTTGTAGTTGCTGTCAAAAAGTGAGTCAGTGAGATATTATAATCATAAGTGATGCTTGTTTGTTTCTCTCTCAAAGTTAATTAAAAGAGGCAAAAATGAGTTACTGAGATAGCTGGATAGGTCCTCTGCCAAAATATTTCTGAGGACATGGCCAAGCATTGGAGTCACAGTAGCTGTTTGATTGGTCTCTTTCTCTAACAAAACAATATCCCCATGCGTATGGACCATCTGGTGCACTTGCCCACCCACCTATACATATACATATATACACATATACATCTCGGCATGTGTTTAATTCTTTTGTAGTTTCCTTCTGTAAAAGTAAAAGCAGATACCTGTTGTTTCATGGGAAGTTTGAGCAAAGAAAGCGGCGAGCTCTCTTCTTCGATCATCAGCAGTTCCTGTGGTGCCAAATCCGTTATATGCTTTTGCAGCGTCTATAAAAGCATTGTAGGTGTAAAATCCATTAGCAGTACTGCATCTTGGGTCGTTTCGATACTTGAGCATTTGCTCAAACGCATATGCAGTAACGATGGACCCAACATCTCCGCCGCCACCACCACCACTACCGGTACACTGACTTTGACAGTTATTCTCCGGTAAGCAGTGTGCGGGAGTGTTTCCACAGAAACCATATTGGCTACAACAGTTTCCGGTGGTGCATGGTCTGTTACCGCCTTGTCTCCCGCAATCTTGAGCAGAGACTAGTACTGGTGTTGCTACCAACACAAAGACTATATTAATGGTTATGGTTAGCACCACAAACTTATCCATGGTTAATTTGTTGATATGTATGAGAGGTGTATATGTGTATATGTATATATATATAGGCGCAATATTAGGTCATTGTAATTCTCTATTTTACTCTGTAAAAAATAAAGGACTTTTTATGTCTTTTCCGATATATTATTTTATTTTCTAGTTCAAAAGAGAACATTTCAACTATATATTATCTTCGAAAAAAATAGAGAATATAAATAGTGTTTCTGTATATTTAGATAGTTACTATTTATTTTCTATTATATAGAGTAAAATAGAGGGTTAAATGAAGATGGTATAATTAGTAAAATAGAGGGTTCATGGTCTTAATGCTATAGGTTATTTCACTTAGTTTTATTTTAATTTCTACTTTTGCTATCACATCAATTTTCTGAAAAGCAATTTGAGTTTTCTTTATACGTATTTTTCTAAACAAATAAATTAAATTTCTAGAGTTTTTTTGTGTCTCTTTAATTTCTACTTTTGCTATCATATTTTAGAGGTTTACAGTTTATTATTCTTATATATATATATATTTCTTTTCGATCAGTTTTGAGTTTTTTTTTATGTTTGATTTCTTATAAAATTTAATCATGTATAAGTATGTTTTAAACCAAATTTTATATTCATGAAGCTAAAATATAGATTCATAAAGCATCAACAACAAAAAATTGCAGATTCATCATTGTAGATTGGTTTGTACGGGGTTTGCACAAACTGACTGGTTTGCAATTGAGACTTCACCTATATATATATATATATATATATAGAGAGAGAGAGAGAGAGAGAGAGAGAGTAACCATGATATATAGGTTAGCTTTTGACTCTACAATACTTGGTTTTAATAAACGGGACCAGACCTATTTTCACATCCATGGTTCTGCTTCTGCTTCTGCCTGGATCCCCAAAATTCCAGGGTTGAAATTTAATACTTAATTTAATAGAGGCCCAAAAGTCGGGAAATTGCCTCAAATAGCCATTTTATACATAAGGTTTCTTTAAATAGCCATTTTAAACATCTAATTCCAAAAATGGCCAAAACTTACGCACAGAGTTTTCTGTGCGTAAGTTTCATTTTTCCCAAAAAAAAATTTAAAAAACGATTTTTTTTAAAAACTTACGCACAGAAAACTCTGTGCGTAAGTTTTAATCCTAAGTGTATACGCAAGTTTTTTTTTGCACCACGTAGGCTCCACGTGGAAAACCTAAACTTACGCACAGAGATTAAAAACTTACGCACAGAGTTTTCTGTGCGTAAGTTTTTTAAAAAATCGTTTTTTTTCATTTTTTTGGGAAAAATGAAACTTACGCACAGAAAACTCTGTGCGTAAGTTTGTATGCGTAAGTTTTCATTTTTTTTTTATACAAAATTATTCAATCAATTTTTTTCAATAAATTATTTAAAAAAATGTTTTTCCAAAATAATCAAATTATTTTAAAAAATTATTTAGAAATAATTTTTTTTAAACAATTTGATTATTTTCTAAAATGTTTATCCAAAAAATTAATTTTTTTAACAAGAAACCCATAAGTCATCTTCTTGGAAAAAATTAAAAAAATTGTAAAAAATTAAAAAAAAATAAACTTACGATTTTTTTATTATGCGTAAGTTTATTTTTTTTAATTTTTTACAATTTATGCGTAAGTTTATTTTTTTTAATAAACAATTTTTTACAATTTTTTATTATTATGCGTAAGTTTATTTTTTTTAATTTTTTATATTTTTTTACAATTTATGCATTAGTTTATTTTTTTTAATAAACAATTTTTTTTATTATGCGTAAGTTTATTTTTTATAATTTTTTTTTAATTTTTTACAATTTATGCATTAGTTTATTTTTTTTAATAAACAATTTTTTACAATTTTTTTTTATGCGTAAGTTTATTTTTTTAATTTTTTACAATTTATACGTAAGTTTATTTTTTTTAATAAAAAAAATAAACAATTTTTTACAATTTTTTTTTAATAAACAACTTTTTACTTTTATGCGTAAGTTTGAAAAGAACAATTTTTTTACTTGAACAATTTTTTGAATAAACAATTTTTTTACTTTTATGCGTAAGTTTGAAAAAAAACAATTTTTTTACTTAAACAATTTTTTTACGATGCGTAATTTTTTTACTTAAAAAATTATTTAGAAATAATTTTTTTTAAACAATTTGATTATTTTCTAAAATGTTTTTCCAAAAAATTAATTTTTTTTTTAAAAAATCAATTGAATCCGTATGAATTGAATTAAAGCTGGTTTTACTGTGTTGTGTCAAATCACTGAAAAAAAATCGGATTCTTTCTTAAACAAAAAAAAAATATTAAAACTTACGCATAGAAACTTACGCACAGAGTTTTCTGTGCGTAAGTTTCATTTTTCCCAAAAAAAAATGAAAAAAATGATTTTTTAAAAAACTTACGCACAGAAAACTCTGTGCGTAAGTTTTAATCTCTGTGCGTAAGTTTAGGTTTTCCACGTGGAGCCTACGTGGTGCAAAAAAAAAACTTACGCATACACTTAGGATTAAAACTTACGCACAGAGTTTTCTGTGCGTAAGTTTTTAAAAAAAATCGTTTTTTTAATTTTTTTTTGGGAAAAATGAAACTTACGCACAGAAAACTCCGTGCGTAAGTTTGTATGCGTAAGTTTTGGCCATTTTTGGAATTAGATGTTTAAAATGGCTATTTAAAGAAACCTTATGTATAAAATGGCTATTTGAGGCAATTTCCCCCAAAAGTCTTGTCCTTGTGTGTCTTTAGTCTTGACAAGTATTTATTGTTTAGAGACCAATTGTCGCAATTTTATGACTATTTTAACATTTACTATAAATATATATATATAGGGGTAGGTTCAAATGAAAACTCAAATTCAATTGTAAACGTGAGGACAAACCACAGCCGTTGATTAATAAATCTGGTGAAGAGATCAATGGCAAAAAAAACACGGTGGCAATTTTGTAAATAAGTTGAAAACTCTGTCCATGGCTTAATGAATATTTAGCGCGCAGGGGTAAAATTGGAAAGATAAGAATCAGCGCCTATTTTTGTTGAATTTTTATTTTCTTTTTTAATTAAAAAACTTTTACCCCCTTAAATTTTAAAATAAATTATCTCAAAAATTACTAACATTTTAATCAAACAAATTACATCAAAAAAACGAGAATTTCGTGCTCTTCGATATGACATCCATCATGATATAGTTTTTTTTTCGATTTAACCGTTTTTTACGTGAAATCGTGTATATGTGTTATATTCAGACTGAATATAACACATATACACGATTTCACGTTATAACACATATTCAGACTGAATATAACACATATTCAGTCTGAATATAACACATATTCACTCTGAATATAACACATATTCAGACTGAATATAACACATATTCAGTCTGAATATAACACATATTCAGACTGAATATAACACATATTCAGACTGAATATAACACATATTCATCACTCACGTCTTCTTTTGTTCACATCTATTGCTGCATTCTTTCACATTGCATATACATGCCACGCATGCATACTAAGGCCATTCTCCCTTAACCATCTGTGTTGTTCATCGAATATTGTTGCTGTTATTATCCATCTTTGGTTTTCTTGGTGGCATACATATCAATACATCGCATGATTTTTTTTTATTTGGTTATTGTTCAACTACCGCTAGCCTCATATTTAATTTTCAGCTACATCTCGGTTTGAAGAACTTGATCATCACGTGATATCATATACCACATATTAGGTTTTACCACACAATTATTGGTCGTGTTTATCGCATGGTTTTATGTGTTATATTCAGTCTGAATATGTGTTATATTCAGTCTGAATATGTGTTATATTCAGTCTGAATATGTGTTATATTCAGACTGAATATGTGTTATATTCAGACTGAATATGTGTTATATTCAGACTGAATATGTGTTATATTCAGTCTGAATATGTGTTATAACGTGAAATCGTGTATATGTGTTATATTCAGTCTGAATATGTGTTATATTCAGTCTGAATATGTGTTATATTCAGACTGAATATGTGTTATATTCAGCCTGAATATGTGTTATATTCAGCCTGAATATGTGTTATATTCAGTCTGAATATGTGTTATATTCAGACTGAATATGTGTTATATTCAGACTGAATATGTGTTATATTCAGTCTGAATATGTGTTATAACGTGAAATCGTGTATATGTGTTATATTCAGTCTGAATATAACACATATACACGATTTCACGTAAAAAACGGTTAAATCGAAAAAAAACTATATCATGATGGATGTCATATCGAAGAGCACGAAATTCTCGTTTTTTTGATGTAATTTGTTTGATTAAAATGTTAGTAATTTTTGAGATAATTTATTTTAAAATTTAAGGGGGTAAAAGTTTTTTAATTAAAAAAGAAAATAAAAATTCAACAAAAATAGGCGCTGATTCTAATTTGACGAAAATACCCCTAAAGCTGAATTTTAGGAATGGCTTAAATATGGCTGCGATCAATGAACGAGATTTGTCCTCATGTTTACAATTGAATTTGAGTTTTCATTTGAACTTTCCTCTATATATATATATATGATAACATTTCTATTAATTTTGTGTCGGCATCCTTTCAAATAAATTTGGTTTTGAGATGGGGCGCCTATTCTTAATATAAATAGAAATAAGTTAGAAGCTTGTAAACCTAATAAAATTTTTGATGAACTAAAATTATACATAACCTCCTAATTCTATTACAAGCAGGTCCGGCCCTGATAATGTGGAGCCCGATAGGATGTCAAAACCCAAAACTAAAACGGGTATCAAGTTTTCATCTATTATTAGTTTGAGTTTAACAATTTGGGAATTAGATAATTAAGATTTAACTATATATAAACAACAGGCCCAAGTCCTGGTAGTGATGGATAATGATTTATTGAATCCACATCGTGAACCGCTGAATTCCCTTCCAACAACTCAAGTCGATTTCTATTGTTCTTCAAAGTTCGAGTGTTCGACTCTTCCGATTTTCAAGGCATGTCGTTCCATGTCGTTCCATTCAAGAGATCGAAGATGGAAATCCCAAGTGGCTGAATCCCTTGACATGGTCCACGTCGGTCGATGCCTACTATATATACAGATATACGATTCAGGGATTCAGGAACTCTCAAATCGCAACCCTAGCTTCATCGGTTTTCAAATCTTCATCTAATCAATAATCATCGGTTGTAGTTCAATTGTGATTGTATTTCTTCAAATCTGGAAGTGGTATATTGGTTTAGTTAGGGTTTAGTGAGATTCATCGATTTCTTTCTAAAAATTCTCACTTGTGTGCATTATGAGTCATATTATGATTTATAAATCTTAATTTTTATATACTCAACTAATATTGTTTGAATAGTTTTTGGTTGATTTTCACAAGACATTACACATGTTTCCTAGATGTTAATCCAGGTTTTCTCACCCCTCCCCCCTTATTTTTTATTATAATTAACAAAAATTGACCTTGACTAGGTTCCAAACTCTTTAAAAACCTTACGTTTCGTCGGCATTTGCTTAAAAAAATAGGCATAGGGACATTTTTTTTTAACATTTTTGTACAGGACATTAAGATACTAAAACCAGCTATGATCATAAGAGCTCCGTCTGTGGCATTTGCCCTGAGAATAGTCTTCCTTCAGTCTTAAACCTTCCACCAGGATAAGCAATCGTATATATACCTCGTAAAACATGGCAAAAGAAGGGGAGTAAGTATTATTGAATAAAGAGCAGAATTCAACTACGCAATGGATATACTAAGGCTATGTTTGGGAAACTAGCTGATAAGCTAACAGATGACTTATAAGTTAGTTGTTGACTTATAAGCTAGTTGGTAGCTAATAAGCTAGTTGTTGAATAAATCACTTTGACAAAAACCAGGTTATAAGCATATAAAGTGACCAAAGACACTACAAAATAAATGAGTTTTACCCACAAAATACTCATGGAAATTTTCGTCGGTGATTACCCAAAGATCACCCATAAAATATCAATGGTTCGGTAGAATCCGATGTTTTTCGAGAAAATACCCATGGATCCCCCAGAGAATCACTGGGTAATCTATCACTGATTTTCATTACCCACCGAAAATTTACCCACCAACTTTTATGACGGTTTTGTGGCGAACACCCTTTAGCGACAGATTTTCCAGAGAAAAGTTCGTAGATAAAAATCTTTCTTTTATTAGTGAGAACATCTTTAAAATATTATCAATTACAATATTTAATTATATAATTAAAATAATTATAGCAATATAATGTAAAGCTCGTGTCCCGGTATGGTTTTTAAAATCCTTAATGTATTTTTTTTAAAAGCGAGTCTCTTTAACGGAAGTTGTCAAAGGGACCTCGAATGTTAGGTATGGCAAACCTTACTCTTTTTTTTACAATGTTATGGAAACCTAGGGACCAAAAGTGTCAAAGTGTTAGTGTCTAGGGGTCAAAGGTGGCCAAAGGGAATTGTGGTGTGTTGAACGGCCAAGGAAGGGGGACCGACCCCCCCCCCCCCTTTTCTCTTCGTCGGTTTCCAATGGCAGCAACAAACAGCCCCCATTTGGTCTTCTTGATGGTTTTCTTTTGGGGTTCAATTGCCGAGAGGGATAGAAAGTGAGGGAGAGAGATCGCAAGTAGAGAGAACCGAGCAAAGAGAGAGAGAGAGTGGGTCGCCGGAAGTTTCTTCCAGTTGCCGGAGAACCATTCCAGTCGCCGGAGGTCGCTGCCACCGCCACCAATCGCCGGAGAAGTCGAGAGAGAGGAGCAACATCGCAAGGTAAGTCATTCTCTCGCTCCATCTCGTTTTTGTGCGTTTTTCCAGCGAGGCAACCACCGCCGCACGCCGCCGCTACGGTGGCCGTGGGTGGACGGCGGTGGCTGTGTGCAGGTGGGTATATGTGTGTGTGCTGGTAGGATTCGCTTGTGGCAGCCGCGATGGGGAGCGAGAGGGTGAGGGTGGTACGGAGAGACGAGGGGTGTGTGTGGGTGTGGGTGTCGCCGGAACGCCGCCGCCGCCGTGCCCCACTGCCGGAGGTGGCAGTGGGTGGTGCCCGTGGCGTAACCCTAAAACCACCCTGACCGTAACCTTAAAATCTTGAACCGTTAATCCTAATCTCAAACCGTTTTATCATTTCATGTGAATCATTGTAATCTGCCACTGTTTTGCGTGGCTCATAACTTTCTGCTCGTAACTCCGATTGAGCCGAAATTGGTACCCACGATTCCAGTACGGGGTCGACCACGTTTTCCGTGTTTTAGCGGAAAACAGGTTCAGCCTCTAGCTAGGTGAAAAAGTGGTCGCAAGATTGGTATTTTGTCATTTTATGTGAATGTCGATTTTCTGCCTCTGTTTTGTCGTGGCCGTAACTTTTTACTCGTAGCTCGGATTGTTATGAAATTGGTGGCCGAAGTTCCCTAATCGAGTCAGGAAAGTTTTTCGTGTTTTGCCGAAAGTCCGTTTAGGCCTGTAACTGGGCCGTACGGGGCTGTTTATACTGCTGGTCCGAAAAAACTTCCAGCTTTCTGTCCCTGTTTTGTTTTACGCATAACTGTTGCTTGGAATGTCGGTTTGGGATGGGACCGGTGCCAAAAGTTTCGTTTCGGAGTCTATTAAGTTTCCTCTGTTTTGTGGAAAGACCAATTCGGACCATAGCTAGGGCGAAGTTGCCATGCTGTACTGAAAGGTCCGGGTGTTCGCTGTTCTGCGAAACATTTTTGTAAAATCTATAGTAAATTATAGAAAAGTCGTTAGGACGCGTGCGATACGTCCCTGAAATCGTAAGACTGAGAACTTCGTATTTATGAATTTTAATTTCTGTATTTATCAGTTTTAAGGGGGTAAAACAGGTCCCGAACAGACCCGTAACTTTTAAGAAAAAGCTGGAATATTTAGTCGTTTGAAAGCTAGTAAACGTGTTATGGGTCGGGACTTTCCGTTGACTTTTTATACGTATTTAGGTGGGAGAAAGTGAAGAAGATTGCCGTGTTGGTGTTGCGTTTCGTGAGCACGTTGCTTAGCCTTGAGGTGAGTTCTCTCACCGCGTAGTTAGGAATTTCATGTATGTCGTTATTTTGTGTTATGTGTGATTACGTGTATTTATGTGCTTACGTGAACTAGATGGGATGTGATAACTGGTTGTGATTTATTAGATTCGTATGTGGAATATATATATGCATGTGTACACCTCGGTGGGACTGAGGGGCTCGGTGGGACCGAGGGCTTGGTGGGACTAAGCTAGTACAACAATTTTTACTCGGTGGGACCGAGGGCTCGGTGGGACTGAGCTTGTATTAATTACTCGGTGGGACCGAGGGCTCGGTGGGACTGAGCTTGTATTAATGTATTTTGTGTACTCGGTGGGACCGAGGTTCGTGCTTATATAATAATCATTATGTGGTTTGATATTCGTGATGATGGTGATGTTGCCTACTTGCGAGTAGGGGCGATATGCGTGGGGTTGCTACCTACGTGCGTGATTGAATTCACTAAGCGTTTAGCTTACCCTTTCCCAATGTGTTGTTATTTCAGGTGCGGGCGGCAGTCGGGCGTGACAGTACACACATGGAGCGCGGAGTGTCAAATATTATTAAACTTTCACTTTCGAACCCTTGAATTTAGTTATGAAATTTTCCACTGCATAAACTTTGTTGATGGTTTGAAGTAACGACGTTAATTTTATTTAAGACGTGAATATTTAAATCATGGTTGTTTTATAATGAATTGTATGTTTTAAAAATTTTAAATTTCCTTGTAATTTTTGGGACGTTACAACTTGGTATCAGAGCACGGCTTGAGTGAATCAAACACATCTCGGTGTGTTTGGTCTCAAGTGCGGCTAAGAGATCTTTAAATTCTTTTATTAAAAATCTTTGTTTTAAATGAAAAGAGAAAACCCGTTTGGGAACGGTGATCGTGGGCGCAGTGTGTACAGTCAGCCGACGCCAGCTGGGAAGGTAAGGAACTTAGTGTACCTATTGCTTTCAGGTGTAGTGTATGCATGCTAGATTTCTTATGTGAACTGTATGGTACCGTATGCTGGTTTATCGCTTATAGGAACTCATGCTAGCTTTGATAGGTTGTTAAGCGAATGCACTCTAGGTTGTATGCAGTAGGAACTGAATAGCCTTAGAATATTGGATTTAGTTCTATTGCGCAGCTCTTGTTTGAGTCCAACCGTTCTAGGATAGAATCTCTTATTCGAACGTCTATCTGGTTTTACACTGTATACGACCGTGCATTCACGAGGCGACTCGTCAGGGTTAGTGGGGTTTCCGTGTTAGCAAAGGATAGTGGGTGATATGACCTTTCTAGGGAGTTAGGAAAGGTGTTTGTACGGGCTAGATTGGCTATATGTGTTTATTTGTGGTAATCGGCTACTTGAATGTCTCGGGACAGGACTCGAAACGAGTAAGGATAGGTGTGAAAGGTAGTAGTAGAGCTCCTACTATCTGAAGCACAGGATCCATGCTTGAGTCGGGGAGAGTCACGAGGGAGCCAAGGAGTGGAGTATGAGCGTGGTAGGGTGAGTTATATATGCTTATAGATCTCTGAATTTTCTCTTTCTAGAATGGTCAATACAAGAAGGAACAACGCGGCGACGCCGCGAGCCGGGTCGGGGATTACTGAGGAGCGTATTAGGGAACTGATTGCTACTGAGGTTTCCCGCGCGATCGGGGAGGCGATCCCCGAGATCATCACTGCTATTCGAGAGGAAGTGGTGATCCTACTGGAGGAGCGTATTGCAGCTATTCCACTGCCTACGGAGGGTCATCCCCGTAACCGAGAATTCCAATACCGGGATCTCTCCCCCTGTTCCCTGCCAGAATTTAAGGGAGACCTGGATCCGATTACCAGTATGCGATGGGTATCTGACATGGAGTTCGCATTTTTGACCAGTGGTTGCCCGGACAACCTAAAGGTCCGTTTTGCAGTAAATCTACTTCGTGACGGCGCGAAGGATTGGTGCGCCTCGGCATTGACGGCTGCCGAACGCACTACCTTGACCTGGAACGAGTTTGTCACTCGTTTCCGTGCAGAGTATGTACCGCCGGTAGAGATGGAGAGAATCGCTAAGGAATTCCTAGAACTCACCCAGACAACAGAGACGGTAAAAGAGATGAACAGGAAATTTACCGAGATGGCATTATTCTGTCCTCAGTATGCCGCCTCGGAAGAGATGAAGATGTCAAGGTATAAAGATATGCTACGCACGGAGATCCGAGAATTTGTTAGCACGGCACCGTACACTTCGTTATCCGCCATGATGGACGCCGCTCGAAGGAGGGAGCTTGAGCTGGAGACCCAAGCTAAGAAGCGGAAGGCGGCACAGCCAGTGACGCCCATCTCGGCAGTGCCGAAAAGGTCGAGGTTCACAGATACGCGCGCGGGTTCTGGGAGTGGCGGGTTTAAGCCCCGAGATACCGGAGTGAGGAGAGTTGAGGGGTGTTTTAAGTGTGGCCAACCCGGTCACCTCAGCCGGGATTGTAAGGTTCCGTTAGTGGTTTGCTTCAACTGTAATCAGACGGGCCATGTAAGGGCCAACTGTCCTAGAGCAGGGGTAGCTATTGGGGGTGGAGCACAGAGGGCGCCTGGGAATGCCCCATTACGCATCACTGATGGTCGAGCTGGTCAGCCGGGGGCGGGAGCGGCTCAAGGTAGAGTTCATCAGTTGACGGTGGATGAGGCGCAAGCGACGCCTAAAGTGGTTACAGGTATATCCCTTTTGCTTCTTTCTTCTTGTCTTTCTGTTCCATGTCATGTATTTATTTGTGGTTCAGTTATACGTTAGGAACGTTCCTAGTTAACTCGGTGCCTGCGGTTGTGATGTTTGATAGCGGGGCTACTCACTCTTTTGTGTCTCGCACTTTTAGCGAGGGTTTGGGTCGAGTTGTAGGACGATTGAGTCATCCTCTTGTTGTCGAGCTGGCTGATGTTAGGACCTTGACGGTCACGGATGTGTTTCGCGGGTGTACCCTAGGGATCTCAGGAGTGCGGTTTCCCATAGACCTGGTCCCGATCGCTATGCGGAAACTTTGTGTGATTGTGGGCATGGACTGGATGGATAAATTTGACGCGGAGATTGTTTGTCGTCACAAACAAGTGCGAATTCGAACCCCAAGCGGGGGAGAACTGTTAGTTCAGGGAGATTCGTCTAGGCAGACTACGGCCATATGTTCGGCTGCGAGAGCTCGGAGGTACCTCCAGCATAGTGGGCAGGGATACTTGGCTTATGTGGTGGACACGCGAGTTGGGGAAGCGAAGGAGGCTGAATAAGCTTACGGTAAAGGATCGTTATCCTTTGCCAAGGATTGACGATCTTCTCGACCAGTTGCAGGAACTTCTTGAAGAGGAGTTCATAAGTCCAAGTTCTCGATTCACCCGGGAGCTACAAAGATGTACAGAGAATTGTGTGGAGGTTACTGGTGGCTCGGCATGAAGCGGGATGTTGCTAGATGTGTGGAGGTATGTATGACCTGTCGGAAGGTCAAGGCGGAACATCAACGACCACATGGGAAATTGCAACCGTTGGAGGTCTCGGCTTGGAAATGGGAAGAGATTACCATGGACTTCATAACGAAACTCCCGAGGACTCCCTGTGGGAACGATGCCATTTGGGTGATCGTTGACCGTCTGACCAAGAGTGCACACTTCTTGGCCATCAGGGAGAGCTTCTCGGCTAAGAAACTTGCGGAGGTGTTTGTGCGTGAGATCGTGGCCAGGCACGGGGTGCCAGTTTCGATTGTCTCCGATAGGGATACTCGTTTTACCTCTCGGTTTTGGGAGAAGTTCCAGTCGGAGATGGGTACACGATTGCACTTTAGCACGGCCTTTCATCCATAGACGGACGGACAGAGCGAGCGAACCATTCAGACCCTCGAGGATATGCTTCGAGCTTGTGTCATTGATTTTGGAGGTAGTTGGGATCGGTACTTACCCTTGGCGGAATTTTCCTACTACAACAGCTACCACTCTAGTATTGGCATGCCGCCATACGAGTTGTTGTACGGTAGGAAATGTAGGACGCCCGTTTGTTGGGGCGAGGTTAGGCATCGGGTGTTAGGGAGTACTGACATCGTGCTGAAGACGACCGAGACAATTCGGATGGTTCGGGATCGTTTGGTTACTGCACAGAGTCGGCAGAAGAACCTCGCGGAACAAGGTTGTTGGTTTGGTGGAGGTTCAATGGAGACTCCGAAAGGGTTCCGAGTGGACTTGGGAACCTGAAGCGGAGATGCGAGAGAACTATCCGGAGCTGTTTGCAGGAGTAGACTTCGGGGACGAAGTCTAATTCAAGCGGGGGAGAGTTGTAAAGCCCGTGTCCCGGTATGATTTTTAAAATCCTTAATGTATTTTTTTTAAAAGCGAGTCTCTTTAACGGAAGTTGTCAAAGGGACCTCGAATGTTAGGTATGGCAAATCTTACTCTTTTTTTTACAATGTTATGGAAACCTAGGGACCAAAAGTGTCAAAGTGTTAGTGTCTAGGGGTCAAAGGTGGCCAAAGGGAATTGTGGTGTGTTGAACGGCCAAGGAAGGGGGACCGACCCCCCCCCCCCTTTTCTCTTCGTCGGTTTCCAATGGCAGCAACAAACAGCCCCCATTTGTTCTTCTTGATGGTTTTCTTTTGGGGTTCAATTGCCGAGAGGGATAGAAAGTGAGAGAGAGAGATCGCAAGTAGAGAGAACCGAGCAAAGAGAGAGAGAGAGTGGGTCGCCGGAAGTTTCTTCCAGTTGCCGGAGAACCATTCCAGTCGCCGGAGGTCGCTGCCACCGCCACCAATCGCCGGAGAAGTCGAGAGAGAGGAGCAACATCGCAAGGTAAGTCATTCTCTCGCTCCATCTCGTTTTTGTGCGTTTTTCCGGCGAGGCAACCACCGCCGCACGCCGCCGCTACGGTGGCCGTGGGTGGACGGCGGTGGCTGTGTGCAGGTAGGTATATGTGTGTGTGCTGGTAGGATTCGCTTGTGGCAGCCGCGATGGGGAGCGAGAGGGTGAGGGTGGTACGGAGAGACGAGGGGTGTGTGTGGGTGTGGGTGTCGCCGGAACGCCGCCGCCGCCGTGCCCCACTGCCGGAGGTGGCAGTGGGTGGTGCCCGTGGCGTAACCCTAAAACCACCCTGACCGTAACCTTAAAATCTTGAACCGTTAATCCTAATCTCAAACCGTTTTATCATTTCATGTGAATCATTGTAATCTGCCACTGTTTTGCGTGGCTCATAACTTTCTGCTCGTAACTCCGATTGAGCCGAAATTGGTACCCACGATTCCAGTACGGGGTCGACCACGTTTTCCGTGTTTTAGAGGAAAACTGGTTCAGCCTCTAGCTAGGTGAAAAAGTGGTCGCAATATTGGTATTTTGTCATTTTATGTGAATGTCGATTTTCTGCCTCTGTTTTGTCGTGGCCGTAACTTTTTACTCGTAGCTCGGATTGTTATGAAATTGGTGGCCGAAGTTCCCTAATCGAGTCAGGAAAGTTTTTCGTGTTTTGCCGAAAGTCCGTTTAGGCCTGTAGCTGGGCCGTACGGGGCTGTTTATACAGCTGGTCCGAAAAAACTTCCAGCTTTCTGTCCCTGTTTTGTTTTACGCATAACTGTTGCTTGGAATGTCGGTTTGGGATGGGACCGGTGCCAAAAGTTTCGTTTTGGAGTCTATTAAGTTTCCTCTGTTTTGTGGAAAGACCAATTCGGACCATAGCTAGGGAGAAGTTGCCATGCTGTACTGAAAGGTCCGGGTGTTCGCTGTTCTGCGAAACATTTTTGTAAAATCTATAGTAAATTATAGAAAATCCGTGCGATACGTCCCTGAAATCGTAAGACTGAGAACTTCGTATTTATGAATTTTAATTTCTGTATTTATCAGTTTTAAGGGGGTAAAACAGGTCCCGAACAGACCCGTAACTTTTAAGAAAAAGCTGGAATATTTAGTCGTTTGAAAGCTAGTAAACGTGTTATGGGTCGGGACTTTCCGTTGACTTTTTATACGTATTTAGGTGGGAGAAAGTGAAGAAGATTTCCGTGTTGGTGTTGCGTTTCGTGAGCACGTTGCTTAGCCTTGAGGTGAGTTCTCTCACCGCGTAGTTAGGAATTTCATGTATGTCGTTATTTTGTGTTACGTGTGATTACGTGTATTTATGTGCTTACGTGAACTAGATGGGATGTGATAACTGGTTGTGATTTATTAGATTCGTATGTGGAATATATATATGCATGTGTACACCTCGGTGGGACTGAGGGGCTCGGTGGGACCGAGGGCTTGGTGGGACTAAGCTAGTACAACAATTTTTACTCGGTGGGACCGAGGGCTCGGTGGGACTGAGCTTGTATTAATTACTCGGTGGGACCGAGGGCTCGGTGGGACTGAGCTTGTATTAATGTATTTTGTGTACTCGGTGGGACCGAGGTTCGTGCTTATATAATAATCATTATGTGGTTTGATATTCGTGATGATGGTGATGTTGCCTACTTGCGAGTAGGGGCGATATGCGTGGGGTTGCTACCTACGTGCGTGATTGAATTCACTAAGCGTTTAGCTTACCCTTTCCCAATGTGTTGTTATTTCAGGTGCGGGCGGCAGTCGGGCGTGACAGTACACACATGGAGCGCGGAGTGTCAAATATTATTAAACTTTCACTTTCGAACCCTTGAATTTAGTTATGAAATTTTCCGCTGCATAAACTTTGTTGATGGTTTGAAGTAACGACGTTAATTTTATTTAAGACGTGAATATTTAAATCATGGTTGTTTTATAATGAATTGTATGTTTTAAAAATTTTAAATTTCCTTGTAATTTTTGGGACGTTACATATAATATGTTAATTAATACAACCAATGTAGTAAAATAAAAATTAAATAATATAATATGTTAATTAAAATAATTTAAAATTTATTATAAATACTATAAATTTTGAATTTATTAAACAAGTTTTAAATATATATATATATATATTAACTTATAATTTTAAATAACCGTTACATATAATATGAAAAAATAATCAAATAATAATTAAAAAGATATAAGTAATTGATAACTAAAATATAATGATTAATATATAAAAATAATTTATATGATTAACGATAACTCTAAATAATTAAAAATTAATATTAATGTATAATTAAAAGTTGATTTAATAATTCTCAGTTAATATTTATTAATTAATAATGATTAAAGTTAAAAAATAAATATTTATTTATAATAATAGTTAATAAATAATAATTAATATTAATGAGGGCATAATTAAAATATTCATAAAAAACTATTCAAAAGCTACTCAAAGTAGCTTATCAAAATGCTAGCTTATAAGCAAGCTAGCTTATGGTCATCCAAACGTATATCCTAAAAATAAGTTTTTTTTTTCAAACGATGGCTAAGAATAGTATATATGGTCAAATAAAATAATGGCTCACAAATAAGTCATTCAATAAGGTCATCCGTATCCCAACCCTCAAGCCCTCAAGCCCTCAAGCGCCATATCAGCTTTTCTCCTAACCCTCTCCTCAAACCCTCAAACCCTAAAGTGGCGTAGCGAAACCCTCAAGCCCTCTTGCCACCTCATTTTTTTTAATTCTTTTATTTATACATTTAATTATTTAACAAAATAAAAATATTCATATATTTTTTAATAAATAAAAATAAGATAAATAATAAAAATAAAAATTAATAACATTCATTAAAATTTTAAAAATTACAAAATAAATTTAAAAATCTACTCGTCGTCATTGTTGGGAACTTGGATACGCCAAATATGTTCGACCAAATCCGACCGAAGGTTATTATGAGTGTCCCGGTTTTTGACTTCTCGAACATTTGCCGCGCGTTGTTCCTCACTGATTTTGGTTTCGATATCATCCGTGAAAAGGTCGTTTTCATCGCCACCACAAATAGCAAATAGCATGGTCTTCGTCTTCGAGTATCATATTGTGTAATATGACACACGCGTACATAATGTTTCCCAATCTTGAGAGTTCCCATCCGCGTGCCGGGTTATGAAGTATATGCCAACGTGCTTTAAGCACGCCAAAATCTCGTTCAACATCTTTACGTGCCGCTTCTTGCGCGGACTTGAACTTTTGTCGTTTAAGGTCATGTGGGCACGTAAATGATTTTACGAAAGTAGCCCATTCCAGATATATCCCATCCGCTAGATAATATATGTGCTCGTAGGTGGCTCCATTCACCTCAAAAGGGCAGTCGGGTGCTTTTCCATCATATACACCGTTGAAGATGGGCGACTGATTGAGAACATTGATGTCGTTGTTGGAACCGGCAACACCAAAGTATGCGTGCCAGATCCATAGATCTTGAGAGGCCACTGCTTCTAGCATTGATTGTCGGGTGCTCATGATCACCTCTCATGAATTGACCTCGCCATGCTACCGGACAATTTGCCCACGCCCAATGAGTACAGTCTATGCTTCCGAGCATGCCGGGAAATCCGTGTTTAGCTTCATGCGTGGCGTACAACTTCTGAATATCAATAAAAGTAGGCTTGCGTAAATATTTTTGACCATACAGTTCAATAATACCTGTGCAGAATTTGTGCAGACAATCTCGTGACGTTTTCTCTCCCATACGGATGTACTCGTCAAGTGAGTCAGCAGCTACTCTATACGCCAATTGCCGAATAGCGGAAGTACACTTTTGTATCGGAGAAAAACCTTTTTTGTATATGTCGTCCAACCGAAGTGTAAAATATGAATAATGTCCTTGTAAATCTTCAATTATTCGTTCGAATAGCTGCCTCCTCATCCTGAACCGCCGCCTAAACATATCTGGTGTATGAACTGGGTTGTTGCCAAAGTAGTCCCGCATAAGCCGCTCGTTTGCAGCTACTCGACCTCTTTCTATGTCCGCGGCCCTCTCTCTTCTTGACGATGAGGCGGTGCTACCATAAATTAATTGTGCAGTCTCTCGAAAAATTTCCCTTTGTAGATGCAACAACTCGTCGGTGTCTACGGATGATGATGATGCGGTCGGTGAACCGGGTTGTGGCGAATCCATATTGTTTAAAATATAGAGAATGGAAGAGAATGAGAGAATGAGATAGTTGTTTTGTGTGAAAAATAAAATGGGTTTTAGGATTATATATATAGTGTGATTACATTGAAAAAAAAATTAAAAATAGCCGTTGCCAACGTCTTTATTTTCAAATTATTTTAAAAAATTTAAAAAAAAAAAGAAAAGCCATCGGGTTGAACGCGTTTTGGAACCCGGGTGTAACAACCCAAAATCCAAACATACATATAATCATATATTTCATTACATGCTTGCAACAAAAGTACTTCATATTTCACATTTGGTCCCCAAAGTCTGACTAAACAACTTTAAGAAATACAGTACAAACTTGATTCTATTTAGATAACATAATAACTAACAACAAGTTTATAAGTACAAAAGCATCCACATTTTTCTTAACGATCATCTCCTCAAAAGCTATCCAACAAGTGTTCAAATCACTTGGTCTTACTGGAACCACCACCTGGAATACATATTTTTAAAACAGAAAATGAGGGTTAGACCTAAGGGTCTAGTGAGAAAATCCCTGACATTTGGAAATCATTAAAAATTCATTTATATAAAATACTCTTTATATAAATACACATATATCACACGTAAATTAATACCAATCAAGATTGATGCATCATACATGTCTCATCCCACCTTATCCCTCCACCAATGGCCAGCTATATTGGTTGCGAGCCAATTTTAACACACCGGTCCAAAGCCCGGCCACGTATTATATTCCCATATAATACTCACGTAATTATAATATCTCAATATATTATAATCACCCACGTATGACATATTCATACAATTTATCAAACATTTGTTATCCACATAATGTATTCCAGTAAAAATACTTTTAAAGTAAAACTCACCTGTTTTGTTTATTACCAAAGCTTTTCCAAGATAATTATCACGTATGACAATCCTTCACAGAATCTGAAATCACACAAAAATACCAAATATCTCTTTTAAAACAAAACTTATGAAATCCTCGACTCAAGTCGCAACCTACTAAAAGTAAATTAGAATCGCAATGCACAGTGCCAAATCGCAACCAACTACTGCGACTTCATCCCCAAATCGCAACCCACTATTGCGATTCCAACCCCAAGTCGCAATCCACTATTGCGATTCTAACCCAAATCGCAATCAACTACTGCGATTTCAAGCCAAGTCGCAAACGACCATTGCGACTTCAAGACCAAGTCGCAACCAACTATTGCGACTTCGTTGAATGTCGCAATCGTCCATTGCGACTTCGATGAATGTCTCAGTCCACTGTTCATCCTAAAACCCAGATTTTTGCAGTTTTATACTATACATGTTACTGATAATTTGCAGATAGGTTTAAGACCAAGAACATAACCTAACCTTAAGCTTGGATTTCCCAAAACATCAAGAACACTTCTAAGAGTTTAACACACAAAAAAGATGGATTTGTTACCTTGTTTTACTTCAGTTTGACACTTAAATTACTGCAGCAACTCTTGATTCCCTTCTTCTTCTTCTTTCCGGTTCTATCTTTCTCTCTTTTCTTCTTCACGAAACACACACACACACCATAAACAAATTGCCCAAGATATTTCTAAATGTCTTATTTTGAGGACACCTCCTCCTTCTAACTAGAAGTGGGGCGGTGGTGGTGTAAAGTTTGGTTAAAATGACCAAACAACCCTAAGCTTCTCCCAATTGGCAAAACACACCCCTAAACTTCTATTATAAAATTAAAACTTATCCCTTAACTTCTTAACTCCATAAAATACTAAAATAAAGACTTATAAAATTCCAAATTTAAAATAGATAAAATACCTGGTTATTACAACATCTCCCCCTTAAAAGAATTCCGTCCCGGAATTCAATTAAGTGAAAAGATGAGGGTATTTGGCTCTCATATCCGACTCTGATTCCCACGTTGCATCCTGACCTCTATGATGTTTCCACTGAACCTTTACCTGTCTGATCTCTTTATTCCTCAATACTTTGACTTTGTGATCAACTATAGCTTCCGGTTCCTCCACATAGTTTAACTTTTCATCAACCTGAATATCTGGTAGAGAGACTGCCTGGTCTGGTGTAACTAAACACTTCCAAAAATTCGATACATGAAACGCGTTGTGAATCCTGCTCAATTCCAACGGAAGATCCAATCTGTAAGCTACTTCACCAATTCTTTCCGTAATTTCAAATGGCCCAATATACCGCGGACTAAGTTTACCTTGCTTCCCAAATCGTATGACTCCTTTCCAGGGCGAAACTTTCAACATCACAAATTCCCCGACTTGGAACTCTAACGGTTTCCGGCGTCGATCTGCATAACTTTTCTGTCTGTCTTGAGCCATTTTCAATCTGTCCCGAATCTGCGTAATTTTATCTGCTGTTAACTGTACTATTTCTGGCCCCGCTAATTGTTTCTCCCCCACTTCATTCCAACACAGAGGTGTTCTGCATTTTCTTCCATACAGTACTTCAAACGGTGCCGCTTGGATGCTGGAATGATAACTATTATTGTAAGCAAATTCTATCAAAGGCAGATGTTTATCCCACGATCCCCCAAAATCAACTATACAAGCCCGGAGCATATCTTCTAATGTCTGGATTGTTCTTTCACTCTGCCCGTCAGTCTGAGGATGATAAGCTGTACTCAACTTTATCTGTGTTCCCATCTCTTTTTGAAAGCTTCTCCAGAATCTGGAAGTAAAACGACTATCTCGATCGGAAATAATCGAGATTGGAACTCCATGTCGAGTTACTATTTCATTAATGTACAATTTAGCTAAACGTTCCAAGGAATCAGTTTCTTTTATCGGCAAGAAATGAGCAGACTTCGTCAACCTATCCACAATCACCCAAATAGAATCAAATCCCTTTGAAGTTCTAGGTAACTTGGTAATAAAATCAGTAGTGATCTGATCCCATTTCCACATTGGTATATCTAGTCGTTGTAACTGACCAAACGGCTTCTGATGCTCAATCTTTACTTTCTTGCAGGTAGTACACTCTTCCACATACTTAGCAACACTTCTCTTCATTCCCGGCCACCAATAGAATTGTTTCAAATCTCTATACATTTTATTTGTACCTGGATGAATAGAAAATCGAGATTGATGAGCTTCTTGTAGTACACGATCACGTAATCCACCCAAACGAGGTACCCAAATTCTGTTTCGCATACACAATAACCCACGGTCATCTTTCCCAAGCAATGCTGATATTCCCACCAACCGTTCTGACTTCAAACTTTCTTCCTGATAAGCATCTACTTGGCATTTCAGCAATTCGTCAAAGATATTAGGAAGGAGTTCAGCTCGTAACGATATAGCTTTTATTGTTCCACTTCTTTCTTGACGACTTAGTGCATCTGCTACCACGTTCGCTTTCCCAGGGTGATATAGAATTTCACAATCATAATCATTTACCAATTCCAACCATCTTCTTTGCCTCATATTCAGTTCCTTCTGATCAAAAAGATGTTGGAGACTCTTATGGTCAGTGAAAATTTGGCATTTAGAACCATAAAGATAATGTCTCCAAATCTTCAATGCGAAGACAACTGCTGCAAGTTTCATATCATGAGTAGGATATTGTCTTTCATGGTCCTTTAATTGACGAGAAGCATAGGCAATCACCTTTCCACGTTGTATAAGTACACATCCCAATCCCAGCTTAGAAGCATCACTGTAGACCACAAAATCATCGGAACCTTCTGGCAATGCTAATATCGGAGCGCTGCAGAGTTTCTCCTTCAATATTCTGAATGCCTCATCCTGTTCTGCTTTCCATTCAAACTTTAAATTCTTCCGAGTGAGCTTAGTCAATGGCGTCGCGATTCGAGAAAAGTCTTTTATAAATTTCCGATAATATCCAGCTAGACCCAGAAAACTACGTACTTCGGTTGCCGTCTTCGGCGGTTCCCATCTTTCAATTGCTTCCACTTTCGCTGGATCAACTTGTATACCCTTCTCTGAAACTACATGACCCAAAAACTGAACTTCTCGTAGCCAGAATTCACACTTCGAAAATTTAGCATATAACTTCTCTTTCTTTAATAACTCTAGAATCAAACGAAGGTGTTGTGCGTGATCCTCTTTGGATCGAGAATAAATAAGTATATCATCGATAAACACAATGACAAATTTATCGAGATAAGGCTTACATACCCGATTCATTATATCCATAAAAGCGGCCGGAGCGTTCGTTAATCCGAAGGGCATCACCAAAAATTCATAATGATCGTACCTTGTACGAAAGGCAGTCTTCAGAACGTCTTCTTCCTTAACCTTTAACTGATGGTAGCCAGATCTGAGATCAATCTTGGAGAAGTAACAAGCTCCAACTAATTGATCGAAGAGGTCGTCAATTCTTGGAAGTGGATACTTGTTCTTAATCGTACGCTTGTTCAGCTCCCGGTAGTCAATACACATTCTCATTGAACCGTCTTTCTTCTTTACAAACAAAACTGGTGCACCCCATGGCGAAGAGCTAGGTCTGATGAAGCCCTTATCAGATAAATCTTGAAGCTGTACCATCATTTCTTTCATCTCTGGAGGTGCTAATCGGTATGGCGCACGAGCGATAGGAGCGGCTCCTGGGATTAAGTCAATACCAAATTCTACTTGTCTAACAGGAGGAAGACTATTCAAGTCTTCAGGAAAAACTTCTGGATAGTCACTAACGATAGAAATATTCTCCAGCTTAATCTTTTCAGGCCTACTATCTATCACATAGGCTAAATAACTCGAGCAACCCTTACTAACACATTTACGGGCTTTTATCATAGTTATAAGATTGGACTGATGATTCTTACGATCACCATAGATCACTACTGCCCTCTTATCAGGTAAAACAACGTTGATTATTTTCTTATCACAAACTATGTTAGCCCGATTTTCAGCTAACCAATCCATCCCCACGACCACATCAAACTCGACCAACTCTATAGGAAATAGTTGTATCGGTACCCCACACCCCTCTATATTTATCATGCAACAATCAAAAACCTCTTTAACTGCCACTTGGTTATCATTTGCTGTATCTACTAATAAAACATGTTTTAACATTTTCGGCTCTAAATGCATGTGAGCATCAAATGAGGGAGACACAAAAGATCGGTTTGCACCGGAATCAAATAACACTTTAGCACGCGTGGAGTTTATGAAAAATGTACCTGTGACCACATCTGGAGTTTCCTCCGCCTCTTTAGTTGTCATTTGGAATGTACGGCCCCTCGTTTTCGGCGGTTCTATTCTTGGGACTACTGGTCTAGTAATGGCTGGTTTCCCGGATGTTCCCCCTTGTTGTATTCTACCTCTTGGACAATCTGATTGGAGGTGATCCAGAGAATTACATAAAAAGCAAAACCGCATTAATCGACAATCTTTAACAACATGACCGGTTTTCCCACACTTAAAACAAACCCGCGATTCCACTTGACAATTTCCCTGATGGTAGCGATTACATCTCGGACATGGTCTATCCGTTGGTCGAAACGACGGACGGTTATCGAACCTCTGAAATCTAGGCTTCCTTGAATCCTGTGATGGCCCTTCCCATTTCCTTTTCCCCAAGCTCTTATCTCCGGCATCTCTTTTATTATCTCTTTCTACATTTTCTGCAGCATCCACCGCAGCTGTAAAGGTATTTGGCCCCGTGGCAGTCACTAGTCTTCGGACCTCTGAATTTAACCCATAGATAAATCTCTCCATTTTCATCTTCTCTGTAGCAACATAAAATCCTGCAAAACGAGATTTTTCTAAAAATCGTGCAGTATAATCTCTAACCGACAGATTCCCTTGTTGTAGATTCATAAATTCTTCTTCCAATTGTCTAACAGCAGCTTGTGGACAGAAGTGTGTTGTGAAAGCTAACACGAATTCCTCCCATGAAAAGGTAGTATATACATCCGTTCCTCTCGATTCTATATGAGCCTCCCACCAATACAAAGCATCACCTTTCAGCATCGCAGCTCCATAAAGTACTTTATCTTCTTCAGCACATTTACACGTCTTGAAGATAGCCTCTATTTCTTTCAGCCATCTCATCGCTTTTACCGGATCCCGATCTCCTGAATATGTAGGGGGCTTGCAACTAAGAAACATTTTATAGTCACACCTTTTCATCATCGGTAAGACCGTAGAGGTAAGTGGTATTTCAAGTTCGTGTTCTGGACTTGGTCTTTCAGTTTCATTATGACGATTATGTTCGAACATAGCTTGTATGTTATCCTGTAATCTCCCCATTTCCGCAGTCAAATCATCCCGTGTAACAAACTCTGTACCATGCGGTTGTGTTCTTCCCCCAGTTCGGCCCCGAGTTCCCCTACCGATTCTGCCTCCACCACGATCTCCTCCTCTTCCCCCTGTTCCTGTTGGTGGATTCTCTCCACCCGAATTCCTTCCTCCTCTTTGATTCCTTTGTCTAGTGCCACTTGCCATTCTGTAGATTCAAACAAAGTTAATATACACATAAGCACGTACCCCATATAACAAGGTATTCCAGTTCAAACATGTACCTGTAAGATCATAATTACACTGGCCTGGTGTAATTTGAAATTACCTTACATGATGTTCCTTCTACCGCTTATACTTAGCATCCCCAGGTTCTAAAATATTAGGGACATCCTACTTCACATGCAGTTTAAGTCTAGGTACAGATACTAATACCTAAATCCCTTAAACTATGGCTCTGATACCATCTGTAACAACCCAAAATCCAAACATACATATAATCATATATTTCATTACATGCTTGCAACAAAAGTACTTCATATTTCACATTTGGTCCCCAAAGTCTGACTAAACAACTTTAAGAAATACAGTACAAACTTGATTCTATTTAGATAACATAATAACTAACAACAAGTTTATAAGTACAAAAGCATCCACATTTTTCTTAACGATCATCTCCTCAAAAGCTATCCAACAAGTGTTCTAATCACTTGGTCTTACTGGAACCACCACCTGGAATACATATTTTTAAAACAGAAAATGAGGGTTAGACCTAAGGGTCTAGTGAGAAAATCTCTGACATTTGGAAATCATTAAAAATTCATTTATATAAAATACTCTTTATATAAATACACATATATCACACGTAAATTAATACCAATCAAGATTGATGCATCATACCTGTCTCATCCCACTTTATCCCTCCACCAATGGCCAACTATATTGGTTGCGAGCCAATTTTAACACACCGGTCCAAAGCCCGACCACGTATTATATTCCCATATAATACTCACGTAATTATAATATCTCAATATATTATAATCACCCACGTATGACATATTCATACAATTTATCAAACATTTGTTATCCACATAATGTATTCCAGTAAAAATACTTTTAAAGTAAAACTCACCTGTTTTGTTTATTACCAAAGCTTTTCCAAGATAATTATCACGTATGACAATCCTTCACAGAATCTGAAATCACACAAAAATACCAAATATCTCTTTTAAAACAAAACTTATGAAATCCTCGACTCAAGTCGCAACCTACTAAAAGTAAATTAGAATCGCAATGCACAGTGCCAAATCGCAACCAACTACTGCGACTTCACCCCCAAATCGCAACCCACTATTGCGATTCCAACCCCAAGTCGCAATCCACTATTGCGATTCCAACCCAAATCGCAATCAACTACTGCGATTCCAAGCCAAGTCGCAAACGACCATTGCGACTTCAAGACCAAGTCGCAACCAACTATTGCGACTTCGTTGAATGTCGCAATCGTCCATTGCGACTTCGATGAATGTCTCAGTCCACTGTTCATCCTAAAACCCAGATTTTTGCAGTTTTATACTATACATGTTACTGATAATTTGCAGATAGGTTTAAGACCAAGAACATAACCTAACCTTAAGCTTGGATTTCCCAAAACATCCATTTTTAACAAAACCCACTTAAGAACTTAACTAGCAACCTTCAAGAACACTTCTAAGAGTTTAACACACATAAAAGATGGATTTGTTACCTTGTTTTACTTCAGTTTGACACTTAAATTACTGCAGCAACTCTTGATTACCTTCTTCTTCTTCTTTCCGGTTCTATCTCTCTCTCTTTTCTTCTTCACGAAACACACACGCACACCATAAACAAATTGGCCAAGATATTTCTAAATGTCTTATTTTGAGGACACCTCCTCCTTCTAACTAGAAGTGGGGCGATGGTGGTGTAAAGTTTGGTTAAAATGACCAAACAACCCTAAGCTTCTCCCAATTGGCAAAACACACCCCTAAACTTCTATTATAAAATTAAAACTTATCCCTTAACTTCTTAACTCCATAAAATACTAAAATAAAGACTTATAAAATTCCAAATTTAAAATAGATAAAATACCTGGTTATTACACCGGGGCTGGAACCCGAGCCCGCTCCCCCCCGTACTGTAACCCGCTGGAGTCCGCTCCGAGCCCGAGCCCTCAAGCGATACGGAAGGCCTAACTTGTTATAAATCGAAACAAGAGGATGGGATATGGAACAAGTAAAATGGTACATCATGCATAAAATTTTAAATGATTGAGATTATTTATAAGGTGCATGTTTGTTTGTTTGCCCAACAAATTGAGTAAACTTAATGTTATGTTCAGGGGCGGAGCCAGGAATCTATACAAGGGGGTGCACCATATAGAATAAAAATAAAAGTTGACACTTTGAAAATGACAAAAGTATCGATATTATATATTTATATTGATTATATTCGACATTTACATATTTAACAATGACCTCGACGAGTTTTCATTTTTTGGAACTTATCTATGATATATTCATTATCAATCTCGGTAAAAAGATCCTTTTCAATATAAGCAACCAAGCAATCATTCATCCATTGATCTCCCATTCTATTGCGCAACCTATTCTTCACGATCTTCATAGCTGAAAACGTCCTCTCAACGGTCGCAGTCGCAACAGGTAATATCATCGCTAGTTTTATGAGCAAAAACACGAGAGTGAACACTTTATCCTTTTTTGTTTCAACCATTTTCTGTGCAAGATCACTGATCCCTTTTAGGTTAGAAAACTCGTCCGTAGTCCGCATATCAACAATATAAGTTTCTAGTTGATCATCAAGTATCAAAAGTTCCATTTCAGAGAAATCATCCGGATAGAAACGAGCAAGATGAATCAATTTGCTCTTGTCAAAAGCTGAAAAGGAGTCGCTTGGATTTAGGCATGCCATGGAAATAAGCAACTCGGTGCTAGTGTCAGAAAATCGATTCTCCAATTTCATAAGCTGCAAATCGATGACAGTGTAAAATAACTCAACACGATAGTAGTGCAAGTTTGTCATTTGTGGAGCTTTTCGGCGCGATCTTCCAGGAGGTAAGAACATTTCATCCATATTACAAACATCAATGTCATGTTTCTCACAAACATCATTTCATCCTCTCGTCTGAATTTTCACAACTAAGTCTGAAAACCCACCACTTTGATCGAAACTCAAACTGATCAGAACTGAAGTTTTCCTTCATTCTGATCACGTTTTTTCCACTGCATTCCAAGTCCAAAATTCTTTAGAGGTTTTGGGTCACTGCCCCCTTGACCCCCGCCATTCCGTCGTGTCCGAGATGAAACTCTCTTTATATACAAGTGTGCACTCCGCACCTCCTGACTTGTATTAAATCACAGTTTAAAACCCTATTAGCACTCGTGTTAATTCCAATTACACTTAAATAGTCGGTGACACTAAAATCACCAACATCCTCTACGCTCCAATAGACTTCACTTTCAATGGGGGCATGTTCTAGTAATCAATCATTAATTAGACCCCATACCGAATGCGGGATACAATTGCGGGGAGTGGCTTCAATATGGACATATCACTATCAACGTCATTGGTGTCGTATATAATGGCGCTGATGCCACTTGTCCTACTTAGCGACTTTATGAATATGGTGTGTCGCTGGTAATACCTATTCACATATATAATTACAAGATTAGTTCTAAGTTCAAAATAAACATTTTAAAATATTAGGGGTGTTCATCGGTTGACATCCAATGGATGTGAGGGGAATCGAGCCGATCCAATTGTCGGATTTTCCAACGGAAATGATCCAATCATCCATTAGATGTTAGATTTTTCCAATCTAATGGATGATTGGATCGGTTCGGTTCCATCCACTGGATATTCTTATTGGATATTCATTGAATCGGATTGGATCCATCCAACATCCAATGGATGATCGGATCGGATCCATCCAATGTTTTTATGTTTTTTCTAAAATAATTAGTTTTTATTTTTTACAAATGTTTTTAAATTATTATGTTTTAAAAACTAAAACTTTTTACTTTCGAAACTTTGAATTATAATGTATTGGATGGTAGTTGGATGATAAACATATGGGTGGTTGGATGATAATTGGATGGATGGTTGGATGGTGAATCGGTTCGGTTTTTTGGTCGGTTCTGGACTGTCATCCAAGAACCGACCAATCCAAGTTGGATGTGGAAATTTTTGATCCAATCAAGGTCGGTCGGTTCTAATTGGATCGATCGGTTCTGATTGAATCGGTTGACTTTCTGCACACGCCTATAAATTATAATAAATTAAATACAAACATTTAAACTCTCTCACATGTGTGTCTTGACCGCTTGAGGGATTTCTCTCTTAGTACGTCAATTACCATTATGATCATTTAGAGCATCTCCAACAGCTATGTTAAAGTTTTTCTAAAATAGAGTAAAAAGGTTCAAAATCTCTAAAAAAAATGCATCCAACTCCAACAGCTAAGCTATTTTAGCAATTCTAGAATTAATTATCTTATTAAAGTATTCAATTTATTTAATTATATTATTAAAATATTCAATATATGGAAAATTGGGAGAAAAAATGTTTACTTTTTGGGGATAATGATTAGTTTTGGGAGAAAGTCAGAAAACCATCTATTTAGGCCATCCTCAGCGCATAACTAAAAGCCCTCAACGCCACATCAGCGCCACATCAGCTAAGCCCTCAAGCCCTAAAGACCCCCAGCGCATAACTAAAAGCCCTCTTGCCACCTCATTTTTTTAATTCTTTTATTTATACATTTAATTAAATTTTTTTATAAAAAGTAGCCGTTGTTGGGAGTTATTTATTTTTAAGATTTAAAAAAAAATTGAGAAAATAGCTTCGGGTTCCTCGGGTTTGAAAGCCCGGAGGCCGAGCCCGCAGCCGAAGCTCGAGCCACCCCCACCACTACCCGAGGGAGCCCGTGGGCGCTGCGGATGGCCTTAGAGATTTCTCTAAATTTAGAGATTTTTACATTTTCTCTCCTCTCTTCTCTATTTTAGCATAGTGGATAGCATAGATGTTGGAGCAACAAAAATGCTAGAATCTCATTTTTTCCATTTTAGCATAGCTGTTGAAGATGCTCTAAGAGCATCTCCAATAGCTATGCTAAATATTTTGTAAAATAGAGTAAAAATATTCAAAATCTCTAAAAAAAACTGCATCTAACTCCAACAGCTATGCTATTTTAGCAACTCTAGTATTAATTATCTTATTAAAATATTCAATTTATTTGATTATATTATTAAAATATTCAATTTATGGAAAGTTGGGAGAAAAAAAGTTTTGCTTTTTTTAGGGTAATAATTAGTTTTGGGCGGAATCCATCTATTTAGAGATTTCTCTAAATTTAGAGATTTTTACAATATCTCTCCTCTTTTCTCCATTTTAGAATAGAGGATAACATTACGTGTTGGAGCAACAAAAATGCTAAAATCCCACTTTTTCTATTTTAGCATAGTTGTTGGAGATGCTCTTACCATATCAGTACAAGAACATCGAACAATAAATATGTCTACTTAGGGGTTGTTTGGAAGTGACTTAATGAGCTTAGTAACTTGTATAGCTTATTCGGTAAGCCATGTAATGTTGTTTGGAAGTGGCTTATTAAGACAGAATAGAGCTTATTCGCGCAGCTCCATGACCCTCGCTTTATCCACTCAGCCTCTCTCATTCCTAAAATTCCCTCCCCTTCTCTCATTCACAGATATAAAAACGTTTCCAAAGGAGAAAGTGGATGCTCGGTGCTCCCCTCATCTCTCCGGCTCATCCCTGGTCCTCCCAACTGCCTTGCTGCCATCTTGATACTTCGCCATCTATTGCTTCGACGCCCCTCTATGAACAATCGACGGATTTTATGGTTTTTGGGTTTGAAACGTGTAAGGAGGAACATGGATTGATAGATTATGCTACTGCTTCTCTCAGACACGCCTCATCAAGCAATCGATTCTTCCTCTAAAATCTTTGTTTTCACTCTAAACCCTAGATCGATCGATCAATCTATTTATGTGATTTGCTCTACACCGAGAAATTTGATTTTTGTCTTCCTCTGAAATCCAAGAAATTTGATTTTTGTCTCTGGTTTCTGATTTCTTCTACACCTTATGTTTTCTCTCTGATTTCTTCAATCCAAGAAATATCATTTCTTCAATCCTGTGAAAACTTTGTAAACTAGTTTCTAATCTTCAAGTCATTCACAGGCTCTGTGGGGAATCATTTGTTTGCCAAGAACTTTTAGTTTAAGGATGCGATTTATGTAAAGAAATTGGTTGGTTTTGCAGTTTTGATTAGGGCATGTATAATGTCTATTAGGGTTTTCTTTTTGAAATATGCAGTAGAATAAGGAAGAATGGATGAATGAAGTTGGTTCAGTTGTATCATGTTTATGACGCAACGTAGATTTGCAGAAGGATCGACGAGCGTCTAAATCCCTTTTGATAACGATATTATGATACATAATACTCGAAAAACTAAGAGAAACTCTTAAGAGAACCTTTAATAATTCATAACATGATTAACAAAGAAACCTATCAACCCTATTTATAATCTAAACTAGATAATTACTAAAGTTAAATCTAATTAGAAAAGATATCTAATCCTAATCTAACTAGGAAAGATAATTAATAATAATAATAATAACCTAAGATAATCCTAATAAAAAGAATAAAAATAAAGCTAGATGAAATAAAGGAATTGTAAATGGAAAGAAAGGTCACGTGAGGCTTTTTTTTAAGGAAATGGGTGCATGCGACTCCCAACAGTGTTGGGAGTGAGTTTGATGTGAGTTAGCCAACATGCAACTAACTTGTAATCCGCTTCGGACGCTGTTTGTTATTTTTAACTTGTTTCTTTTTCGATGCCAAATTTCGAGTTTCTTTTGGCCTCGTTTTCTTTTTCGAGTTCGTTTATTATTATTTGTAAAAACCTTTATTATCTCTCGAATTCTTCGAATTCTCCGTGTATCAGTCACCCTCACTTGAAAAGAACTCATCCTCGAGTTCACTTGAAAAACAGCTTTACTCGGCTCGTAGAACATGCGTTTCGTCAAACCGCTTGGATGCACAACTCGGTCTTCAAAATTTAAAATTTTCGATCGGTCTTCAAATTCCAACGGCGGTCGTTGCAATTCCTTCCACATGAGTAATAATTTATTAAACTTGAAAGGGTAAGAAACATGAGTAACTTTACCAGAAACTGTATCGGTTTGAGCCGAGGCCTTGGGTGCTTGAGTAACGAAAACATCATCCTCGGGATCATCGTTCTTGACCTCTTGTGAAAACAGTTTCGTCGGCTCGAGAATATCTTCCGTTAGCTTGTCTTCGGCTTCTTTGACGGTTAGTCCGAAATCTGTTGTCGACTTTTTAGGATCGATACCGGTCTTGTGTTGTGTTTCAACGGTAACGATTTCTTCTTCCATTTTGCTCGGCAAGACTTCCTCTTTTTCTGGTGGGTTTTCCGGAATGGACGGTTGATTGGCTAGGGAAGGAATCAAACCCCTAATACGATTATTATCGTTGCTCTTCTTGTTGGTGCTTTCATCGAAGCTATCAACCGGTGTCATGATAATCTTTAGGTCACTCCAACGGAATAGTACGATGTCGTGTCGACGCTTGTAAGTGGCGTTAGTATCGAATTGCCACGGTCGGCCCAATAGAATGTGGCAAGCGTCCATATCAAGGACATCACATAGTACCTCTTCTCGATAGTGTTTGACAATTAAGATGGGTACCCGACAAGTTTGTGTGACTCTAACTTGAAAACCATACTTGATCCACCCAAGAGAATATGGAGCTTCATGGGGTTGAGTGGGTAGATTAAAGTAATCGACCAATTTCTGGGACACGAGGTTCACACAACTTCCATTGTCGATAACTAAGTTACATACCTTTTTGTGTACCGAACAATGGGACCGGAAAAGATCTTCGTGTTGGCTTTCTTCCTTTGACGAAAGGAGTATTCGTTGAAGTACAATATTAATCTTTTCTTGGGAATCTTCCTCCTCCTCTTCGGATTCGGAACTCGATGGATCGACCCAGTTAAGGTTGCCATTACATGGAATCCTAATCGGTCCTTCAAACCTGTCTCTTCTCCGACAATTGTTTTATTAATTGATAAAACTGATTAACAAAGAAACCTATCAACCATGTTTATAATCTAAACTAGATAATTACTAAAGTTAAATCTGATTAGAAAAGATAATTAAGAAAAGATATCTAATCCTAATCTAACTAGGAAAGATAATTAATAATAATAATAATAATAACCTAAGATAATCCTAATAAAAAGAATAAAAATAAAGCTAGATGAAATAAAGGAATTGTAAATGGAAAGAAAGGTCACGTGAGGCTTTTTTAAGGAAATGGGTGCATGCGACTCCAACAGTGTTGGGAGTGAATTTGATGTGAGTTAGCCAACATGCAACTAACTTGTAATCCGCTTCGGACGCTGTTTGTTATTTTTAACTTGTTTCTTTTTCGATGCTAAATTCCGAGTTTCTTTTTGCCTCGTTTTCTTTTTCGAGTTCGTTTATTATTATTTGTAAAAACATTTATTATCTCTCGAATTCTTCGAATTCTCCCTGTATCAGTTTAGGTTTGATTCTTTGAGTTTGTTGCAATAATACAGAACTATTTGATCTTCTTCTTCTTCTTCTTGCATTTATGGGTTTGATGTTCTTGGTTGTTTTGGTATTTTTTAGGACAAAAATAACTAAAAGGGTAAAATGGTCATTTTATTATTCACACGATGTATTCAGCACAACAAACAAACAACAATTTTAGTTAATCCATACAGTCAACTTTATCCATACAGAACTTAATGAAAAAACAACCAAACAGCCCCTTACTTTCCACCATCAACTGAAAGCCACATCTTGATCTATGACAGGTGGTCGAGTAGTTGCTCTAGAGCATTGACCCCGACAGTCACAATTCTATACTCTTGGTCATTTGGCCTCACTTATGAGCTAGTGTTGGCACCGGTATATATATTCACAATGGAAATCCAAAAACTTGTAGATATAAGTTGGAACTAACATATGAGTGAGGGAGTGGTGATTCTATTCATCAAATATCTACTCCTAGTTGTTAATACAATTTTTGTAAAATCACCACACATACATATATATATATATATATAAGTTGTGCATAATTAAGATTTCTTAATTACCTGCACTCGTTCTTCGATCGTATATAATTTATCCTCTTTAGACCTTACTCCGTATGATGAGTTTATTGGATTCGATTGGTTTAATTACCATTTTGTGTCGGTCTATTCCGATCCATTTATATATATCAAGCTAGAGATCATGCATGTGTGATTAATTGTATGTCTCTAGCTAAAACTATTGCCAACAAATTAATTAATTAATTAAAGATCTTGGGTTGAATTTTGATTTATAAAAATGATAGAAAGAAGGTAACAAAATATTGTTTGTGCAGGGGAAGAGTTTTTGGGACTAAACTGTGAAGAAACTGCATGCCACTTTAAACAAAAAATGCTTAAAATGGTAACCATATGCCATTTTTTATACATGTCATGTGAGTCATGAGCATTTATCAAAAGATGTTTTCATTTAATATTAATTTTGCATAAGGGTTGGATTTCGTTGAGAATAAGAATTATAATGAAACTACGAGAACAATATTTTTATTATCATGACGGAAACTAATTTAACAAATACATGCATGTGAAAGTGATTAAATTTATATAAAAGTGAATATAAAGGTAGTTGGAGATACACTACTAAAATCAGGCATATTACCGACGGTCGAAACAGTCGGTAACCAGTCGGAAACAGTCTTTACCGACGGTTTTCCGACTGGAAATGACCGTGGGTAAAAACTTGGTCTCGGTAATAGTTAGCGACTGTTTATCGACGGCATTTACCAACTGCTTTCCGACGGTTTCAATTACCGACGGCTTTTCGACTGTTCTCAAATGACGATTTTCCGACGGCTAATATTACCGACGGCTTTCCGACTGGTTTTTAAAAAATACTGTTTAAATTTACCGACGGCTTTCCGACTGTTTTTCAAAAATTGTTTATATTTACCGACAGTTTCCCCGTCGGTAAACCGTCGGTTTTCGGATTTTATTAAAACATTTTAAAATACTATTTTTGTTGCAATTTAATCTATATATATATATTATAATGCTACATACAAAATTCATAAATATGAGCTCGAAAAAATACAAGCTGATATAGATAGACACCCGGATGAGGACGGCCTTCGAAATGACCATGTGTTCCTTCTAAATGCGTACAAGATTGCTACCAGGGAAGAGGAATGTTGGCTTAAACAACGGGCTAAGGTCCATTGGCTTAAGGAAGGAGACTCGAATACGGCGTACTTTCACAAAGTTGTCAATGAAAAAAAATTCCATAGGATTGAAGCAGTGCATGATATCTTGAAGGAAGGTACTTTGAGGGTCCCATGGTGGCTCACCAATTCGTCCTACACTACCAGCTGGGAACCGAAACTAACGTCGTTGTCAGCATGCCGAATCTCGAGATCCTCACCAATTGTATCGAGGATTCGGCTAAGGCCGACATGATTAGACCGGTCACTGATAACGAAATCAAAGGGGCTATGTTTGACATAGGGGACGATAAAGCTCCACGCCCTAATGGTTATAGGTCTAAATTTTTCAAAGCTACGTGGGAAACCACAGGTGATGACGTTTGCAAAGCGGTAAAGTTCTTTTTTGATCGCGGTAAAATCCTTCGGGAGGTTAATCATACGCTACTTGCTCTTGTTCCTAAATGCTCTTCTCCTTCGACGGTGGCTGATTACCGCCCTATATCTTGCTGCAATGTGGTTCTGAAATGCATTAGTAAGATTATTTCCAATCGTATAAAAGGATGCCTTAACAAGCTTGTGGGGATAACCAGTCGGCTTTTATCTCTGGACGGCGCATAACTGATAATATTCTTATGGCCAGGATCGCATGTAAGGGTATCATCTTGGTAGGGGAATGGATCGATGTGCGTTAAAAATCGACATACAAAAAGCGTATGATACAGTGAATTGGGGTTTCTTACGGGGCATCCTGACTCGTTTTAGGTTTCCAGACCGCATGATTGAATGGATTATGGAAACAGTTACCACGACGTCTTTCTCGGTGGTTGTCAATGGTGAGAGTCATGGATTCATACATGGCAAACGTGGTCTTCGTCAAGGAGACTGTTGTCCCCTTACCTTTTCACACTCGTGATGGAGATCTTCAGCCGTATCCTCAATCAATTTGTGGCGGAAGATGGTCGATTCCAATTTCACAAAAATTGCAGTGGTTTGGAGATAACCCACCTATGTTCGGATGACTTAATGGTCTTCAGCCATGGCGATATCAACTCGATCATTGTCATCAAAGATGCCTTGGATAAATTTGCCGAGTTGTCGGGCCTCAAGGCTAGTATACCAAAAAGCACCATCTTTTTTTGTAATGTCCCCCAGACGGTAAAAAAATGGTATCTTAAATGTCCTTCCTTTTCGAGAAGGATACTTGCCTATGCGTTATCTCGGGGTCCCTCTTTTGTCGGGAAGAATTAAGCATGGAGATTACATGCCTCTCATCGAGAAAATCCGAGATAGAGTCAGAATCTCGAAATACATATTCCTATTCTTTGCGGGTAGGATTCAACTTATCCAGTCGGTTCTTGGTCACATCCAAGTTTACTGGGTGGGCGTTTTAAATTACCCGTTAAAACCATCAAGGAAATTGAAAAATTGCTACGGGGTTTCTTATGGTGCCAAGGTGAGACCAAACGTGGGAAAGCCAAAGTCGCCTGGAAGAAAGTTTGTCTCCCACGTGAACATGGGGGATTGGGTCTCAAACGCATAATGCACTGGAATGTGGCATTGATTTATACTCATATATGTAATATTCTAGCCAACAAGAATTCCCTTTAGGTCAGATGGATCCACTCGTACAGACTCCAAAATCATCACCTTTGGAATGTACCAATCCCAAGTGATAGCTCCAGCACATGGCGCAACATTCTCCATGTCCGTGATTGGGTGCGTCCTTATATCATGCATGCTATTGGTAATGGTAATGGTAATAATACTTCTGCATGGTATGACTCCTGGCTACCTATAGGTCCACTGTGCAACATAATTTCATCTCGGACGATCCTTCGAGATGGCTTCATGTTAAATAATAAAGTTTGTGACATCATCGATAATGATGGTTGGAAATGGCCTCAAGAGTGGATTGATAGGTATGAGGGCCTCCGCAACATTCAAGCCCCGATCCTCAGTGATAGCACTAGTGATGAGATCATGCTTAGAAAGAATAATGGTGGTCTCGAACCTCCTATTGTTAGCGGGTTTTGGAGAAATATCCGAGACATGGGAGGGGAAGTGGTGTGGCATAAGCTGGTATGGCATAAGAACCGCATCCCGAAACATGTTGTGACGCTTTGGTTCGCCATTGGGGACCATCTCCGTACTCAATCTAAAATACTGGAGTGGAATAGTAGACCGTCGGACCTTAAATGCTCACTTTGCAACATGGTAGCGGACTCTCGGGACCACCTTTTCTTCCAATGTAACTATTCAAGAAAGGTTTGGAATGAACTGAAACCTCTCTTTGAGAACATTGTTATCTCGGATGATTTGACCACTATTGTTCCCGTTTTGAGCAGTGATATTAGCGACAAGAATATGTGGTGCACGGCCCGTAATCTGACCCTTGGTGCTACCGTTTATTTCATTTGGCAGGAGAGAAACAACCGAGTTTTTAAAGGATTAAGGAAGCCGGATGAAGAGCTAGTTCGAGGAATCCAACATGAGCTTCGTCTCAAAATTGTTACCATTCGACCCAAGGTTACGAGCAGATATATAGAGGTGCTAAGGGCCTGGAAGTTCTCTTCCCTTGTTGATTACTCTTTATATTGTGGTCATGAAGCTCAAAAGTAATGTAGATGGGGTTGGGGTTATGTTGCTGACGGCTAGCAGGAGGTCCTATAAGGCTGTGCATGGGCATGCTAGTATGCGTATTCTTGAAGTTTCTTATTTTTCCATTTCGTTAACTTTGTTTTGGCTTATTGTTCAACGGTATGGTGGATGCTCCAACCATTTTTGTTTAGATTGTAGAAACATTGTAACTCTCTTCATCAGTTGGGACTTTCCCTCCTGGTTATCTGGTTGGTTGTTGCTTGGGTTCTTAATATATTTGCCAGAGGTACCTCTTTCCAAAAAAAAATCAAAAATATTCCATAAATTCAACACAAAATTTACCGAAAATCCGTACATATATCAAATCAAATTGATACATATATCAAATTGATACATATATCAAATCCATACATGTATCAAATCCTACCGGAAGAGGGGGGGATCACGAGAAGTGAGGCCACCAGAAGGCGGTGGTGGATATTGTCGAGCTAACATCACCTCGATATCTTTTAGTATGTTTGACTTCCGTTTATTCTCCTCCTCACGCCGAGTGTTCTCCTCTCTCGCAATTGCTCGCTCCTCTTCTATTTTCTGAAGTTTTTCTTTTAATTCTTGCACCTATAGAAAAAAAACGCATAATGAGTAAATAGATATGTTTTAATTAAATAAGAAAATAAAAAAGGAAAAAACTTAACCTCGCTTGAACTGGAACCGGCATACAATCTATCGGTACAATTAGAGATTATAATACTACCCGATTGGAACAACCGGGTGTAATTAGGACAAGTGCATTTATGGAACCCAGTTATGCATAAGAAATCGGGTATAATGTTCCTCTTTTTCTTTAAAATATATTAAATAGAACCCGGTTCAAGGAAATTATATAATATATTAAATAAGACAAGTGTGTTCTAGTATTTGCTTATATGTTGGTTATTCACATAATTGGCTTTGTCTACACCACAAGATGATAATTTGGTAGGATGGGAAAGAATATCTTGCATGCAACCATACATGATCAATACCAAACTAAATATAGATCTGTGCAAAATCTGAAGGAAAAAGTATCCTAAATTCTATTGGACTGGGAGTTTTAGGCATTTATATCCACCAACAATCTGATTGTTGGGTGGTCTACAGCTTCCCAAGGTATTCAGTGACAAAAACACAGTAATGTTCTACAAAATTACAAAGAATTATTCCCAATCAAACTAAACAAACAAAAAACGCAGACATTGTCCCCAGTCGTTGTCGGTGAAAGAAATAGACATGAGGCAATGTAACTAGGGCAAAAACCATAACCAGAAAGAGACTTTGAAACCAACCAAATGGTCCCCTTTTGATATCCTTCTTCTCAAACAGTTCTAACTATATCAATTTGCAAGGAGAAGTTATCTGATTGACAGGTTGATAAGTTTTAATGATCAAGTTGTTTATGGTCTAGCTAAAGAAGAGATGGCATATGGTTTTATAGCATACATCAGACCTCTTATAGAACCAAAAAAAATGTAAACATGTTGCATATTAATCAACGTTTCTGTTGGTCCCGAAAGGCCTATACAAGTTTGTAGAAGGGGGGGGGGGGGGGGTTGAATACAAACACACTATTTTACTTTTCTAAATTGTTTATTGATAAATCATTAACAATTTACAGCTTGTTGCGGAAACAAGATTAAGGATAAACCTAAATCTAAACAAGTTGGAACACTAAGGTTTCTTGCACTAAGAAAGATAAGGAGATTACTAATAAAATCCTATCTTAAGAGAGATTTGAACTTGTCCAGAGTTAGCAAGTTACTTCAAATGAAGTGAGTTCATCTCTTTATATACTGCATGCATTTAATGCAATTCAGTATACACTTTACACGTGTCATCAGCGGATTGGTTGCATGTCATTGACCTTTGTTGACAACCTTAGTAGCCGCATGAATGAACAGTGTAGTATCAGAGTGGTTGTACGATTTCAGATTTTCGGAGGTTCTTTTCTGACATTTCGTACGGTGGCGTGCAAGGGAGGTTAAGACAAAAGTACTTTGTACGGAGGACTTCATGATCAGCTTTCGTTGATTCAGCGATTATCATTTACTATTCAGCGAATGATAAAGTTCAGCGATAGCTGAAGTCTTGTACTTGATACTTCACGTTGAGTGGACAAATCTGAGTCTTCGCTGATCCGCATCAGTTCATTAGGAGACTTGTCGCTGGTTCTTGAGCTTAATCTTCGACTTCGGCGTAGAACCTTTGTTGACGTGAATCTTGTCTTCAGGGATCATAAGTAAACAACTAACTTATCAGAGATCACCATAAGGACTGAACAGGCTCAGCGATATGGTGAACAGTGTTCGCTGAATGTTTAATCTAAAAGAGCGAGAGTTCCTATCAGCAGTACTGTAAGATCTTAGTACTTATCAGCGATAGTGAAACTCTGATACATATTGTTTACTTACAATTTTCACTAAGTATTTAAGATAGGGTCATTATCAAATCACTGAGGGTTTGGATCAACAATCTCCCCCTATTTGATTATGACATAGCAACAACGAAAATTGCTATTTAATGAAAACATAAGGATAAAAAGAACTCATAAAATATTTGTCCCTTTTACTGTTTTCTGGGATCTTTTCAGTACTGATGGAGTAAAGTACATTCGCTGAAATCTTTCTTTAAATCTTTGAATCAGGTTACAATTTGAATAAGAAAGATTACAAGTACAAGCGAAATAAATTACAAGTACTGAAGGATGACTGATACAATAGAGAATGAGGTGATTGTTGTCAGCCTTCAAAGGGTTCTTCCTTAATGAGAAGTTCATCAAGGGTTGTCTTTTCAGTTGGAATCATCCAGTCAGGAACCTTTTCTCCTTTATTCTTTAGCTTCAGAGCAGCTTCAAAAATCAAGGGTTTTAGGTGTCGTGCCTGAATGTCTTTTCTGAAGTCGCACCAGTAGATGAGATCTCTGAGCTGTTCGATTGGAGTGATTGGAAGCTCAGCGATCCGTTGAAAGCATTTACGTCCGTCGTAGTCAAGAAAGAATATTCCATAAGGATTACTGATGACTTTACCAGGGACGAAAAGTTCACATGGTGGCAAAGAGATGTCAAGGGCAGATAGATCAGGATCAGGACCAAGTACTTCAGCGCGAGAGAAACCAATTCCAGTTTCATTTCGTATGACAGGACCTGAGTTTGAATCTTGACGTTTCTTCTTTGGTGAGCCCCTTTTTCTTTTCGGCTTTAGATCAGGAACAGGAGGAATATCCACACAAGAAGATATCAAATCGATCTGTCTGTTTATCAGCTTTTCGAAATGATCCTTGTACTTAGATTGTGATGGTTGGATAGCTAACCTAATCTCCAGCCATTCAGAGAGACCATACCTTTTTACAGTGTCAGCGCGAAAGGTTTCAGATGTGCCATCTTCTCTGAACAGTTTGATGTCAACAATAGGTACTCCGATGGAGGTTCTTCCAGAGATGAATACCTTGTTGATCTTCGTTGGACGATATCTGAAGTGGATTTTCTCTTTACACCAGATCAGGGTGGTCTGAGAAACTTCAGCTTTCTTTTCCACGATCTTCTGGGCTTGTTCCCAAAGCTTTCGTTGGATTTGAACGGGAATACGCTTCAGCTTGGGGTCTTTGACAGATTCTTGAGTGAGCTTGATGGCGTATTCTCTGTCTTTATCTTCAGCTTCCTTCCTTTCAGCGATGAGGCGTTCAGCTCTGAGATGTTCCTGGTATTCAGCTTTTGAAATTCTGAACTTAGGAGGAACTGAAGGCAGTTGATCGCGCCTTAGAATGATTCGCTGATCCTCGAATCTCTTTATCATTTCTTCTCTCCTCTTTTGATCTTCTTCACTCAGCCTTTGAGGAACTGAGGAAGGTCTGTTTCTGTGCGAGAGAGGTTGTTCTTCTGGTTCATCAGTCTCAGAGATTAAATCTAAGACTGGGATTATGTCTTCAGCGGTAGCTGGAATTATTGGTGAAGTCGCAATAGTAGAGCCTTCAGCGATATCCTCAAACAGGGGAGAGGACTAGCTGAAACGCAGCGATCTTACAAATAAGAACTGGGTAGAAGAACTTGGGTAGAAAAGATAGAAAAAAATAATGTGGATGTGTATGGTGTTTGTGGAATGGATAACTGATTGTTCAGAGATGATCAGGGAAGGAAAAATAAGTTTAGTGTACCTGACAAATCGGCTTTGCAAGCAAGATCGCCAGATTATCATCTTCAGCGATGCCTTTGTCTTTGCTTTTCTCAGCGCCAGAGGCTGAGTGCTTTGTCTTTGTTTTTGTCTTCTCCCCTGTGGATTCGGTTATCACGATCCCTTTAAGAGCTTTTCGAGGAGCAGGTTTGACGACAAAGAATTCGTCATCTTCATCATCATCATCATCATCGTTCCTTGGAGAGGAGGATGGTTCAGCTTCAGGGATGTCGATGTCTTCGTCTTCTTCTGCTTCGGATTCCTCAGCATCTTCTTCGAGTTGCTCCCCCTCAGATACAGAGGCGAGGTTCTCGGTTCCCTCAGGGTTTTCATCTCCCTGAGGTCCAGTAACCAGATCTTCATTACCCTCTCCCCTGATAGATTCATCATGGGAAAGGTCTTCAGCGCTCTTATTTTGATCTTCAGCACTCTTCTCTTGTTCAGCGCTCTTCTCCCCCTCTTTCTCATGATGGGCGGGGGAGGAATGGGTAGACTCAGCATTGGTGTTATCTCTGTCCTCTGTTATCTCTGTCTTCTGGGCCAGAGATTTTCACACAACCTTCAAGCTTAGCTATTCTGTCTTCTAGGCCAGAAATAGCAGGCGTGATCTTCTTCAGCTCTTGGCGATCCTCTGCGGTGAATGAGTCCAAAATAGGTGCAGGGGCCGGAGCAGGAGCTGGATTGTTTGCCTTGTTCACCAGCGTCTCGATCATTGTCTTGACAGAACCAAGGTCGGTCTTCACTGAGCCCAAGTCGGTCTTGACCACTGACATATCACCTTCGAGTATACCAACCGATTTCTTCAGCGTTGTAACCTCGCTGGAAACGGTGGAAACTGACGATTTGAGGTTGGTGTAGTCAGTGTAGATGTCGGAGAGCACTTTGGCAAAGTCGGCGAGAGTTTTATCAAGGCCTTTGATGTCATCAGAGGAGGCCTTCTTTTCCACCACAGTAGTCAGCTTCGTCAGATTCTCTCCAGCGTTTGTTACAACTGTAGAGTTATTTGATAGACCGGTGGTGAGATCTGTAAGTTTCATCTCCATGGACTTCAGAGACTGGTTGATGTCTCCCAAATAAGGACCTGTAACATATAAGTACTTGTGAACAAAAGAAAGCTCAGAAGTTTCAGGTTTAGTTACAGTGTTTAAGGTGGGATTTGTACCTGCAGGAGCGTTGACGAACTCATCAAAGTTTCGAGTCCCTCCATAGTGTTCCATATCTCCCTCAAAAGTTCCGTGAGGGATGGAGATCTCTGCAGGTCCTTTCTTCGTCATTCGCTGAGAAGCTTCAACGGCTTCTTGAATGATGGCATCTCCAGTTTTAGCTGGAGGAGTGTCCAAAGAAATAGAGGGAGGATCGTAGGATAAGAATTGGGGTTGGGTTTCAAGTTCAGCGTTGGATTCGATGAGAAGTACTTCATCAGTCTTTTGAGAGACTGAAGAAGGTTGGGTAGATTCCAAAGTTCTAACCTCAGCGTTTAAGGACGCTGAAGTAGGTTTAGAAGGGATGTCTTGAATTGGTGTGGCAGAGCGTACCACGGAACTTTCCTTCAGCTCTTCAGAATGAGCTGAGGAGTCTTCAGCATGGAATTGCTGGGTTGCTCCTTGGTTTTCTTGATCCTTTTGGAATCAAGAGGGGTAAGAGATTGTTTCCTTTTCTTAGAAGGAATGGATTTTGTGGCCTGGGAATCAGCGAGGGGTATTGTCGCTGAAGGAGCCACAGAAAGCGGAGAATTAAGTAGAGTGGGAAGGGTAGAGAGACGTACCTCGTTGGCGACAGGCTTGAAGTCGAGAACCTTAGGGCCAATCTGAGAAAGTTTCAGATCACCCTCTTCGGGATAGCTGTCCTTCAGGCCATATTGAAAGATGGCGCTGATGAATCGTGGGTAAGGAACCCATGCTGGTCGGTCAGCGGCAGAATCAACACGTTGAATGAGGTCTTCATAGATGATGGAGGCCCAGTCAATGTTGAGACCTTTCAGCAGTGCGTAACCCATGGCCTGCTGAGGTTGAGCGGCTTGATCAGAAGATCCGGATTTCGCTGTCATGCAGCTGATCAGGTGAGCGAAGATGAAGTTCATCTCGCTGGGCATCTTGGATTTCTTTATCAGCGTCAGCTTCTTCTCAGGTAGCTTGTCTCTTCCAGTCTCCCAGATGTAACCCATTGCATCAAGGAAAGCAATGATTTCTTCCCTGTCAGCGTGCTTCTTGTGGTCAGGTAATGGAATGAAAGGATTTTCTGAGGTAGCGTTGGGGAATTTCAGGGCTTTGCGGATTATTGCGGGGGTTATCTTGATGGTGCCATACTCAGTATCGCTGAGTATGCAGTCGATGGTTTTAGATGGATCTTTGGCGGAGGGTAGGTCGGTGTGTCTGGCAGAGTACCAGAATTGGGATAAGAGACGCTGACTGGTAGGAGGAGTGATTGTCAGTGCTGTGTAGATGGGGCTATTCTTCAAAAGATTTACAGCGTCGTCTAGATGGGATACCTGCTTCCGAGGAGGAAACTCGAGAAGCGCTGAGAGGTTGTTTGCCTTTGTCCAGTCTAGTTGATCCAGCTCAAACTTAACCTGAGGAGCTTTAGTGATTTCCAGTTCCTCAGAATCAGCGGAGATGGACTCAGCGGTAACATTCAGCTTTGAAGTTGCCATTTCACTGTATTATCAGTTCAACCAAAGATGTTAACAAATAAGAATTATCTTAATGTGGAAAGAAAATTTCCATTAAGATTTTTCGAATTTTGTCCATTTCATTCAGACAAAAAAAGTCTTAATGAAGATTAGGGTTTTTCTTGTTTTTGAAAAAAAAAACGAATATAACACCCATAAGCCTTGTATTCCAGTTTCTTAAAAAAAATGGATACGAAAGAAGAACAAGTTTAAGATTTTAGATTTAAAACTTGAAGAACAACCATGAAATGGTTGTGTTTATAAAACCATGAAAGAAAATGATTTTATTTTTGAGTTCTTTTGTTTGATCTTGTGTAAAACAATGATAAGATCGAAAACAAGTTATTCGCATTTGATAATAGATAAGAACATATTAACCTTCAGTTTGATGAAGAAGATGATGAACAGTTCTTGACGATTGAGAGCACAAAATGCAACAGTGTTCTTTTCTTGCGGAGAAAGATTGATTCGCGTTAAAGACAAATATAAACTTTGAGAGTGTTTATATAGGAAGAGAGTAGAGAGAGAAAAACTTGAGCGGGAAAGTTTTTCATCATGACACGGACACGTGTTTGCATTTGATTGGATAGACAACGAAACGTGCCTGGTGTTATCCGTTGCAATGACGTCACAACTGTCCTTTCACATTTTTCGTTGTCTCTGAGGTTTTGAAAGAAAAACTCAGGGACTCTTTGGAAAATATGAAGCACTGAATAGAAATATCAGTGAGGGTTTTAAGAAATTTCAAAATATCGCTGTTAAGGAAGAGATATTCAGCGATGTAAGAATTTGAAATCTTGCATTTTCATGCGTTTTGTCAGAGAGAGAAAACATACCTTGATATCAGTTTAACCAAATTTATTCAGAGAGAAGATGATGAAATGGATTGTACAAGTTTATTTTATCCGAGAGCCTATACAAGAATGTATAAACGTATCGCTGATTAAATGTGAACCGCTGAAGATTTATCCTTCAAAGTTCAGCATTCCAAGCTCGCTGATGAGAAAGTTGAATCTTGTCTCATCAAGAGGTTTGGTAAACAAATCAGCTAACTGATAATCAGTTGGGATAAAATGAAGTTCTATATCACCATTCATCACATGATCTCTGATAAAATGATATCTGATTTCTATGTGTTTTGTCTTTGAGTGTAGCACTGGATTGTTTGCTATAGCGATGGCACTTGTGCTGTCGCAATAGATTGGAATTTTGGAGAGCTGAAGATCATAGTCTAGTAGTTGATTTCTCATCCACAAGACTTGAGAACAGCAGCTTCCAGCGGCTACATACTCAGCTTCAGCTGTGGAAGTGGACACTGAGTTTTGCTTCTTACTTGTCCAACTTACCAGCTTTCCACCCAGGAGCTGACATCCTCCTGTGGTGCTTTTCCTATCCATTTTGCAACCTGCAAAATCACTGTCTGAATAGGCGGTTAGATCGAATCCTGAATCTTTGGGATACCAAAGACCTAGATTCGCTGTACCATTAAGATATCGAAAGATTCGCTTTACAGCTTTCATATGGGATATCTTAGGTTCAGCTTGATATCGTGCGCACAGACATGTTGCAAACATAATATCGGGTCGGCTAGCTGTAAGATACAGTAGTGAGCCGATCATCCCACGGTACAGCGTGACATTGACAGGAACACCCTTTGTGTCCTTATCAAGTATCAGCGGTGGTGCCATAGGGGTTTTCATAGCTGAACTTTCAGTTAAGTCGAATTTCTTCAGCATATCTTTAACATACTTTCCCTGATTTATAAAAGTTCCTTTTTCAGTTTGCTTAATCTGAAGACCAAGGAAATATGTTAGTTCACCCATCATACTCATTTTATACTCATCTTTCATTCTATCAGCGAAACGAGTACAAAGCTCAGGGTTAGTAGAACCAAATATAATGTCATCAACATATATTTGAACTAAAATGATATGACCTTTTACTTTTCTAAAAAACAAAGTTTTGTCAATCTTACCTCTCTCAAATTTTTCAAGGTGGAGATAAGTAGAAAGAGTGTCATACCATGCACGAGGAGCTTGCTTCAAGCCATAAAGTGCCTTATCCAGCTTATAAACATAACCTGGACGCTTAGGATCTGAGAATCCTGGAGGTTGTTCCACATAAACTTCTTCATTCAGCTTTCCATTTAGAAACGCTGACTTAACATCCATTTGATGTACAGTGAAGTTTTTGTGTACAGCATATGCTAAGAAAAGACGAATAGATTCAAGTCTTGCTACTGGAGCAAAGGTTTCGTCATAATCTATGCCTTCCTCTTGTCTGTATCCCTGAGCAACAAGACGAGCTTTGTTGCGAGTTACAGTACCATGTTCGTCCAACTTGTTTCGATAGACCCACTTAGTGCCTATCACTGTTTTGTCAGTTGGTCTCCGAACAAGTTTCCAAACTTTGTTTCTTTCGAATTCAGTCAGCTCTTCTTGCATAGCGCTGACCCAGTTTGGATCTCTGAGGGCATCATCTATTTTCTTTGGTTCAGTTAGAGAAATAAAGTTAACAAATAAACAAATATTACCTGCACTTCTACGAGTCTGAATACCAGCGTTGGGATCACCAAGAATTTGATCGATTGGGTGATTTACAGTCCATCGATGAGCCGGAGCATGCGTCGCTGACTCAGTCTGAACTGGAGAAACTGAAGATGAGGCTTCAGCTACTTCTGGATTATCAGCTAAGAGAGGAATGCTTGCATTTGTCACTTCATTCACTGATTGCTGAGAAATAGATGGAATTTCTGAGACATTTGGATCAACTGCGGGTATAGTGTTTATAGGGACAGCTGAGACCCAAGATGTTTCAGCTTCACTATTCTGCATATTGGGAATGATAGTAGGACCATCATTTTCAGTTGTATGAGCATGAGTAGTGGGAACATCTTCTGAATCACCAAGATGAGAAAACATCCATTGATTCAGTTCTTCTGTATCAGCGTTCGGTTTAGAGTTCGCTGAACGGGATTCGTCAAACGTGACGTGAATAGTTTCTTCTACAGTTTGTCTTCTTCAGTTGAAGACTCTGAAGGCTTTGGAAACTGAGGAGTATCCAAGAAAGATTCCATCATCAGCCTTAGGATCAAACTTTCCAAGGGCATCTCTGTTGTTCAGTATGAAACACTGACAACCAAAGATGTGAAGAAAGCTGATTGAAGGCTTTCTCCCACGAAAAAGTTCATAGGCTGTCTTTTTGAATCTTTTGACTATCAGCGACCCGTTTTGCGTAAAACAAGCCGTGTTGACAGCTTATGCCCAAAACTGAGTAGGCAGGTGAGAATCGCTGAGCATTGAACGTGCAGCTTCAATAATTGTTCTATTTCTTCTTTCAGCGACTCCGTTTTGTTGTGGTGTTCTCACTGACGAAAAGTTGTGAGAAATACCCTTGCTCTCAAGGAAGGAATCAAGAGAACTGTTTTTGAATTCAGTTCCATGATCACTCCTTATTGAGCGAACAGTCATATTGTTCAGAGTTTCCATCTTCCGAACAAAGGTGATGAGTTCTTCAGGGGTGTCACTCTTAGAACGGAGAAACATTACCCATGTGTAACGAGAGAATTCATCAACTATGACCAGCGTATATTTCTTTCCAGCGATGGATTGTTTGTTAACGGGGCCAAACAAATCCATATGGAGTAGTTGAAGAGGAGATGACACTGAGGAAACTTGCTTTGACTTAAAGCTTGCCTTGGTCTGCTTCCCTTTTTCACACGCTGAACATAAGGATTCTTTGGCGTATGAATGTTGAGGTAGACCAGTGACTAACTCTTTGGATGAAAGAGTATTCAGTGTCTTGAAGTTGAGATGTGAGAGCCTCTTGTGCCATAGCCAGTTGACATCAGAAGATGCCTTTGAGAAGAAACATGAGTTCTCAGTGGTTGTTGAGTCCATGTTTATAACGTAAACATTTTCCAAACGATAACCGTTGAGAGCTATCTTCTCCTTTTTGTCAGAGACAAAGCAGGATTCCTTAGTGAAAATCACTTTGTTATCCATGTCGCAAAGCTGACTGATGCTCAGAAGATTATGCTTCAGCCCTTCAACATATGCGACTCTTCTGAAGGATGTTGTACCATTTGAAAGTACACCATACCCTCGGGTGTGTCCTTTTCCATTTCCACCGAAAGTCACAGAGGGACCCTTCTCTTCCTTGTATTCAGCGAGCAGGCTTTTCTTTCCAGTCATGTGTCTAGAGCATCCGCTATCGAGATACCAGATACCCTTCTTAACCTGCAGTACAAAGGAAGATTAGTTTTGCTTGGGTACCCACTTCGCCATGTATACGCGTTTGTCAGTGGAAGTGGTTGGAATGGGTTCAGCAGTCTTCGCAGTATTTGAAGATTCATCTTTGTCTTTCTTCACTTTGGTCAATTTCTTGACCTCAGCGGTAGGAGTCACCTTGACCTGAATTGCAACTGGTTTGGTCTTCTTGGGTGCTATCTTCACCTTAGCTATCTTATCAGCTTTGGTGGCTGTGGGACACTTACTTGCAATATGATCGGTAAGTCCACGGTGATAACATTTCCTATAACTAAAATTAGTTCTAGGACCACTTGAGTGCTGAGCTTTTAATTTGGAATTAGAAGTGCCAGCACCAAGTACACTATTGGTTTTTGAAATAGGACGAACATTCAGTTCTTCAGATTTCTTACCAAGGACATCTACTCTGAGTCTAGGAGTAGGTCGCTGAACTGATCCAGAGGTATGATTTCTAGAACCAGATGAATGAATCACTAAGGCTTTGGAAGCATTCAGCTTAGGTACTAAGGTACCCTTCTGAGGATTTTGATAAATAACAATTCCTTTACCTTTGTCTTTAGAGACAGAGGTAGGTTTTGAATAAACCATTTTCTCCTTACCTTTTGAGGAGGTAGGAGTTTCCTCAGGGATTGGTGTAACCGACGAGGAGTACTGAGATGAAGAAGTGTCAGCTACTGAGGATACGAACGTTCCAAATTTAAGTATTGAACGTTCAGTGGTTGGTATTGGAGTATCATATTTATAACCCAGACCATGTTTATCACTCAGAGGAATCTGAGCCTTAATTATCTCTGTGATCTTTGTTGAAGAATTACACCATCCTTCAACAGTAGCTTGTTCAGCTTTTAATGCAGCGATAGCTTCCGCTCGTTCGATTTTGACTAGCTGATTTAAATGGACTTGATCTTTAAAATCTTCTTCAAATTTAGAAAGCTTTTCTATTTGAAGGTGGCAGTTTTTAAGCTTTTCAGCGAGATCAAGATTTTGGTTTTCAACCACAGCTTTGCCGTTCATGGCTTCGTATAAACTTCTAGTCAGCAGTTCGATTTTACGGAGACTATCAGCTTCATCAATATTTACAATATTGGTAAAGAAGGAAGGTGATACCTGAATGGCAGATGTTGAAGTGGAGGGAATGTCTGAACTTTCTTCCTCTTCTTCAATCTTGGCCATGAGACATTGATTTGCTTCATCATCTTCAGAATCAGATGATGAGGCTTCTTCATCAGAAGCAGCCCAATCATAGTCAGCCATCAGGCCTTTTCCTTTCTTCTAAAAGCTTTTCAGCTTTGCATACTTCTCCTTCAGCTTTGAGTATTTATCGTCTTTATTCCTTGGAACAAAGGATTTCTTTGTAAAAGCTGAAGGTCTCATGATTTTCTTTGACCTGCACTCGTTAGCGAAATGACCTGTCTTTTCACAGTTGAAACAAGTAGCAGTAGCCTTATCAACAAAAGCTGATGACTTAGGCTTGTCAGCTATAGAAAGAGTTTTGTTCTTTCTAAACATTTTCTTCTTGGCGAATCTCCTGAACTTTTTAGTTAGGAGAGCCAAGGATTCATCATCATCTGAAGAATCAGAATCTGATGACCTTTCAGAGTTACTTTCTAACTCAGTGATAGTGACCACGGGTCGCTGAGTAGAAGGTTCCTCTGAGATTAAAGCAACAGGGGTGCTTTTGGAATCTTTTACAAGATTCTTCTTAAGATGGCTAGATTGCTCATGATTCAGCAATGTGCCATATAAGGTAGCAAGTGTCATTGATTTTAGATCTTTTGACAGCTTGAGACACATGGAATAATTGTCCCAGCTTTCAGGTAAACATTCTAAAAACTTTGTCAGCACTTCAAAGTTAGAATATTCCTTACCAACCGTTTTTAGATCTATAATTAAGCAATTAAAACGTTGATGAACTTCAGAGAGAGTTTCATTCTTACCAGAAATGAAGCTTTCGTATTGTCTTACCAGGTTGATCTTTCTTGAATTCTGGACTTCAGACGTTCCTTCATACTGAACACATATTGTGTCCCACATGGCTTTTGAGGATTTCAGGTTCATGACGGAATGGTAGACTTCGTCAGGAAGGGCCATGGATAGTATGGATCTGGCTTTTGTATCTATAGCCACTTTCTTCTTGTCTTCATCGGTCCAATGATGGATTTCCTTTGGAATCAGCCTTTCTGGAATAGCAGCTCTAGTTGCAGTGGCTGGAACTGCAGGATCAATTGTTACAGGGATGTGTGGGCCGTTTTCAAGATAGTAAGGTATAGTAGGGTCTACACCTTCTAAGAAGAGTGTCATCCTATTTTTCCACAAGTTGAAGTTATCTCTGGAAAATCTAGGGGGTTTTGCAAGAGAACCATTGTCTATATAGTGAGTGTTTGTGTTTGTGTTGGCCATTTTCAGATAATAGCTAGGAAGAGAAATATCTTAGATTAGATCTTGTTTATGAGATTAAACAAATCTGCTCTGATACCACTTGTTGGTCCCGAAAGGCCTATACAAGTTTGTAGAATGGGGGGGGGGGGTTGAATACAAACACACTATTTTACTTTTCTAAATTGTTTATTGATAAATCATTAACAATTTACAGCTTGTTGCGGAAACAAGATTAAGGATAAACCTAAATCTAAACAAGTTGGAACACTAAGGTTTCTTGCACTAAGAAAGATAAGGAGATTACTAATAAAATCCTATCTTAAGAGAGATTTGAACTTGTCCAGAGTTAGCAAGTTACTTCAAATGAAGTGAGTTCATCTCTTTATATACTGCATGCATTTAATGCAATTCAGTATACACTTTACACGTGTCATCAGCGGATTGGTTGCATGTCATTGACCTTTGTTGACAACCTTAGTAGCCGCATGAATGAACAGTGTAGTATCAGAGTGGTTGTACGATTTCAGATTTTCGGAGGTTCTTTTCTGACATTTCGTACGGTGGCGTGCAAGGGAGGTTAAGACAAAAGTACTTTGTACGGAGGACTTCATGATCAGCTTTCGTTGATTCAGCGATTATCATTTACTATTCAGCGAATGATAAAGTTCAGCGATAGCTGAAGTCTTGTACTTGATACTTCACGTTGAGTGGACAAATCTGAGTCTTCGCTGATCCGCATCAGTTCATTAGGAGACTTGTCGCTGGTTCTTGAGCTTAATCTTCGACTTCAGCGTAGAACCTTTGTTGACGTGAATCTTGTCTTCAGGGATCATAAGTAAACAACTAACTTATCAGCGATCACCATAAGGACTGAACAGGCTCAGCGATATGGTGAACAGTGTTCGCTGAATGTTTAATCTAAAAGAGCGAGAGTTCCTATCAGCAGTACTGTAAGATCTTAGTACTTATCAGCGATAGTGAAACTCTGATACATATTGTTTACTTACAATTTTCACTAAGTATTTAAGATAGGGTCATTATCAAATCACTGAGGGTTTGGATCAACAGTTTCTATGACAAAAGAGAGATAAAGCAGGACCCTCATCCTCCCTCTCTCTCTCTCTCTCTCTCTCTCTATTGTAAGTGAAGCAAGTTTGAAAGCATTTAAATCTTGCAAGTTTGAAAGCATCTTCTCATTGAAAGAACAGTAAAATAAGTTGGCATAAAGAATCAAGATCGCTCTTTTAGAGCATAACAAAACAGAGAGATTCTCAATCAAACCAACTTTTCGTTCCTCCTTTCGCAATCTAGCAGTTGATGGGGTGGCTAAGTTAGAGTTGTTGCTATTGACAGCACCTGTTCTTGTTTTGTGGAACAAGATTTGTGTTTTGATATTCATAATCTGAAATTTTTATGTACAACAAATGTTATTTAAACTCGAGTTCAGATATGGCATCACAAAGAATCAATAGAAACCAATACCAACCTGTCTTGTTTTTCCTCCTTCAAGTTTCTGCCTCTTTTTGGCTTGGTTTTCTAGAGCTAGATGATAGGGTTAATTTATTAACCCTGTTTTAGCCATGTTTCACATTAGTTTTGAGCCAAAATCCCGCATTTATCGCTTTATTTATAGTCATTGCACTACTAGAAAAAGAGGTATCAGTGACGAACATCAGTGACGGAAAATTTCCGTCACTGATCAGTGACGGCTTAGTGACGGATCAGTGACGGAATGAACAAGAATACAATCCGTTACTAATCCGTCACAAATTAGTGACGGATTAGTGACGGACATAAATCTGTCACTAATCAGTGACGGATTAGCGACGGAATGTATTAGAAAAGAAATTTAAAAATGAACTATATATGTACGTCGCTAATCCGTCACAAATCAGCGACGGATTAGCGACGGACCTGTCAAGTTTTACAAAAAAAATAAATAAAAAAGAAATTCCATGTGTCCGTCACTAATCCGTCACAAATCAGTGACGGATTAGTAACGGACCTGTCAAGTTTTACCAAAAAAATAAATAAAATTGAAATTTCATGTGTCCGTCACTAATCCGTCACTGATCAGTGACGGATTAGTGACGGAATCCACACGTCCGTCACTAATCCGTCACTAATCAATGACGGATTAGTAACGGATTGTTTGTATTTCTTGCTCCTCATGTTTATGTGTTATATGTACACATGTTTAAGTGTTATGTGTATCAATGGATCAGTATACACACACACACACACACACACACACACACACATATATATATATATATATATATATATATATATATATATATATATATATATATATATATATATATATATATATATATATGTGTGTGTGTGTGTGTGTGTGTGTGTGTGTATGTTGGTACTATATGTGTCGGTTGTTAATCTATGCATGTATATTGTGTATATATATATATATATATTGATATCATGTGAATATGTGATCAATGTTATGTTAGACTCTAAAGCTTCTATTGGGTTTTAATATGTGTTAATGGGCTTTAATCAGTTCAATTGTCTTTTAAAGGGATTCATTGGGCCTTAATGGATCTATCGGGTTTAAAGGGTTCTATTGGGCTTTAAAGGGTTAAATTGGACCTTAATTGATCTATCGAGCTTTAAAGGGGTCTATTGGGCTTTAAAAGGCCCAATAGTTCCTTAAGAACCACTGTAACCCATAAAATATCTATTGGGCTTTAATTTGTTCTAATGGACTTTAATCGGTTGGTTTTATGGTATTTTAAAGGAATTCATCAGGCCTTAATGAATTATCGGGTTTAAAGGGTTCCATTGGGCTGCAAAGGGTTTAATTGGACCTTAATTGATCTATCGAGCTTTAAAAGGGTCTATTGGGCTTTAAAAGGCCCAATAGTTCCTTAAGAACCACTGTAACCCATAAAATATCTATTGGGCTTTAATTTGTTCTAATGGACTTTAATCGATTGGTTTTATGGTATTTTAAAGGAATTCATCAGGCCTTAATGGATTATCGGGTTTAAAGGGTTCCATTGGGCTGCAAAGGGTTTAATTGGAGCTTAATTGATCTATCGAGCTTTAAAGGGGTCTATTGGGCTTTATAAGGCCCAATAGTTCATTAAGAACCACTGTAACCCATAAAATATCTATTGGGCTTTAATTTGTTCTAATGGGCTTTAATCGGTTTTATTGTCTTTTAAAGGAATTCATTAGGCGTTAATGGATTATCGGGTTTAAAGGGTTCCATTGGGCTGTAAAGGGTTTAATTGGACCTTAATTGATCTATCGAGCTTTAAAGGGGTCTATTGGGCTTTATAAGACCCAACAGTTTCTTAAGAACCATTGTAGATAAAACATCTATTGGGCTTTTATCTGTTATAATGGTCTTTAATCGGTTTTATTGTCTTTTAAAGGAATTCATTAGACCTTAATGGATCTATCGGATTTAAAGGATTTTATTGGGCTTGAAAGAGTTAAATTGGACCTTAATTGATCTATCGAGCTTTAAATGCATAGATACATCGATCCTTTAATTAATTTATATTATTTTAAAATTATACTATATCTTTTATTTATTTATTAAAAATAAAATTTATAATTTAAAAAAACTATTAAATATTATTTAGAATTCCAAAAAATATAAGTTATTAAAAACAATAGTAATTAAGAACTACTAATAATATTTAATTAAGAAATACTTAATAATAACATTTAAATGAAAAAAAAAAGGATTCTGTCGCAAATCCGTTACAAATCCGTCGCTGAGTACCTTAAAAAAAATTACACGGTCAAAACTAAAATTACACTTTTTTTTGTTAACCTAGGTCAAAATTACACAGCCCTTTTCACCCAAAAACCCACAACCCCGCCTCTCGTCCCTGAGCATATCGACGCCACCACGGTCGCCGCCGCCGTTCTCCACCTCCATCGCCACCGTCGGTCGCCACTGCCCCTTCTCCATCGCCACCGCCGGTCTCCACCTCCATCTTGACTCCATCTCCATCAATAAGGTACGTTTTTCACCCAAAACCCCTCTGCCCCGCCTCTCGTCCCTGAGCATATCGACGCCACCACTGGTCGCCGCCGCCGGTCTCCACCTCCATCGCCACCGCCGGTCTCCACCTTCATCTTGACTCCATCTCCATCAATAAGGTACGTTTTGACCCTTTCAATTTGTTTCACTTTAAGCCAAGTTTTTACAATTTACCCATTTAAGATCATATATAACCAAATTGACTCATTGATTTTCTGCGAATTTTTGATTGTTTGGTTTTTTTCGATGGGTTACAATGGTTTGGTTTTCTGCGAATTTTCGATGGGTTACAATGGTTTGAACTTGCTTATATCACAAGATTCTAGTATTTAGGATCAATGAAAGTCATCCTCGATGTGAGGCTAGTAACTCGTCATATGGAAGTACTATTTTATCCAGTCTCTTACTGCTTATACGTTTATAACTAGCAATAATTTTGAATGCAAGTTTCTTCCTTTTGTAAAACGTTATATCTTAAATAAATAACTGGTATTATATAGGTAAAAGTTGTAAATTTTGTTTTATCATAAATTATGATCCATTAAGATATGTTTTTAGCATGGGTTTTGATATAACTTATAGAATAAAAAAACATCCTATGTAAAATGTTATAATAGGTTCTCTTAACAAGTGTTTTGGGATAATTTTAAAATAAATCGATCAATTTTATTTTATTTATATAATATTATCTAAGGAAAATATGTCTTATAAAAGCTAAGTGTGTATTGGGTGTTTCCTTGCAAGGAGAAGGTGCTGAAAACAATGATTTTTGAAAGAAGAATGATTGCTTGATGATTACTCAAAGAGCGATTTCAAACACGCGCATGCAACAACTCTTTTTAGATTAAAAACTAAAGTTATTTTACTTCTAATAATTAACATGGACCATTATATATAGAATATTTTCCGATATTATTGAATTGACTCTAAAACAACAAAGCTCCTTTATGTAATCCTTTTAGTATTAAGGGCCTCCCTATAGAGTTTCTTAAAACCTTTTTGTAGTCAAACCATTACACTTCGTTCTTTGTTGTAGTTATTGAATATGTCGGCAGATAGAGGATGGATGTATAGAAAGAATGACCAATGGGGGTCTCTTAGCAAGGACTATGTTAGATCATTGGACGGTTTTTTGGACTTTGCTTATGCCAATGAAGGTTTTGTTGAAAGGAAAACTACACGTGATGGGATAGTGCTCCGTATCAGATGCCCTTGCTCCAAGTGTCGAAATACCCACCATAGAGAAAGGGATGACGTGAGATTGCATTTGATGAAATATGGTTTCATGCCTGATTATACCGTGTGGCGGGCACATGGTGAAACCTATTACTCTGGGAGTTGCCGTATTGGAAGAAGTTGTTAATCCGGCACAACCTGGATGTCATGCACATTGAGAAGAACGTTTTTGAGAATCTGTTTAACACCGTAATGGATACGACTAAAACAAAAGACAATATAAAGGCGAGGAGAGATGTAGAGATTTATTGTGATCGAACGGATTTGCACATTGGCACTTTAGGCAACAAAGTAGTGAAACCAAAGTCATCGTATAGTTTGAGCAAACAACAAGTACACAAAGTGTGTTTATGGTTGAAGAAGTTGAAGTTTCCGGACGGGTATGCTTCGAACATAGGGAGTTGTGTGAACCTTGAAGATTCCAGTTTTTATAGCTTTAAGAGTCATGATTGCCATGTGTTTATGCAAAGATTGCTTCCTATTGCCTTACGGGGGATGATACCAACTTCGATATGGGATGCAATAACAGAGTTGTGCACATTCTTTCGTATAATATGTTCAAGGGTCTTACACATAGAAGACTTGGTTTCATTGCAAACAAGTGTTGTTCAAACAATTTGCAAGCTGGAGAAGGTCTTTCCCCCCGGATTCTTTGATTCGATGGAACATCTGGTGATACACTTGACACACGAAGCTATAAACGGTGGTCCGGTCCAATATAGGTGGATGTATCTTTACGAGAGGTAAATTCTAATTTTATTGAAAGCTAGTACAATATATTCATATAAAACACTCTTTTTGTCTCTAACACGTATTTCATCGCTTATTTAGGAAGCTTGGGTCGTTGAAGAGAACGGTTAGAAACAAATCATGGGTTGAGGGCTCTATTGTTGAGGCGTACCTTGTGAATGAACTGTCTACCTACTGCTCCCTCTATTTTGATCCATAGATAGAAACAATACATAACCGTGAGTCAAGGAACTTTGCCCCAGATATTCCTAGTTGTTCGGGGACCGATGCTCGACTAAGCATATTCAAGGTTCCATCTCGTCCACTATTCGAGAAAGGTGGGAAACAAATCATCTTAACTGATCATGACATGCATAAGATCCAAACATATGTATTGTTCAACTGTGTAGAAGTTCAACCTTTCCAGTTGATATTTGATCAATGGGCTCGACAAAGGGAACCGAATATTAATGATGTTGCACTTGAACAATTGCGAGAAGAAAGGTTCAGTCTTTGGTTCGAGCATCACGTGCTCATGTCACCCGACTCAAGTGAACAATTGAAGTCATTAGCTCGCGGACCATGCCGTTATGCTAAGTCGCATCAAGGATACTTCGTCAATGGTTACAAGTTCCATACGGTAAGCCATGGTGTTGGTCGAGTTACACATAATAGTGGTGTATGTGTAAGGGGGTCCTGTTACGATGAGTCTGATGAGGCCGACTATTATGGAATGCTAGATGACGTTGTAGAGGTGGAGTATTATGGTGCGGGGCGTTGCATTGTTGTTTTGTTCAAATGCACTTGGTTTGATACTCCGTCGGGGGTTAGAGTTGATCGTAAACATAGTTTGGTTGATATCAAATACAAGTCTAAACTAAGAACCGACGATCTGTTCATCCTAGCATCACAGGCAGAACAAGTCTATTATACTTCATATCCTTCAATGACAAAGGATTTAAAAGATTGGTGGGCGGTTGTCAAGACGAAGCCTCGTGGCGTATATGAGGTAGCAGAAACTGTTAACAATGTTGAGGTTAATGGAAATGTGGATGAAGAACAATTCTTTCAAATCGATGAAAGGGTAACTCATACTATGTCCGTAGAATTAAATGATGGCATCGATTCCGTACGCCTTGTCACAGGGGAGGTAAATGTAGTTGACGACAACGATGAAACAAATGAGCGTCATGAAGAAGAAGAAGCAGAATTTGAAGAAACAAATGATGATTCAGATAATGAAAATGAACTTATCTTATCTGATCATTCTTCTGATGAGTAGTTTATCTTATGTATGTTTAGCTCACACTTGTATAATTAACATATGACATTCTCCCATTTTGTTTTATAAATTATAATTTGTATTTTTTGCAGGCAATGACACGTCGTCCAGGTAAACCTAGAGGTCGAGGGCGAGGCGGCAGTTGTAGCTCTGTCGGGCGTGGCAACCCACGTGCCGATGACATGGAGGAGTTTCTAGATGACACGACTTTTGAACTAGGCGATCATGACGACCGGATGGTGACAACACCCACAAATCCTTCACACACAAATCCTTCTCCCACAAATCCTTCACCCACAACTACTGCTAGTGTTTCGGGGTCCACGAGAGGACCCAATCGTCCGATGCCGACACCACTACTCTCGAGTCAACGACCACGACTACAGATGGGTTCCAATGCGTAAGTAGATGTGGTATAAGGCCTAACATATATTACATAATCAAATGATATTAATAGCTTTTGTGTTGTATATATTTTTAATTATGCAGGTTTCTAGATATCCACGTTTCCCGAGAGATGACCATGATTTTTAGAGGTGCGTTTCGTGGTCCATGGCATAGCTTCAAGAAGATCCCCCCCGCTGAGCTTGACTATATGTTCGAGTGCTTTAGGGTTGGTACATGAATCCGTTTTAAAGTAATAGTACATATCATATTATTGTTATTACCTTGATACAAATCTTGTGCATGTAGGGAAAGTATCAGTGGGAACCCGATGAGGAGGGAATGGTGAGGTCTGCATGGACCAACGCCATGAAAAATAGGCACAAGGGTTGGCTGAAGAATGCACGTGAATGGGCCGCAGAACAGGCTTTTAATGTTGATGGGATTCAGTGGGACAAAGAAGATATGGCGGTTATTAGAGGACACCACCCTCCTTGGATCCCAGAGCCGTTTTGGCACCGGATGATAGATCAGGTTTTTTTTCTTTATTTTGGGTTTGTGCATTACCTTTGTTTTATACCGACTTATATGTTATGGTTTTTAACAGGTGTGGAGTAAAGATTCATGGAAAAAAATATCTAGGTCCGCTAGGGCCAATCGGAAGACTGAGTATCAGGGTAAATCCTCCTGACATGTTGGTGGATCGATCAGTATTGCACAACACCGTTACAAGATGGTAATAGTCTACAATTTTTTTTGAATATGTACTAACATTTATTTGTATGTTTTCTAACAACTTAGCTTAATTTTCTATTGTAGGCACAAGCATGGGTTTGCGACCCCACTACTTCTGAGGTATATGAGCGACTCCACTGCACCAACCGGAAATACGCTCCGGGTGCGACTGGTCCACCTACTGATCCTCCGGTGTACGTCTATGCTAAAGCGGAGCATGCTGCGGTAAGTTTTGTAAAATCAATACTTTGTTTTATGTGTGCATGTGTATGTGAATGTGCTCTATGCGTCTGTCAATCGGTATGTATATATAACGTGTGGGTTGGTTGCTAACGACGATTGGATCTGTGTATATATAACGTGTGTGTTGTTTGGTAACGCACAATGGATAAACCGTTACTTTATATGCATGTGTATGTGTGAATGTATAGATAACGTGTATGTTGTTTGGTAACGCACAATGGATATATAGTTAGGCTATGGCTAAGTAGATAGGTTGGATATGTTTGATTTAAGGCCGTTATGTTGTTGAAATGTCTACGGATATATAAACTCACCCGTATTTGATTTGGTAAACCATAGGATCGCTTTCACGAGCTTAGGGAGGTGGCACTGGCTAGTCAGGAGCCCGACGGCCCTCCGATTGATGAGGCATCTCTTTGGGAGCAAAGTGTTGGAGGATGGAATAAGGGTCGTCTGTTTGGTTTCGGGACGACGCAAGATCCCCGTTATGCTATGAGGGGTGAGTGTAGTAGCAGCAGCGACGGGAGATCACTCGGGACTAGATCGACATTGGAGGTACGTTTGTTATATTGGTTATGTATCTTGTCGTTACTTTTAATTGCCAAAAAATACTGATTTTTTTGTTAAATGTTTAATATCTACAGTTAGCTGAGTTAACAGAGAAGATGGCAAAGATTGAGGGGGAGGCGAAGGAGGCAAAGGAACGCGAGGAGCGTTATCAGGTCCAATTAGAGATTGAAAAGAAGTGGAACGAAGACTTGGAGGCAGAACAGGTCAGGCAGGCTACCCAGTTAGCCGAGCAACTCACATTGTCGCAGCAATTTGCTGCTTTTATACTGCAGCAGGGATTCGTTTTCCCCCCTCCCGGGCCTACCGGCCCTCCCCCTAGTTAGGTTGCTATTATCGTATTTGCACTCGTACAGTATTTTGGAATTTGGTATTTTGAATTTGGAATTTGGTATTTTGAATTTGGAATTTGTTGGGTTGATGTTTTTAAATTAAGAGCAGGTATTTATATAAAAATAAAGGAAATATTGTTTTTAGTATTTATTTATTTAATTTTTTTTGGAATTAGCGACGGATTAGTGACAGAATTCCGTCGCTAAAAGTATTATATATTAATTTGTTTCCCCATAATCAGCGACGGATCAGTGACGGATGTCCGTCACTGAATAATTCCGTCACTGATCCGTCACTGAATAATTCCGTCACTGGTCCGTCGCTAAATAATTCCGTCACTGATCTGTCACTGAATAATTCCGTCACTGAATAATTCCGTCACTGATCTGTCACTGAATAATTCCGTCACTGATCCGTCACTGAATAATTTCGTCACTGATCCGTCACTGATCTGTCACTGAATAATTCCGTCACTGATCCGTCACTGAAATCCGTTACTGATCCGTCACTGATACTTTCAGCAACCTACTGAACAGTGACGGACTTTCAGTGACGGAATAGCGACGGAAGTTGGTTTCAGTGACGGATCAGTGACGGAATCGTCCGTCACTGATAGCTGTTTATTTAGTAGTGTTGTTAGTTAAATGCAACAAAAATAAATATTAGATACGTTTCGTATTTAATTACAAAAATACATCGCAAAAACACAAAAATAAGTATGTTTTATATATATTTTGTAGGTACGTAAATGCGGCTGTGTTTGAAGTCTAAATTTTGGATCTTGAAGGACGGATCACGGAACTTAAAGAAAAGACTTCGACATTTTGGGCCGGTTGTTGGTGACATATTTTGATCTATGGAAAACCAATCTTTTGTGGGCTCGATATAACTTCTGCATAGGCCGAACATTTAATCTCGGTTGGGCCGGCTATTTTGTTGTATGATTGGGCCGAAAACAACTTAAACTCATGGGCCGATGTTTGTAATCACACTTGGGCCGGTTCCTAATTTCTGCATGGGCCGAAGACTACACTTGCATGGGCCGAAGATGTTGGTATGTCCATGGGTCGGTTCTATGACCCATGGATGCTCCATTTTAACAAAACTTAGCCACCAAGAATAGTTAGTAGTATAAATAGAAGTGTTTAGTTAGTGTATTGAGTGTGCTTGGTGCTTGCTCTTGGTTACTTAGGCACCATGGTTCGATGTTAGTGCACCAAGCCGAACACCCCTAGTTTGACCCGAAACTCTCGACTTTTGTGACTTAACGACGTGGTTTGTAACTTTAATCTTAATCTTAATTACACGTTAACCTTAGTGATAAAACTCTTTTCCCTAAAAACTCGTTTTCCTAAACTCTTAATTTAGCTTTCACAACTCTTAAACCCTTTTAAACTCACTTTCTTAATCTCTTAAACTCGTTTTTCTAACTCTTAAACTCGTTTTTCTCAACTCCTAAACTCTTAAACTCAACTTAGTTAAATTTAATTGCTTTTCAAAGTCACGTTTTAATTGATTCTCGTAAACAACTTACGATTCTCTTTCCTTACTCTCATTCTCGACTTTTGATAAAACTTGGTTCTCGCGTAATCTCACTTGCAATATAAGCCGGAAGTCTGAATTAATCACTTTGGATTCCCAAGTAAAATTGGTTCACGGTTTGGTAAGTGATTTCACAAAAAAAGTCCCATCTTTTCTCTCATCTCGGATGCATGATAATTTTAGTCTCTATAGTTAGTCCGTTAACAAACACGCAATCTTTACTTTTAAAACCAATGCTTAACTCTCTCATCAACTTTGTAGTAATTAATCTTAAATGTTTTTCAACTCTTTCCCTAAATGACTTAGTAACTTTTCTCAAAGCTTACATAACTTATGCAACAAGTCACGACGTTTCACTCAAGTAAGTTTCATTTAATTAACGCATTGTCCATTATCATTATTTGTTTTAAAACTCGTAAATCTTTTATAATTGGAATCTGAACGATGATGGGCTAATCGCCTTAGTTCGGAGTATAAAGAGAAATTGGGACCAAGACTAATAAAAAGATAAAAAAAAGGTGTATCGTATGGTATGATTGTCTGACGTTATTTAAATCAAGGGTTATATTTTGTGGTGGATCACAATTGACCAACTGACAACTGGTACGTTGTATCATAAAATAGTCGACACTTGAGATAACTGAGGAATACTGTCTCATCTCGCTATCTAATTATTAATCTAATCCCAATGGATCTTCATACCATGTGTTTCCTCTTATAATTGTTAATTTCTCTTTAGTTGTTAATCACCAACCTCAAACAAAGATTACTTTCGCATTCGCCATCTGAAACCTGCTTTTAAATAATTGGACCTTTAAAGAGAAACTCCTCCACGCTTCCCTGTGGGATCGATATTCTGTACTTTTGTACCATTATTACTTGTTATAAGACGATAATAGACTGAGACGTATACTTGCGTCATGGTTTATTTCTGACTGATATTGCTGATAGCACACTCTGGTTTGATACAGAGCTAACACTAGATTAGGAGTGCCTAATCTAGCTTAACTTGTATCCCTGTAGAGATATAAAAAAGAAGGTAACCAAAAGAACCACAAACCACTTAAAAACATAAGTATCATTTCTAGGATCTTGAAGCTAACTTTTTCATAGTAGCTGGTGTTTGATTTCTAGACTTGAGTGCTGATGGATTTCTTACTGCACTAGCAACCCTTCTAGCTGTCTGTTGCTTCTTGACTCCGTTTGTGACATATTCTTGTTCTTTTGAGAAGCCACTGCTGGTTTTGGGGTGCATGATTATTCTCCTATAGATAGCAAAATCCAAGTTAAATCATTCATCTAATGACCTGATGAGGTTAAATATTAATCCTAGTAATACCAACCTTGAAGAGCGTATGTGTTTTTTACAGTTTGATTTTGTTCAACGGTCACATTTGAAGATGAAACTCCCCCACTGAAAGAAGTTAGTGAAAGTTAAGGAGTATTTATAACATCGAGCAAAGCGATTGAAAGTTAAGAAAAGAACAAACCTTCCGGTCTCATGAGTCAAAACATCTTTCTTCAGTTCATTATTCTTCTCATCAACACATACCTTAAAGAAGAACAAAATTGATTAGAAATACAAAGCCATTTTTGCTAAAAAGATAAAATTCAAAATTTGATAAAAGACGTCATTTGGGACAATTTACCTTGATTATATACAAATCAAAAATCACTCATTTATCTCATTTTTAAAGAAATTTAATAGTCATTTTTATAATTGCACTATTTGTTAGGCCACCCGTAGAGGGTGGCGGGTTTCCTTCGGGTAAATGCCACATCACCATGGGCTTCCTTATGCAACCGGTACCGGGGGGGGCGGGGGGGGGGGGGGGGGGCTTATTGCTGGCTTCACCATCGGGTTCCCCAGCCCGAATGCCCGAGACGAGTGTGTGAGAGGGTGAGAGAGAGGAGGGTGTGAGGTGACAAGTGAAAAAATGACATGTGGCATCCGGGTTTATTTTATGTGTTGGGTATTGGTACTTCACTTTTGGGTTTGGAGAGGGTTTATAGAAAAGCTGATGTGGCGCTGTGGGCTTTTGGGCTTTTACATAACGGGTACGGATGGTCTTATGAAGTTTAAAGCTCAGTGTAATTGCTGCAAAAGTAGACCCTTTTATCAAGAAAGGGTTAGATTGAAGATCCTCAAACATCCCAACGTGGTTGGATTACACGAGGTACCACCTTTCTAAACATAGATCTGCTTCTAAATTTATCAAAATCACCACAACAAGGATTTTTAATGTAAAATTGAAGTTGGATTTCGTCTTCAATCAATCAAGATAACAAAAAAGTAAGCAAAGGGTGGTGGGTCACAAACTTATTAGATTACTTGTTTCTTTCTTTTGTGTAATCATATATATCATCTGCAGTGTTTTGAATTAAAATAATTCAAACAAGTTTCAATAAGTTAGACTTACAGGGATTGTCTTGCTGGAGGTTATTCCTTATTCCTAGTTTATCAATTAAGATACATCAACTTGGATGTAACAGATTATAGAAAGAGATAACAGATTATAGAAAGAGATATTGTAAATAGATCAAAACAACTGTTAACGAACTTGACCTATTACCATTTACAATCTTTATATGTGAATTGCCCATGTTGTATACAATTTCCCCTATATCTTTTCATAAATATTTGGAAAAAGAAAAAAGAAATTTAACAGAATGGAGTCACACTTCCTCCTAGTTGTGGGAACTTTGGCAATATCATAATGATACTGTAAAACTACTTTAATTGGACAATTTGGTTGCTGAGAAAATAATCTAAAATGAAAGCATAGATTATCAAAAACAATTCATCAATGCAAAACAAACTTACCAACGAGTCACAGAGATCATCTTCCTTTTTGACAAAATCATCAATTGGAGATCTGCACTCAATAGCAAAAAACAATAACCCAAAACTCTGAACAAATACGAATCCAATCAACTCCAAAACAACACTTACATAGCTGAAATAGAGATTTCCTGTAATCGAAGCAGAAGACAGAACTGTTAACGAAATTGAAAAAAAGATTTCCTGTAATCAAAACAGAACTGTTAACGAAATTGAAAAAGAGATTTCCTGTAATCAAAACAGAACTGTTAACGAAATTGAAATAGAGATTTCATGTAATCAAAACAACTGTTAACGAAATTGAAATCTGAGATTGTTCGAATGAGAAACATGTAATCGAAGCAGAAGACAGAACTAGGGCTGGAACTCGCTGCGATTGAGGGTTTGTATGTGGAAATCGCCGGAAATAGAGTCTCGTGCCGGTGCGATGTCTCGTTGCTAGGGCTGGAACACTGTAAATAAAATTTAACACGTTTTAGGAGGTGTTTGGAGTGTTTTAAAAATACTTATTGGCTTTTCAATAAGTCAATAAGTTAAAATTAGTGTTTGGCAAACTCAAAAGCACTTTTAAAACTCCTTTTTGATTACCTTGCAAACGTGATTTTGAAGAAGTCAGGAATTCTTGACTTTTTGATTTGAAAACAGTTTTTGATATCAAAATTACAAAAATAACCTCCTTTTTTATTATAATAAATTTTATTATATTTGTTAAAAAAAAATTGTCTAAAAATAACTTATTTGTTAAAAAAAATATTTTTTTTGTCTAAAAATAGGCATGTCATTTTTGGTCATTTTACATGTATAAGCTAAGCCAAACACTTTTTAAAAAATAACTTATTGACTTATTGACTTTTTCTACCACAAAAGCTAATCCAAACACTTTTTTAAAAACTCCTTTTCCAAAAACAATAAGTCAATAAAAACTTTTGGCCAAAAGCACTTTTGGACTCAAAAAGCACTCCCAAACACCCCCTTAGAGTGTGGATACACTTGCGTTTTGGATGGGCTTAACTAAATAAATAATAAAGTAAATACACTAGAACGATTTAGATGGGCTTAACTATATATATATATATTTAGAAATATTAAAAGGGAACGATCGGAAACAGTCGGTAAGTGTGCGTTTGGTACACTGGACAGGACAGAACATAACATAACAGGGTCCAATGTCTTACGTTTGGCAGAACTTTTATGTGGAACTGGAACAAACTGGAACAGGCTTGTTCCACCCCCACCCATGGAACAAGCTGGAACAGATTTACGTTTTACCAATATAACTTTAAAATAAAATCCAATTCTCTTCTAAAACATCAAATAAACCTTCTATTTCATATTTTATTCATTCTTTAAATTTAGTAAGGGTAAATTAGTTAATATTATATGTTCTGTTCTGTCCAGTTCGGTCATACCAAACGTGGAACAGTTGTTCTGTCATGTCCTGTTATGTCCTGTTAATTGATAAACTTTTTCGACGGTTTTCCAACGACCTACTAAAAATAAAAGAAAATTAGAAAATTAAAAGGAAAAGGTCGGAAAACAGTCGGTAATTGATAAACTTTTCCGACGGTTTTCCAACGACCTACTAAAAATAAAAGAAATTTAGAAAATTAAAAGGAAACGGTCGAAAAGCAGTCGGTAATTGATAAATTTTTCCGACAGTTTTCGAACGACCTACTAAAAATAAAAGAAATTTAGAAAACTAAAAGCGAACGGTCGGAAAACAGTCGGTAATTGATAAATTTTTTCGACGGTTTTCCGACGAGCTATTATCAATAAGTAAAAATATAAAAATTGAAAGGGACCGTCGGAAAACAATCAGTAATTGATCAATTTTCCGACTATTTACCGACTACCTGTTAAAAATAAATAAAAATTAAAAAGTTTACTATCACATCGGTATACAGTCGTTGAACTGTCGATAACTATCGACGGTTTTTATAGTCGGTAAAAGCCGTCGGTAATAACCAATATTCTAGTAGTGATAGTGAGGTTAAATAGTTAAAATTAAGTACATGAATGTAGTTGAACTTAGATTAAAAAAGTCAACTCATCTAAAGGCCGAGAAATGTTCTAACCATTTTCAGTTTTTTACCATAAGTATTCTCGGACGTTCCACATAAAGGCTTCGTTTGGCAAACGAGCTAATAAGCTAGCTAATGAACTAATAATGTTTAGCAAAAACTAGATGGTAAGCTAGTTGCAAAAATAAAAAGACCAAAAGAATATTTTAAAAAATTAGTCAATTTTAACATTTCATAATATATTTAAAATAAGTTATATTAATACTATAATATTTTAATTAGGGCAAATTGCATCAAAATGCAATATACTTTCGTCTTATTCCTATTTTAGGCAACATGCTATTAAAACTATCATTTTGATACTTAAGATATAATGTTTCAAACATTTAGATACCTTGTTTACCTAATGACGTGAAGATGCTGACTAGGATCATGTATATTGCTAACATGTCATTAACTTTTTATTTTTTAAGTGCCAACTAGGAAATAAAATCCATATCATTATTTTTAATTAAAAAAGGGTAATATATACGTTTTAATTAAGAAAAAAAATCTATATCTTTAATTTTTTTAATCGTGAAAATTGTAATATCCTTTTTTTTTTTAAACACAGTATTGTTTTTCAAAAAAAATAACAACTCACTTTTTACTTATAGAATGATTTAAAAGTTTATAATAATTATTTATCACAAACAATCTAAAAAATCCTTCAAACTAAACCAGTAAACCCTAACCCTTCACCCAGCCGCCACCCTTTTCTCTATTTCTCATCCATTCACCCATCTTCAAGTTTTGTATCTCCCTCAAGATCAATCTACATCCATGGCCATCTCCTTTCTAATCCATGATTGTTTGACGAAGATTATAACATCGGTATCTCATTCTTACTCGAGTTTTTCTGTCCAAGTGTCTGAATGAAGGCGATTTGGGGGTCAAGGTTTTCGTGTTTTCGATTGAAGTTTTTTACTGGAGTACAATGATCAAACGAAGAAGAAATCAAAGGATGATCGGGGAGAGAGGAAGAACACCGTCTTGAGATTGGGTTGTGTGGGGTTTAGATTCGAGAGCAGATTCTCACCTATGGACAACTCCTCTCCATTGATGATTTGTTTTCTTTTCTTCTGTTCTTGATTTAGGGTTTTAGAAAATAATAGTTGATTTCAGGGTTTTGGTAGGATTTGTTGAAGATGTTCATCTTGTTCATAGACATTTAGCTGCTTCTGCAAATGTTTAATATTCATCTAGGTTGAATATTTGTGAAAAATAGGGTTGACGTTCATGTGGTTGAAGAAAAGAAACATTCATATTTTGATGTTCATGTTCTTGTATATTTTATATATTTATTTGGAGTGTAAATGCAAGTAGGAATAAATTATAATAAAAAATAAGTATTTTTAAAACTGATATTTATGTTGAACATCCAGATCATTGGCCACATCAGTAGATGATATCTAGTTGTATGCCACATAATTTGCCACATCAATATGGTAACCGGTTATCCAGGTACTTAAATGTTTGAAACATTATATCTTAAGTACCAAAATGATAGTTTTAATAGTATGTTACCCAAAATAGAAATAGGATCAAAGTACATTGCATTTTGATGCAATTTGCCCTTTTAATTAATACAAACTATATGGTAAAAAAAATAGAATATGTTAATTAATAGAATTTCACAAAATTTATATAACCAAATACTAACATTTATAAGAAATTTGTAAAAGATATTAAAATAATAATTAAATTAAATATTTATTTCAAAGTTTGATTATTTATAAAACAAAAGAAATATAACTTAAACTCTTATGTTATTTATAAAACTATTTTAAAATTGTTATATTTGTCTTTTTGATGACTAATTGATGTAGGGAGAATTCAAGAGTTAATAATTTTTTTTGTTAATATTTGAAAAGGAAGAAAACGAGTTCGAAAGAAGACCAAATATCCGGATCAAAAGCTAAGTCACATAGAAAAATTAAGGCAGAGACCAGCCCTAGTTCCATTGAGACTTAAGTCTCGGGTCAACTCTCGTGAAGAGCTCCAAAGACTACTAAGAGTTTCAGCGCTACTTAAATCCTGGGACAACTCTAGCGAACGTGGATTGGTATCCTTTCTTAAGTTGGTTGATTTTCTTCTTTATTTTAATTATTTAATTTTCGATTTATCCTTAGTCGATATTTTATTTTATTTCGTAGTTGGTTTAGGATTAGGTTTAGTTTGGATTTAATTTCCGTAGTTATCTCTTGATTAATTTAGCTATAAATAGGGTTTATTTTTTTCTTTGTTAATCAGAGTTTATTATTGATCATAAAGTCATTTTTTTAGAATTTTATCTCTAGTTTCAAAGTTTTTTCTTATTTTCCGGTTCTATGAACTGTAGACTCGATATCATTTTGGATGTATACGCTTGTCAATCTGTTTCGCGTATTCCTACTGTGTCACTAATTATATTAAACAATAATAAAGGTAATGATAATATTATAAATATAATTGATATGATTAATAATAATTCTAAATAATTAATATTGATGAATAGTTTACAATTTATTGATAGAATTAATATTAATTAGTAATTATTAATATTAATATTAAATAAATGGAAAAAGGTGACGAAAAACTCCGGAAGCTTATTGAAATGTTAATCTAAGTAGTGTGTCAAAAAGTTAGCTTATAAGCTACTTTTTACTTATCCAGTGTTTCCAAATTGCCAAGGATGTAGTCTAGGCAAAGCCTAGATGAACCTTATCAAAAAAAAAATTCTAGATAAACTCAAAAAATAAAGTTAGCGTATAAATTACTCCATCTCTTGCAGCTTGTAGCCGCAATTCTGCTGCCTCTTTCATCAGAATTGCAGCAGTGAATGAACTTAAAGAACCGCAGATTTTTACCGGATTGTACACCTTTGTGTCTGGCTATGTATATGGATTCTATTCTCTTAATTCTGTATAAAATATGAAAAACTTATAACTATCAACACAAATACACACTTAATATGCAATGTAGCATGATAAGTCAAAAATAGTTACAGGCATATATATATATATATATATATATATATATATATATCTGTGCATCACAAGGACTAAGGATTTGTCTACCTATATATATATATATATATATATAATTGGTCTCCAAAAAGAGAAGACAATGTGAGCATAATATTAAAGTTGAAGCCAAAAACAAGAGTTTGAACAACTTTTAGCCAACTTTTGCATAATACTCTTCAGATTTAAACGTTTCTGGTGTCGCGCGGCTTCAATCTTCTACTCTTCTCCAAGTTCGTACGAGACTGTCTTCGAAAACACACACTTTTCCATCCTTGCCCTCGATGGTCACAAGTATATAAAGCATGTCCAACATTGCAACATCCATTTTATTTCAACAATTAATGTTAGCCTTTTAGAACAGACGATCCGCATCATAACAACTCCATATCTAATTCATAGCTTCACAAATGTAAAAATAAAATAAAATAAAATAAAATGAAAAGGCAGTAGCAAACCAAAGAGGAAAAATGTTATGTATAAGACTATGAGAGTTACTCTTAACTGTTTAAAGGATGATCATATGAAACCTTAAACTCTACACAAATGACCACAAATACATATATGTTGCAAGGATACAATTATCAGTATATGTTATTTTTGTGGCACTTTAAAGCTTCTCTATTTTAGAAAAAGTTGTATGAGTCATAACTAAAGTTAATGGCATTAGTTGTGACGTGATGTTGAGGCCAAACTTCAATCCATCAACGTTTTTTAAGGTGTGTTGGGTTAGGTTCCCGTGAGAATGAATTTTGTGATGAGAACATAAGAACAATACCTTTATTTGTCTACTTGTATCACCATGACTGAAACTTTAACAAACTTAGCATGTTATGTGAAAGTGAATAAAGGTAGATAAAGGCTTGTGTTTTTTTCTACTATCTTTTCAAGGTAGTTGATGGTACACTCCCTTTTTATACATAAAATAGACTTGGGATTATATGAGACCCACATCTGCGCCCTTGATTAGTTTTTGTGTTGAGATCTTGTCAAACTTTCACAGCAAACAGATGGTCTTCAACATAGGCTATTTTTTACCCATCAACAAGCATTTTAGCACTTTTTTTAGCTCATAAGTTGAAGATGATTTGTAGCTATATATATTATGGCACTTTTTATCTTTTTAACTCGTTGGTTAGAGATGGCGTTACAACCCCAATCATGATTCTAGTTAATTATTCAAGTTTGAATGTGAAAGCCTAAAAAATATCAAGAGTCAAGAACCAAGAATAGAAGCAAATTCAAATTATTATTCTTATTATTATAGAAAAATAATCATCAAAAGCCATTAATTACTTAAAAACCATATATTTGTTATACACTGTTGGTTTAAAAAAACAGTTTTCAAGTGTCTGTGATTAACCAGTTGCTGCATGATTACATGAATATTCTATCATATCCTATTTCTTAGTATTATGTGAAATAAGAAAATAAAAGTAACATGTAATGAAAGGTTTTATTATAATGACATTTGGGTCTTACCAAGTAAGTAGTAACTCATATCAAGGCTTCAACTCGCTTGATTTCATTTTCCACCTCTTGCAAACTAGGTCCTCCTCTTGAGCTGCTATTATTGTTATTGCTGCTTCTGGAGTTGCTTAGTAGTAGTAGTAAACCGGAAAGATGCTTCAAACATGACAGATACTCCCCCTTTATATCGCCAAACGCCTTCTCACTTCCATACTGTAAAGAAAAGAAGAATTACTTGTCGATTTCACTGATTGGAAAATCATACAAAATGATCCTGTTCAAGTAAGAATAAAGAATGTTTGGTTATACAACAGTGGTTACCTGTCTAAAGGCAGAAATACAATCAAGAAGAGGTTTCTCAGCCTCTGAAACTGCCACCATGCTCTTCTCCTTCTGTAACTCAGCCTTGGTAACTTCCACTTGGCTCAAAGCATTTAACGCTTGCAACTGCATCACATCCATCATTACTACATTTCACCGTTCTCGTCAATTATACTACTACCTCTTATTGTGTGCATGCAAACCTAATGAAACTGACCAGTATAAGCAAAGCTGTATGCTCAGATACTACTACTTCATTAGACTTGCCTTTTGCTCCCTGTTTTACCAACTTATCCAAAGCCTCTCGTGCTATCCTGCCAATTGATACAGAGTAATATAAACATGATCTCTTTCTCTTATTAACATTATAATAATACTTTTATAAATACATCTGAAAAGTTGGATGTAGTAATTAAACCTTATTGTATTGCCTAGAAGCTCTTTTGCCTTGTCAATGACTGCAGTCGCTTTAGAAATATCCCCACTTGTTTGGTTGTATAGGAGAAGCTCTACCCTAGCCATGTGAAGCATGTTGGCACCTATCTGACATATTAAACGATAAAAAGGTTAATCCACATTCCAAAACATATAACTGATGCACAAAGAAAAACATATATTGGAATCTTTCATTAGCAATAAAGAAAACAGGTGCTTTGAGGAGCAATATAGCAGAAACCTGAATATGGTCTTCAGGAAGTAACCTTTTTCGGGAATTGAGACATCTACAACATAAAATACTCAATGGGTCAGAGCACTTTTCACTTGTAGCAGTATGGAGTCCATTACAATACTATAGAGTTAAGCAAGTAAACCTTTGTAAAAGTTCTTTTGCTTCCATCAAACTCCCTACTGACTGAAGAGTCAGTGCAAGACTTTCAGCAGCAATCACAGTCTCCAAAGAGTCCCATCCCTAAGCAATCAACACTTTTCCTATTATCTTTGCCAACGCTTTAAGAAACACAAATAGGCAGGATAAAACCATGAAACTAATATGCAGACCTACAAACAGATTCCAGCTTTTTAGTAATAATTATGGTAACATAAAGATGCTTCACCAGGATATGGGTTACTAGAAGGTATAGAAATATGAATATGCAGCGACTCTTCCAGCAGCAAAAATATAATGGACCATCAATTAATTTCTTTAAATAGAAAAGGTAAGCATCGAAACCTTTGATACGTCCATCGTATGCAAGATCTTTCTCTGTATGTTCACAGCCTCAGTGAGTTTATTGGAGTTGATATAAATCTGCAAGGATGGATAAACTAAAACACTTTTAACTTTACCCATTACTGCGTATGAGAAGTTTATTATACAAAATGCAAGCAGAATCATAACCTGAACAAGATACCGCAGTCTCCTCATGAATAAGAAAGATTCTCCTTGCCCACCGTCCTAAACAGTTAAACCAAAATCAGCCACATAGATGAAAACAAGCAACCATAAAGAGGTTACATTTTTACAACAAAAGAATGGACCTCAAATATCTGAATCGAATCCGCTACGAGGGCTTCAGCATCCTTCCTATTTCCTTGAAGGTATAGCACCTATAAATCAAGTTGAGATTATGTAAATCCCAAGAATCAAGGGATTGATTTACTTAAATCAATGGGATGATTGTTTCCTAAAATATAGAACTGTCTATGTAGTATATATTGTAAGGTCGTATGCACAAGGAAAGCAAGGAATTATTTTTAGTTTAATAGTCGTATTTTAATATGGTGGCAGGGTAATACCACTTTTTTCTCAGGGTAAAACCACATTTCGAAACAATATGAAACCATAAATGAATTGCTTAATGGTAGACATGTACTTCAATAAGAATGATGAAAAGAAAATAGCAGAGAAGGGATATACAAAGTACAGACAAATATCTCATGGCAGCACCTTTCCTAGATGATACATAGTCTCTGCATAGTCAGCATGACCCTCTCCCAAAACTTGCCTCTTTATCTTCATAATTAGAAAAAGAGATATCCTAAATCATTGACAACTCACAGCCAGATGTGTAAAAAATATAATAAAATAGGAACCAGATCATACCTTTAGGGCACGCTGCTCAATGAATCATGAAAAATCAAAACAAAACTGAAGATTTAGTTACGATCAGAAGTATATGAAAGCCAAAAAGGTTGTATACCAGTAATTATGAATTCAATTCAAACAATGACATCTTGCAGAAATATTGTCTCCAGCAGTAAAAAGGGAAGACAAACAACAAATGTTGAAAAATATATAGAATGCATACCCACAAAGATGTATCATGCAATTGCATTTATGAAAACAAGCTTGCGAATGAAGATAAATATGGCAGGCGTTAGACCAACATCGGAAGTCAATAGCTGAAGTTCCATCTTATAAATCAATAATTTTATGGACTCAATATTTGTTGTTTGTTCTTGTCAATAAATATAACAATGTTGTTTCTTCTATCATATGAAAAGTTATATTATTCATTAGATCTGATAAAAATCATCAGTTTTACTCCACCTCAATAAATGCTAGATATCTAACAATACCACTCCAATTATAGTTAACCTCTTCCTTACAATTAGCAGTGATTGTTGATTGGGTAAGATAGTCTAAACAATTGAACCCTCTACTTCCGAAAGATGATATGGCTTACCCTACAGGCCTACAGATAATAGTTGAAGAAAAACAATCCAATTGCCCTTTATCACTAAATAGCTGCAACCATCAACTCATCCCATAAAATTTGTATTAATATAATAAAAGTTATAACTAAATCAATGGGCAAGCCAAAAGGATTGACTGCATAATATAAGCAGGCGTGTATACCTTATAGCAAGCATGAGCTCCATCCAATTTCTTTTGGAGAAGATAAAATTGGCCTAGATTATGAAGGGCAGCCCCAACCCTACAATGAATACAGATTATAGGAATCACAATGATGCCATTTCATTAACGACTCCAGACCCAGTCAAAAGCAAGAGTAACTACTAAACGTAAGCCCAGCATAATTTGGTAATAGAAGAGATATGCTAGTAGTAAGACTAAAGGGGAAAGGTGGCTTTTACTACATGGTTAGAAGGGTTTCTTAGCATGAATAAAGTGATAAAGCACCGATTTGATATCATTGTATCACCTGAATAAATGGTTTATATTGAAGTCTAAACTAATATATTGTCTGTTGTGGAACTGGGATCTCATAACTTCCCCTGGTACAACTAAAACAGAAATAAAAAGATCTATGAGGAAGGTCTACTATTAATAGCTGCACCAATGTAGATGCATGTGAGCTTTCTGGTGACTCATAACATTACTCCTTTGAGACCCAAAGGTCATGGTTGGAGACCTGGAGATAGTCTCTTTGCTAAATGTAGACAAAACATTGCATATAAAGACTTCTCTCTCCAACCCTCACAAAGCAGAAGAGTCATGGTTAAAGCCCATATCAAAATTAATGTTCTTTATAAAAAAATTATCGAGTGGAGTTCAAAAGTTCCAAGGGTCATGAACAAAAGTTTGATACATCAAAACTTGCATTTGCAAACTTTATTCTGGACAGTTAACCAGAAGTCCTTACAAATGCAATTGGTAATTACTAACCACTAAGGAAGAGGTTTATTAGAAATGTCACAACTTTGGTATTTCCTCCAGATAAATGTCTCATGGTCTCAATTTCTCAAACAAGGGATAGTTCTTTTTCGAAAGAAGTATGCTTTAGATCTTCATGAATATGTTTTACTAAGGTGGAAACCAGTAAATTCACCTCTGCATCCATTTCAGCTTTACAGATGCTTATCTCTTCATTTTGTCATTTCCTCGGTAATAATAAACAAACTTACAGCCCCAGCTTCAACAACTAATTAGGTCCCCTAAGTTTTGTAGCAATGTGGTTATATAAGTAGCCAAATATTGTTTCCTAACAAATGCGCTTAGCATTATATGACTGGTACTTCAACACATAGATGATTGAGAAGAAGTGTGCATCATTTTCTTAATGGTGATTAACATGCATTATCATGTACCTTATGTCTTCATCTCCATATGATTCCTCAAGAATATTAATTGCCTCCAAGTACAATGGTTCTGCTTTGTCAAACGCCTTCTTCACTCTATACAACTCAGCCTGCAATCATTACCAACAACATACTAAGATAAGTGCAGAGCATTGCAGTAAATTTGGGAATTCAATAAACGGGTTGTGTATGGCAGCTGAAATAAAGATAGACAAATAGATGAATGTTTGCAAAGGTGTGAAAAATACCATCTTATTAGACGTCCAGCCGCTTCACAAAAGAATGGTTCAACAATGACATGAGGGTATATTATTACACTTATTGGCTCACAAATTTTACTGGCTCATAAATTTATAAAATTTTATTACACTCATAAATTTTATACAACTCAAGAGACCCACCAGGTTGTTGCATGCAGAGGCGACATGAGGATCCCTTTCCCCAAAACCCTCTTTAGCTTCTTGCAGTGCACCCACAAACAACCGCTCTGCATCCTCCAATTTGCCCTGAAAATAAAAGCAAAAAGGCATGTAAAGAATACAAGATAATGACCTACATATAAATTGCATATAAAAGATCTTGCCTGCAAAAATAAATCCCTTCCATTGTCAGTGAACACCCTCCACTTGGATGTATGTGTGTTTGATACTACCGACCCATCATCAATTTTGCGTAAACCAGTAAAATCACTCCCACTTGCATCAGTTTCAGTTAATTCGGTGGATGCATCTTCAGCCAAGACAGGAGTCAAACTTAATCCAAGAAATAGTGCTGCGAAAACAATTTACTAATTAGACTCACAAAGCAAAGTATCATAAATTAAGTGTTTCATTTCTACTAACTTTACACTTATTTAAACTTAAGATTCTTTAGTTTCAAATTAAGAGCATATGACAACTGTTATTTCCAGAAGTGAAAGCATGTAAAGGTGAGGCTGACATTTTCTCTACTAGGATAGCATTTTCTCAAAGATATGTTTATTGATGCTTTTCGATTTTCTATTGTAGTTTAGCCATAAACAGCCTTTGACGCTATGCTAACTAAATTGGAATAAAAGATATAATACTCTTGTGCTCATAAAGCTTCAATCCAATTTGTAAAAAATAAGCAATAAAAACCAGCATAGAGCATTTTTAGTTGGAAGTTCATTTTATAATATAATACACAGGTAGTCACAATTTCACACATAGCTTCAAATTAAAATTTATGTCCATATTACGTGTGAGATTCATAATAAACTTAGGCGTTGTTTATGTTCTCTTTTTTTCATTAATCTCTGTATGGGTTAAGTTGCCTATCCGGATAAATTTATATGTCCGTATAAAAACGGATAGTTGTTTGAGAGAGGCAAAAAGTGAAGGTTGATTTATTTCTAGAGCATTTTTTGTATTAACTTGTTTCAGATGGCTTAACGGGGACAAGTGAGGGGTCTTGGGTTGTTCCATATAGCCATTTAGGCTTAATGGCTTCACGACTAAGGGGCTGTTCGGTTGTGGCTTAATGGGCTGTATAGCCCATGTAGCTTATTCGCTCAGCCATAATTGGTTGCTCGGTTATGGCTTAATATAGAAATCAGTGACTTATTCGCTCAGCTCACAAAATAGAGTCCTATACACTCAGCTCACACTTTTCCCTCAATACCCTTGTAAAAAAAACGCTTCCTTCCAAAGTTCAATCTTACTGCATCCTCCTCCATAGAAAGATCAAGGCATCATCATCCTCGTCTCTAGATTTCTGGTTCTCCATCTCCATCTTCAACAATGGAGGTTCAAATCCAGTCCATCTTGTCTCAATCGATCTGCTCCATCTCCATCTCAAACTGCTCCATCTCCTCTCGATCTGCTCCATCTCCATCTCGATCTTCAGGTTTTCAACAAATAACTTTTCCCAGGTCTTCGAAATGGTATTTTGGGTGTGCAAAAGCTTAAAGGATGATGTTTGAAGATTTTAGGTTTTTTGATTGGTTTTGGTGGCTTCCATTGTGATGGGTTTTGGTGGCTTCCATTGTGATGGGTTTTGGTGGCTACCATGCTGTTGAGACCAGTCCACCACCATCAAGAATTGGGACACCATAGTTTCATTTGTTCATCCTCCCTTTGTGTTTACATCTACAGGACCGAAGATTGATCATTGACTTTATAATTTAGGTTTGAAAAATAAATAGATTTTGGGGAAAATACAATACCACAGTAATTGATTTTGGGGAAATATAATAGATTTTGTTCCAATTTGGGTTTTATATTATTGGAAATGAACTAGTTTGGAATTGGGTTCACAAATATAAAACAGGGGTAAAATGGCCATTTCTGACATTCAGATGGGTTATAACACCTATACAACCATATCCGGTCAGACAGCTATATCCATACAGGTCTTATCAGAAAATGAACCGAACAGCACCTAAGCCATAAAGAAACACTCATGCATGGCTGAGTGAATAAGCCGCCCAGATCATTAAGCTCATTAAGCCGTAAGTAAACAACCCCTTAAGTACATGATGATCAGGGTGTCAGTAAGGTATGCCTAATGAACTACAAAAACATTAGAACTTACCAAAATCCATATGAACCCAACAAATGGGTCAATTCTCCTCTGTCCCTAGGCCCACTAACCAAAAAAATGAAGAATGTAAATAGAACTCTAGATATTAGCATATAGTTTCCAACATCTACAATATTTTGTATTAATTAGAGAGAGAGAAAAAACACAGCTCAATATCTCATACTCCATCCTATAAAAATGCAAGGGGTGTAGTTAATGTAAATGTTCCACTGTCAGATGTGTAAAACAATCTTGAATCAGTAACAGTAATCAGGTGTATAATACATGTATCCAGATAGATCATCTGTCCAGAAAACTTGCAACAAAAAGACTAATATGTGGTAAAGGATTCAAAACATAACGTTAACAAAAGGACTAATATGTGGTTAAGTAGTAACCTGGAAGTAATGCCACTAGGCTAGAAGCAACAGACCTCTGCGACTTCTCGATCTCGACCACACGCATACGCCAATTATAGGAGATGGATAGCCGATCATGGTAACAAAACCGTGCAATGTGAGCGCTGGCAACCGAGCAGGCCTGAAAAACATTCAGGTCTGATTTGGGGAAATGAAACCTAGCTCCAGCTAGTTTGCCAAAACCAGGCTCTGCTGCCGCCTCAAGAGCTACTGGTTTGCGGAAGAAGATGGTTCTGATGATAAAGTATGATAAAACCCTAGATGAAGATGATGATCGAACAGCTCCGGAAGCCAGCCCCATTTCGATCCGATTTGTGCCTAGAAATGGAGGAAGACTACGGTTGTTTTAGCGGGAGAAATGAGAAAGGCGGCGTGTCCGCCATAGACACCGTACATTAGGCCCGGGTTAAAAGCCCCACTTGCAATGGGTTTCAACCGGAACCAAAGACTCAAATTTTAAATTGTTCCATGGACCATCGAATATTTCGATTTGTTTAGAAAAGCAAATTCTATGAAAATAAAATCAATATTCTTTTTTTTCTTTTTGCCTTTAATTCTTTGACGATCACAAGACAGGAATGACTTAAAATCATCGCAGAAGAACCTTTAGGGTGCGTTTGGTAGGGTGGACAGCATGGGATAGGACAGGACACATCTGTCCCATGTTTGGTGCGACCAAAAGTGGAAGTAAGTGGAACCATCTTGTCCTACAAGGGTGTTCTATGCTTACCCCCTAGAACTAAGTGGAACAAGGATTTTTTGACAAATATACCCCTTCTTCTTCTTCTTCTTCTTTCTTTCCCACCACCACCCCCGCCACCACCACCGCCGCCACCGCCGCCACCGCCACCGCCGCCGCCGCCACCACCACCGCCGCCGCCGCCACCACCACCACCGCCGTCGCCGCCACTGCCACTGCCACCACCACCACCACCACCGCCGCCACTGCCACCACCGTCGCCACCGCCACCACCACCACCACCACCGTCGTCGCCGCCACCACCACCACCGCCGTCGCCGCCGCCACCACCACCACCACCCCGCCGCCGCCACCACCACCACCGCCGCCACTGCCACCGCCACCACCACCGCCGCCGCCACTGCCACCGCCACCACCACCGCCGTCGTCGTCGCCGCCGCCACCACCACCGTCGTCGCCACCACCACCGTCGTCGCCACCACCGCCACCGTCGCCGTCGCCGCCACCACCACCGCCACCACCGCCGTCGCCACCGCCACCACCACTAAACAAATCACTAGGGGTAAATGGGTCATTTAACTGGTCCTGTTCTGTCCTGTCCAGTCCTATTTATGTGTTACCAAACACTGAACAGCTGTCCTGTCCTGTTCTATCCTGTCCCGTCATGTCCTGTCCTGTCCCGTCATGTCTGCGTACCAAACGCACCCTTAAAGCCATAAGGGCTTTGATAGCATCTAGATCTGAACCCTAACAAGGATGGATGCACATGTAATGGGTAGGGGGCACAGCCCCCCAACAAATGACGGATGCACGTGCAATGTCATTTTGCTATTAGTTTAATCCAAAATGGTAACAAAATCGAAAACCGAAGCAAATAAGTTATATATTTATTCGATTAAACTGAATTATTTAAGCCGAAAATTGAATAAACCAAAATCGTATTGGTTCGAATGAGTTCTTCGGTTTCACAATTTCTAGATGCCCCACTAAACCTTATAGATAAGATTTTCCACTATTTCTCCTAAAATTTTTACCAACGTGCCACAATCTAAGTGATTAATAAGATCAATATTCAAGTTCTTTTCATTTTTGAAAAATAACTTTTAAATTTTTCCTCTTAAATAATTAGTTTTTAAAAATAACCAAGATTTAATACTACTTATTTGGGAAACAAAAATGGTACGGTCTTTGTTATTTTATTTTTTATTGAATTTCATACTTATATATATATATATATATATATATATATATATATATATATATATATATTTGTGCCGACTCAAGCACAAAATCCTTCATGATTGATTCTATACAAATTTCGTAAAATCGCTATACTGTGTTATGTCTAACATCCAACCAGTTTTAGGAAAAAACTTTTCTTTTTGTTCTACTTAAATTTCAATTCGAAATTGTGATTTTGATTTGATATTTACACTTTCAACCTCTATACTTATTTATTAACTTTACTTTATACCTTTTATTTTCATAATTTAATTTTACATTTAACACATATAATCGTTTATTAACTAAAATACGTTAAAAATACGTTTTAATTTTAACAAGTTACACCATTATAATCGTCTTTTCGATACGTTCGAAATGAGCCCAATCTTGAATTTTTTTGATTTATATATTTTAATATATATCATATACACTATATAAAAATATTTTTTATATTTAAAATTCATACTCTTATAGTTAATTATTTAATTTATGGTACTCTTAGGTAGCGTTTGGTACGCATACTAGATGGGACGGGACGGAACTGGATGGGAAGGGACGGGACTGAACTGGATGAGATAATTTTAATCTAAGTTACGTTGAAAATACATCGATCCTTTTGTGCATACTCTGTAACTGCAAATACTTCAGCTCCAAACACACATTAATCATCATTCGCCAAATACCCATTTTCACAATATCTATAAACACATTCAAATAATAATAATTTAAAACGATTTAATGAATTAGTTAATATATGATTATTATGTTAATGCGATAGGAGTGTAAAACAAAATTGAAAAAAAAAAATAAGAGATGTACCATAAATTAAATAATTAACAATAAGAGTATGAATTTTAAATATAAAAAATACTTTTTTATGTAGTGTATATGATATATATTAAAATATATAAATCCAAAAAAATTCAAGATTGGGCTCATTTCGAACGTATCGAAGAGACGATTACAATGGTGTAACTTGTTAAAATTAAAACGTAATTTTTTAACGTATTTTAGTTAATAAACGATTATATGTGTTAAATGTAAAATTAAATTATAAAAGTAAAAGGTATAAAGTAAATTTAGTAAATAAGTATAGGGGTTGAAAGTGTAACATTTAATTTTAAATTCATCAAATCGTTCAACGGGGTGTACAGTGGTCAAGCGGCCAAAAGTTTCAAAAATGGTCCCTTGCAATTGAAAAGTCACAAAAATAAACCATCGCGGGATTCCTTCGCGATCGCGGGATTGAATTTTTCAAAAATGGTCCCTGCAAGTTTAAAAAAAGTGTCAGAAATGGTCCCTGAGCCCGCGATCACGGGCTCCATCGCGGAAAAAAAGGGCATTTTAGCAAACTGAGAGAGATTTAGGGCATTTTGGTAACACTTAGTTTGACTTAGGGTATTTTAATTAATTTCCCTAACATAAATATTGTACCTTTTTATTCATCATGCTACTTTCTTGCTTCGGTCTTGATTTAGTAACAAACATTAAAACTCCAATATTACTTGCTAGCTTTCGCTTAATTTCGTGTTACTGTTTTTTTCTCCAAACAATTATCATGGTATCGGATTTAAATCCCCCCTCAAATGCTCCCTCATGTTTTATAAGTTTTTGAAGATTATTAGTGTGATAATTATCAAGCTCTTTTTTAACAGGCTTGACCAAAATACCCATTAAGTTGCTTCTTTAACATAATTACGCATTAACCATATAACTTGCTTCTTTCCCTACTTTATATCTTTAGTCCCTCACTTGGAATGTCCCTTACAAATGAGCCAACTTTGGGGTGTTACATTCTTTTATGAGCACGTTGAAATGAAAAATATATGTATGTTATATTTTATGGGTGTTGAAGTATTAACTAGTGATATCTATATCAAGCAAAATATGTTTATGAGAGAAAGTCTTGTTGCTTCTAAGACTGCATCTACACCATTGGAACCAAACTTTCGTCTTAAACGAAAGGATGGATCTCTTCTTAGTAATCTCATGGTTTATCGTTAACTAATTGGTTTGGTCTATTTGACTATTACTCGACCAGATCTTGCATATTTGTGCATGTTACTAGCCATTATGGTTTCCCCTCAAACCAATCACCATGTTTTTGTTCTTCGAATTCCTCCTTACATCAAGGGTACTATGTTTAATTTCATGGTTTACATATTTCATCTACTTTCTTTTTGGATCTTTACACATTCTCGTACGTTGATTGGTATTGTGATCTTATTAATTGTCATTCTCCATTTGGTTATTGTGTTTTTTTCTGTAACTCTCTTCATTCTTGGTGTAGTAAGAAATGGCCATTATGGATTGAAACAGAGCGGGTAATGCATCCACCGTTGTTGTTAGATTTGACTATACCCTGAAAATGTCAGTATTATCAGGAATATCAGTTAGAAATAAACCACGACGCAAGTATACATCTTAGTCTATCATCGCCTTATAACAAGTAATAATGGTACAAATTACCGAATATCGATCCCACAAGGAATAGTGGAAAAGTTTCTCTTTAAAGTCCGATTTATAAAAGCATGTTTCAGATGGCGAATTCGAAGGTATTCTTTTGTTGGGAGTTTGTGATTAGCAACTAATGAAAATTAACAGTTATAAGAAGAAAGCACAAAGTAGAAAGGTCCATTGAGATTAGATTAATAATTAGATAAAAAGACGAGGCAGTATTCCTCAGTTATTTCAAGTGTCGAATATTTTATGATACAACGGACCAGTTGTCAGTTGGTCAATTGTGATCCACCACAAAATATAACCTTGATTTAAATAACGTCAGACAATCATACCGTACGATACACCTTTTTATCCTTTTATCAATCTCGGTCCCAATTTCTCTTTATACCCCAAACTAAGGCGATTAGCTCATCATCGTTCAGATTCCAATTATAAAAGATTTACGAGTTTTAAAACAAATAATGGAAATGGACAATGCGTTAATTAAATTAAACTTACTGGAGTGGAATGTCGTGACTTGTTGCACAAGTTACCAAACCGTTGAGAGAAATTACTAATTTAACATGACAATCATGGAGTGTCTATTAAAACATGTAACATTAATTCCTACAAAGTTGACGAGAAATTTAACCGTTGATTTTAAAACTAAAGTTCAGGAAAATGAGATTATTAAGCTAAGAGGAAAATCTTGTTTCAAATGTAGTTTGAAAACGAAGAGTTCTTGAAGATTTCTTTGCGTGTTTGTTAACGGACTAATTATGGAAACCCAATTATAACATGAATTTGAGACGAGAAAAAGTGGAAATTTTGTGAAATTACTTACCAAACCGTGAACCAATTTTACTTGGGAATCCAAAGTGGTTAATTCAGACTTTCGGCTTTATATTGCAAGTGAGATTACACGAGAACCAACTTTTACCAAAAATCGAGAATAAGAGGAGGAAAGAGAACCGTGATTTGTTTGACGAGCAAGTAAGTAGTAACGCAAATTTTTAAAGCAATTTAAGTTAACTAAAATAAGTTTTAAAAGGTGATGAGTTTTACGAATTAAAGATTAGATTAAAAGTTGTGAAACACAAGTTTTAGCAAACAATTAGGAAATGAGTTTTAACACTAAGATTCAATTAAACTTAAAGATGTTAATTAATGGATTAGGATTAGAGTTGCAAACCAAGATGTTCAAGGTACAATAACCGTGGACTTTCGGCTCACTAATGGAATTGCTTGGCTTGATGCTTCAAAACCGAACCATAGTAACCAAGTAACAATATCTAAGATCTACACACCAAGTATCAAGCACACCTAATACACTACCTTAATACATATATTTATACTAGACTAAACCTTGGTGAACAAGACAACCAAATTTGGGGGCCCATGAGGAAGATGGTCGAAGCCCAAGAGAGAGTCACCAAAATCGACCCAAAGATTGCTCCAAAAACCGGCCCTAAAGTGTGTCACATGTTTGGCCCAAACGAATGCTACATAATCGGCCCAATTCAGAATTGTATAAAAACTGAGCCCAACCGCATTATTTGTCTAAAATCTGATGTCTCGGCCCAAGTGTAGGAACGAGTTTGGCAGCAAAATCCAAGGCCCAAATCAGTTTTCAAAACGTAATGTCCAAAAACGATGCAAACAAATGGCCCAAAAATTGAAGTCTTTTCTTTAAGCTTTGTGATCCGTATTTCTTCAAGATCCAAAAATTGACTTCAAATGGCCGCATCTTCGTACCTACAAAACATATATAAAATCTTCTTATTTTTGTGATTTTGTGATGTATTTTTGTGATTAAATACATACTGTACTACCTAATTTTATTTTTATTGCAATTAACTAAAAGTAAATGTAAATAAAGCGATAAAAGTGAGAGTTAGCTCAAAATTAGGATGGGAAAATATGGCTAAAATAGGGTTAATAAAATAACCATATCACAACCACGAATTCGAACCGTTGCTTGCCCTCAAGCAACATTATTAGAAAAAAATTAATTTTGAGTTGCTTTACTTGTCGTAAATTTGCCATCATTTTTTCAATCAATTAACATGCTTATCAATCACCATTTGGTTCACGTTATTCACAAAACATGTATTGATAGCCCATCATAAAATGACACCTCTCAACTAAACCACAAGAAAAATGTCATTTTTAAGTTGGGGAGATTTGTAACACCTCGAATTCCTTTTTAGTATTTTAATATAAATGGGATCGAATTGTAATTTAGTCTAAGTTGTGGACTAGTTGTAAATATAAACTCCAGGGTTGATTGTGTATTTTGATCAAAGCTTAAAGTTAGTATTGAAAATTAACTTGAAGGTCTATTTGGTCATTTACTGAAAGTTGAGATTACTTTAGGTATGGGTAAGTAATCTGATTGAGAAAGATATTTCTCAAAGTATTGTTCTGGAGTCGGCAAAATATTCAGAGAGAAAGAAGAAAATAGAAGGAGAAGGAGAAGAGAAGAATTGAAACGGTGGTTCTTGTGGTAAGAGTTTGAATCACTTGCTTAAAATTCTTAATATGTTAGTAATATCAAGTTTGAATCACTCTTCCAGAGATTGTTGAATCATAGAGAAGGAAGGAATTGGATTTCTGGGTCAAAGCTTCAACAGGTGAGTTCATCTCTTCATTTTAAGCATTAGTAGTTGAAATTGAAACAAATTAGGTATATAAACTGTCTGAAAGTTTTGGTATACTGGTATTGAATTAAAGTTGAGCAACAAACTGAAATTTAGATAAGCTTTTTAGCAATTTTGACGTGAAATCGAATAACCAGTATCGAAGTCCTGGTACTTGATCCGGAACTGGTGAGTTCCGGAAATTGGGTTGAGTTACGGTATCGGAATTCCGAAAGTGGGCCATCGGATCCGGTATTGGAGATAGAGTTTCGGAATTGGGTGATCCGGTATGGGCTTGGGATGTCCGGAAAATGGGCTTGGGATCCGGAATTTGGGCCTTGGATCCAGAATTGTGTAGTTCCTGAAGTTGGGCCGGATCCGGTATTATAGAGGGTTCCGGTACATGGGTTTGGATCCGGTATGTAGTTAATTCCGGTATTTGGGCTTGATCCGGTATGTAGTTAATTCCGGAAGTTGGACTTGGACTCGATATAGATTAATTTCAGAAATTGGGTTTGAATCCGATATGAGTTTTAATTTAGAATCCGGTTTCGGGTAAATTCCGAACCTCGTATTCGGAACACTTTTCCGATTATAGTTTTCGGAGGGGAAACAATTGAAAATAAAGATACGATAAATTATCTAATATTCTTAGAGTTAAGAATATGATACGAGATTGACGTGATATGTTGTTACGTATACACGTTAGTAAGTGTAATGGATCCATAGGCACGGTTAGTACTTTAACGAGGAATAGACATAAAGTAATTTGTAATTCCCGTTGACCTGAAATGTGGAATAGGCATAAAGTAAATTGTAAATCCCATTTCGTAAAGGTGTTGTGAAATGAGGAATAGACATAAAGTAAGTTGTAATTCCTATTTCATAGTGTGACGTGAAACGCGGAATAGGCATAAAGTAATTTGTAATTCCCGTTTACGTGGAAATGGAGATATGCATAAAGTAAGTTGTAATTCTCATTTCGTAGTATAGAAATCGAGGAATAGGCATAAAGTAAATTTTAATTTCTGATTTCTCTAGGAAGGTCATAGATAGACATAAAGTAAGTTGTAATCTATACTTCCACCCCAAGAAATAGGCATAAAGTAATTTGTAATTTATTGGATATGAGCGATGAGCTAGAACTTGCAATGATTCGTAGTGGGCTCTTTAATTTGATGTATGACGTTCTGAATGTTAGTCATATTCATGGGATCGGGTATGTTCCCGTCACTGTGAGACGAGTACGAGTACGGTAAGAATGGTGGCAAACCAGGTTTGTTTATATGCTTTGGATATTTGAGTTTTCAAAGTTGTTAATGTTTTAATTTGAATTTGGATGTTCTCATTAGGCGTAAGCCTAATCGTTCAAATTAAATTTTCTTACCAGGTACGAGCTCAGGGAAGTAAAGGGAAGTGGGACGAGTGCTTTTGGAGTATTCAACTTTTGAGATAAGCGGAGAATTTAGCTGACGCAAGGAGGCTTTTGATGGATTGCTTAGATAACCACTTTAATCTAATTATAGTTGACATGATTAGATTAATAGGTTATTTAGAGAATTCAATATTTGTAAATATGAACCCTCATAGTTAATTCTCTGTTTATATATATATATATATATATATATATATAGGGTCTCCTTCTTTTGTTAACTTTTTCATGTATTGCATATATGCACATCGAGAATTGCATATATGCACATATTACAATTGCCTGATGTGCATATATGCACTGGTTAACAAAAGAAGGGGACCCTATATATATATATATAAGTTGGATGATATTCTGATATACCTTGTTAACTTTTAAGGTTTAAATTGGTCATGCTTTTTAGGGTGTTACAACAAGGGCCACATTTAGCTCATTGCACAAGGCCTCTCAAATGTCAGAGCCGACCATGCTCTATATTGTATCACTTGTTTAAGATATGGTTTCATAAAGAGATTTTGGGGGACTGTGAAAGAAGATTTAAAGCATGCGATTACTTGGTTTTGGGAGAGTGGCGAGTTTAGTGGAGGATGTAACTCCGCATTTTTAACCTTAATTCCAAAGGTTGAAACGCCATTAAATTTTGGTGAGTTTCGGCCAATTAGCCTCATAAGAATCTACTATAAAACAATTGCGAAGATATTGGCCGAACGTCTAAAAAGCGTATTGGGGAAGATGATTAGCATCACCCAAAGCACCTTCTTAAAAGGATGCTACATCTTGGATGGAGTATTGGTGACAAATGAGATCATTGATTACGTTCGGAAAAAAAAGAGAAGTCGTTTGATCTTTAAGGTGGATTTCGAAAAAGCCTACGATAGCATCGAATGGTCATTTTTATTGGATTGCATGGGAAAGATGGGTTTCGGTCTTAGATGGGTGAAATGGATCAAAGGGTGTCTCCAATCCGCAACTTTGTCGGTTTTAATAAATGGCTCGCCAACAAAGGAGTTTGAAATGCGAAAGGAGTACGACAAGGAGACCCACTTGCCCCGTTTTTGTTCCTTATTGTAGCCGAAACACTTCACATCATCACCACCGAAGCGGAGAAGAAAGGGCTATTTGACGGTATTAAAGTGGGAAAACTCGACCTCACGGTTTCTCACTTGCAATACGCGGACGACGTGGTGTTCTTTGGCAAGTGGAACATCACAAATCTAAAAAACCTCTTGAAGATTTTGATGTGTTTTCAAAATATGTTCGGGTTGAAAATAAACATGGGAAAAAGTAAAATATACGGCGTCGGGATGCCGAAGGAGGAAATTAGCAATTTGGCGAGAAGCGTTGGATGCGGGTTTGGCACACTATCGTTTATGTTAGTCCCAGATGGCTATAACAAGTATTGTAGAAGGGGGGTTGAATACAATACTCAAAATTTTCACAATTTTAATTATATTATTGAAAATCTTTCAACAAGAATTACACATAGAAACTTAAGACTGTTGCGGAAAAGAACAAATAAACTATTCTAACAATCTTTCACAAAGTATACTAAACAAAATAACTAAGAACACTTAGAACAAAGCTATGAAGTTTTTAGCAATATGGAGATTTCTTGCACTGAGAGAAATCTTCCAGTTCACGTAGAATCTTAGACCACACGGTAATCTTCAAGTATCTCAAGATGTAAGTCCTATCTTCTGCATGGAGAGGTCCTCCTTTTATAGTGAGGATGAGTGTACTGAGCATTAAATGTTTGGGACACTTGTCATCAGGAGATTGGCTGGAAGAAGTTGACTTCTAAAAAGCTGGAATGATCCCATCACCTTTTTCTTGGTAATAGGTATAGAACCCATGCTGAAAGGACTTTTACTGAAGATGGATAAAAGACAAAAGGTCACTTTTATCTTCCAACGGATATTGTCCCATGAGTAAATTATCTTCTTGATGTGGATTCCAAGACAATCATACCGATGATGTTTCACCGATACAATTGTCACTGGTCTTTGAAAACATCTGCAAGAAAACCAATTTCACAAAGATCCCACCGATTTAAGTATCCTCATTAGTGGGATGAGTTCCACCGATTCCTGAAGACCACATCGGTGGAAGATGTCCACCGAATAATGCAAGCATTATCGGTGGAGATGTTGACCACCGATTTGTGAGAACAAAATCGGTGGACATGTTGTTCACCGAATTGTGAGGACAACTTCGGTGAATAATGACTTGTTTGTTTGTTGAGAAGAGTCTTCTATTTTCCACAAGTAGAGAGTCTTCAAGCTTGGTTTCGGTTGATCTTCGACTTCACCGAACAGTTGCTATATTGTACAAGTCATATGAAGAACCAAACTAAAATATTCTAAGTAGGATAATTAGGGAAAACATTGGTGAGTCAGTTTCAAATCTTTGGTAACCCAACAATCTCCCCCTATTTGAATTTGAGCTCCATACTTAGAATATTGAAGAGTATCTGAATAAAATTGCATTTTGACCCTTTTTACTCTTTTTGGGTTCTTTTCACATAGACCATTTTTTTTATTTTTTTTTGATCTATTTTGTCTTTTATGGATTTGTGTGTGTATGATATTTACAAGTAAAAAAAAATAAAAAATGTATAGCTGTACAAATAAGTGAAAGAAAAGGAAAGAAGTATAAACAATATGAACAGAAAGAATATTACTTGCATCTTTGGAGGGGCGAGTTGAAACTTGTATCTGGCTTGAGGATTCTTCATTTTGATTAGCAGTCTGTTGATGTGTTGGAGAACTTTATCTTTCAGGCACTTTTGCTTTTCTTCAGATGTTCCAAATCTTCAAGTCATCCATTTACTTCAAAAGATTTCAGCCAAGTGAGTCTGTGGGTTTTGATAGGAGACACATCCATTGTAGTGACAATCTTTGAGGAGGGTTGAGTTTGAGTGAATCAGCCTCAGGATGCTTTTGCCAATCTCTTGCATTTTCTCTTTCTCTTGGCATCTTCAGCACTTCCTGTTCAGCATCATCATCCTTTGTCTTTGTTTTGCTCCCCCTCAGTAGATCAGTCGGTTTTGTGTTTCTCCCCCTCAGTTAGATCCGCCCGGACTGATGTGCTCCCCCTTGACCGGTCCGCCCGATTTCCTCATTTTTTCGAGTTGGACGCTGAAAACGAGTACAGAGGGTTGGTGTTGATCGAGTTGGACGCGGATATTGCTCCCCCTCAGATGGTTTCTCCCCCTCAGCGTACGACGGAGAAGGAACACCACAAACAATTGGAAACACCATTTTTTTTTGTGAGTGCTCATAACCACCGAATTTGGGGGCCAACCACCGAAATTTCGGTGGTGTGGTCGGTGGTATGGTGATTTTTTTTTGCTCATAACCACCGAATTTGGAGGCCAACCACCGAAATTTCGGTGGTGTGGTCGGTGGTATGGTAAAAAAAAAGTTTGAATTTTTTTTTGTTTGCTTCCCCATTGAAAACTAAGGAGATCCCACCGAAAATTGGCTAATTTCGGTAGGATTTTCGGTAGGAAAATCATTAGAATTTTTTTTTTCGAAAATTTATCATTCCCACTGAAATTTTGCAAGAGTTTGACAAAAAGTAAATCTTCTGGCATCTTCAGAAGAGTTTGGATAAAATCTGCTACGGCATTATGGAGGAAATCTTCAAGGTGAAGAAAATATTGGAATTTCATCTTCCAATTTTTTTGATGACCCACAAAGATTGAGTTTGAGGAGTTTTTGAGTAGAAGGATTTGGGATGATATCTGTGGAAGAGTTTGTAGTATGTGGGTTTTGAGAAAAAGGAGAGTTGGGTTGCTGTCCAAGAGTGAAATATGATGGAAGAAAGAATGGGATGAGGATATGACACATAGAAAGTTGGTTCTGGTGAGAGGTAGATTGGTGAGATAAGATCATGGTGATGACGTCATCAAGATGATGTCATCAACATAGATTTGGACAAAAATAAGATTACCTGAGGTTTCCTTGATGAATAGAGTGTTGTCAATTTTACCTCTGGAAAATCCATTCTTTAAGAGAAAGTTGGCAAGAGTGTCATACCAAGCACGTGGAGCTTGCTTGAGACCATAAAGAGATTTGTCTAGTTCTGTACACATAGTCTGGATGAGCTGGGTCTTCAAAGGTAGGAGGTTGTTTCACATAGACTTCCTCTGCAAGTTCCCCATTGAGGAAGGTACTTTTGACATCCATTTGAAGAACTCTGAAATTTCGGTAGGCAGCATGAGCCAGAAAGATTCTTATTGCTTCAAGTCTTGCAACAGGGGCAAAAGTTTCATCATAATCAATGCCTTATTCCTGTCGGTATCCTTGAGCAACCAGTTTGGCCTTGTTTCTGATAACTGTGCCTTCTTCATCCATTTTATTTCTGAAGATCCATTTGGTTCCAATGATTGTCTTCTTCTGGGGTCTGGGAACCAGTCTCCAAACTTTGTTTCTCTCAAATTGAGAAAGCTCTTCTTGCATGGCAGTGATCCAACAGGGATCTGCAAGAGCTTCATCAATCTTCTTGGGTTTATAAAAGAGAGAGAAAATTCACATAGAGACAAATATTTCCAACTCCTCTATATGTTTGGACACCTGCTTGTTGATCACCAATGATTTGATCTATGGGGGTGATCTTTGGTCTATTTGGTTGCAGGAGGTAAAGGTGGTGGAATATTTTGTGTTAGGGGTGATGATGGAGTGGGATCAGAGGTTCAGTGGGAAGGAGAGAGAGAGATTTTCGGTGGAGATGCTCTTTGATTTGGTGGTGGCTTTGGTGATGGAGAGATTTTGGGAGGTGGGTTTTCATGGTGATTCGGTGGGTTTTCATGGTTAGGAGATAATAGGTGATGATGTCATGAGAGTAAAGAATTCTAAGGCTTTGTCAACTTTCACACTTGTCCACATAGATCCATTTGTCCAGCTCAAAATCTGCAATCACACAAAATTTATTTCCTAGGTACCCATTTGGTGGTGGGTCCTTTTGGGTTAGATGATGAGGGAAAAAAAATTTATGTCACTCAGATCAATTCTTTATTTCGGACAGTCTTTGGCAAAATGAGAAACATCACCACAGATATAGCATTTTCTATAAAGAAATGCCTTTTTAGAACTTTGATATTTTTCCTTATTTTTGCTCAAATATTTTGAAGAGGTAACAAAGAATTGGGGTGCAGCACCTATAATTCATTTTTCAAAATTTGGGAGGACAAAAATCTTTTCTTTTGAATTGGACATTTTGAGACTCACAGATCGGGGAAGAAAATCGGTAGGGGAAGTCACATAGGTATTTTTAGAAAAAAATGGAGGATTTCTTTTTAATAAAGAATCGGCACCCAAAGACTTTCCTTTTTCAGAGTTAGAAAATATATTGCTTGAGTTGGAGGAGGAGGATGCATCATCTAAAGTCAAGAATTTTTGAAATTCATGGATAGGTGTGGAAGAATCATTGGAATCTTGAGCCTTTTCCTTTGAAAAGGAAATATGATCTTTTGCCTTTAAAAACATTCCAAATTTTAAATCTTCAGATGAATCTGCAGAATTCATGGACATAGACCCAATAGAATTGGAATTGGAAGTTTCACAAGAAGTAGGTGAAGCACATGAGGTGGAAGCATGAGATTTTGAAGATTTATCAGTTTCCATTTTTCCAAAGCCTAGACCAGTTTTGTTATTACAGGAAATCTGATCTTGAAAAATCTTTTCCAGGTTTTTGGAAGAACTGGTCCATTTTCTCATGATTTCTTGTTCCTTTTGAAAACGTTTGAATATTTTGTTTTTCTCCTTGGCAAGAATAAAGTTGATGGATTTTAGATCTTCAAGCTCAGCCTTAACTTTTTCAAAGTTTTCCAGTTGAGAGTGACAAAACAGCAGTTGAGAGGAAAGAGATTTTATTTGAGCATTTGCCTTTTGCTTAGCAGTTTTAGCATCAAAAAGATCAATGGTTAAAGAATCAAGTGCTTCAACCTTTTCATTATCAGAAAGAGATAAAAATGGATGTACCTGTGATGAGGAGGAGAGGCACTTAGCTGATACAAGAGCAGTTGAGGAGATGTGGCCTTCTGAATCATCCATGTCATTTATCTTGGCCATGAAACAGACGTTTGCGATGTCATTCTTGCTTTCAAATGTGGGTTCATCTGCCAAATCATGAGTTTTAGCAGGCAGGCCCTTTGCTTTTCTGACAAGTCTTTCATTTCTTTCTTTTTCTCTCTTGTATTTTTCCTTGTATCTTTCAGCCCGGTCAGAATGTGCAGAAGAGGAGAGATTTGTGGAATCATGTTTGGATCTTTCCGATTTTGAGGAAAATCGGCCCGAGGAAGAAGTATTGGGTCCTTCAAGAAGTTTACTTCTGCACTCAGAGGCAAAATGACCCCCTTTACCACAGTTAAAACATTCCTCATTAGATTTGTCCAAAGAAGAGTGTTTGGAGAGAGAAAAGGATGATTTTCTACCAGACTTAGATTTTCCAGAAAGGTGGTGAGATTTAGATTTAGAATACCCATCCAACATGGCCATTTCATCAGATAATTTATCAACTGAAGTTTCCTCACATTCATCCTTAGCATCACTAAGATATGCCTCCGAATGATCATTGGGATCTTCTTGACTATCATGGTCAGAGTCAAATGGGTAGGTGATTTTTGGAAAGCACTTAGTCTTTTTGGAAGAGTCACTTAGGAGAGCTATAGGAGAGCTCTTTATGTCTGTGATGACAGATTTCCTTTGCAGCTTAGTCTGCTCATAGTTGAAAAGGGTTCCATAAAGAGAAGTGAGAGGCATATGATCAAGATCCTTGGTTGTCTTTATACAAGTACATATATTTTCCCAAAAATCAGGAAGACAATCCATAAATTTGCACAAGACTTCCTCATTGTCATACACTCTACCTAACAACTTTAAGTCATTAAGAAGACTGTTAAAGCGATTATAGTAGTTGGAGAGAGATTCTCCTCTCTCATAAGAAAAGAGTTCAAATTTTCTAACAAGAGCAATCTTTCTTCTCTTTTTAACTTCATTTGTACCTTCGTACAAAACACACAGAGTGGACCACATTTCTTTGGCAGTAGAGAGATTTACCAGAGAGTGGTACACTTCATCAGGAAGAGAGAGAGCAATGATAGTTCTAACTTTAGAGTCAAGAGACACAAGACGTTTTTCCTCATCAGTATATTTCTTAGGATTTTTAAGAATGTAACGACCATTAACAGCAGATTTTTCTTCATCAGAGGAATCATCATAATCATCTTTGCCAACAACTTCCTTACCGGATTTCTTGGTTTCATAGCGAGACCAAACTTTAGGGACTAAGGGTCCCTCATTGAGAATAGTTGGATATCTATTATTGTTGGGAACTGAAGATATGCTAAGTATGGTTAGTACTGCTAAGTCTACATTACTACTGCCAGTTCTTCGTTACTACTGCTGGGCAAGGTTACTGCTGCTAGACGAAGTTAGTACTGCTAGATGAAGTTAGTGCTGCTAGACCAATTTACTACTGCTAGACATGGTTAGTACTGCTGAGCTGAGTCACTACTGCTTGAAGACTGTGAAGGTTAATACTGCTGAAGGTTGTTAATGCTGCTGAGCCAAATCATCATTAATACTGCTGAGTTGATAAGTTTGGGATGCGATGCTTTTGGAGACAAATAAGGAATTGATCAAGATATGTTTAACGAAGATTCAGAAGATCAATTTACTTTTGATAGTTATCTTGTAATTACTTTTGTATAAATAGTATTGATAGATAGCTATTAGAAAAGATGAATAATATACGAGTGAAATAGAATTTGATATTCATTCAAGAGAGAATTAACCTCAAGATCATAGATCCTATTTCTAGAGAAGTAGAAATCGTCTTGTTGAGCCTGTTCAACAAGATTGAGGTTTGGTGTAAAACTTGTGAGTAATAACTGTTTGATATATATACAGTTTATTGAATTTCTATTGATTGTTCTTTAATTGATTTAGAGTTCTATTCCGCAAGATTCTCTAAATTCTGTTTCTAAGAAGTTTAATTCTTGTTAAGAATCGATCCTGACAAGTGGTATCAGAGCGTTGGTATCTTAGAAGCTATGGACAATTCAATGGATACTCACAGTACTCCTGTTTCAAAAGTTCCCATGCTCAAACCCAATAAATTGGACATGTGGAAACTGAGAATCAAGCAGTACATTCTTCTTACTAATTATGCAATATGGGACATCATAGAAAATGGCCCATGTAATGAAGGAAAGATTGGAGAAGATGGTGAAGGCTTTGACCAATCCAAGGTTGAGTGTTATGGAGGATCACATCAACAGGCTCCAAATGGAAACCAAAACAGAAGCTCCTCTCAAGCCCATGTTTCTCAACTAGGAATGGGATTTGATTGGAGTGATCAAGCTGAGGAAGCCTGTCAGAATCAAGCTCTTATGGCAGAAGTATCTGATATTCCCACTGAGGTACAATCTAAACTCTGTTCTCAAGCTTGCATTGATGCTGTTAAAAAATATAGGGATCACAATCAGGGTATGTGTGATGACCTCAAGAGGCTAGAGAAAGATGTGAAAGATTATGTTAGGATTGTAGAAAGGTTTGAGGAACAGATTAGAGCTTTTCAAGCTAATGAACTTCAACACCACTATGATACTAACTATTGGAAGTGGGAGAAGAATGAGTATGAGATTAAGCTGAAAGTGTCTGGGGAGGAGAATGAGAAATTAAAAGAAGAGCTTGAGAAGGTTAAACTTGATGTTGAAAAGTTTACCTGTGCTTCTAAAACCATGGATACCATCATTAAGGCTCAAATCCATGACAAGATGAAAGTAGGGATAGGGTACAATGCCACACCTCCACCCTACAATAACAACTACATACCTCCCAAGTCTGATTTGTTAGAGACCAAGGATAGAAAGGAACCTGAATTAAAGATTAATATAGATCCTTATGAAAAAGAAATAGTTGTTGAGGATGAGACTGACAAAGTAGACTCTGATGAGGAATGTGAGAGTCCATGTGTCAAGAACACTGAGATCAAAAGGAATGAAGAGAAAAAGGGAGTCCATTACAAACAGACCACAGTTGTGGCTCCCAATACCTGTAAACATTGTTCTTGTAAGAAATCTCAAGAGCTCAAGCCCCAAAAACATGATAATCAGAGGGGAAATCAAAGGAACTGGAATAACCAGTGGGCTATGAGACAAGGAGTTGACCTGAACAGAATCAACAGGCCAAAACCTTGCTTCATCTGTGGTAAGCTAAATCACTTAGCCAAACACTGTTATTTCAATCCAGTTAACCAAAGGTCTAATGCTCAAAGATATTTTCAAAAACCTGCTGGTTACAGAAAGAGTGGGGGATATAATAAGTCTGTGAGGAAAGTTGTGGCAAAGAAACAAGTTAAAACCATAAGCCACATGAAAAAGGCAGAAACAGAAAGTGTTAGAGTATGGATGCCTAAAGGTACCAATGATAATACTGCCAACTCAGTTAGTACTGCTAACAATGTTAGTACTGCAGGAAGCAATAATGTCACTAGCAGTGTTAGTACTGCTAACACAGTTAGTACTTCTTCAACAATTAATACTGCTTCTAGTGTTAGTACTGCTAAGTTAGTTAATACTGCTGAGAAGGCTAGTACTTCTGGAAGCAATGTTAGTGCTGCCAAAGTTAGCACTTCTACATCAGTTAGTACTGCTTCTAGACCTATCATCAAAACAAAGTACTCAAGCACTGATGTTCCTCACTTTGACAAGCTCATCAAAACAGAATGTAAATATTTTGATGATCAAGGGAGACCTAAGACCACTATGGCTTGGGTCCCCAACAAAAACTAATTGATTTCTCAAATGTGCAGGGCAGCCAACAGCTTAAGGGAAGAAGCATTTGGCATGTTGACAGTGGTTGCTCTAGGCACATGACAGGTAACATGGCCTGCCTTCAATATTTCAAATGAATTGATGGAGGACATGCTACTTTTGAAAATAATCCTGCAGAAGGTAAGAGAAGTGGTAAAAGTGATGTGTAAGTTGACATTTGAGGATTTGACAAGTGATGCACAGGGCAGAGTTACTACTGCCTGTGTTCTAGTAGTTAATACTGCTCAGTAGTTAATACTGCTAGTGCAGTTAATACTGCTAGGTAGTTAATACTGCTAGGTAGTTAATACTGCTTGGTAGTTAATACTGCTTGGTAGTTAATACTGCTCAGTAGTTAATACTGCTAGTGCAGTTAATACTGCTAGGTAGTTAATACTGCTAGGTAGTTAATACTGCTTGGTAGTTAATACTGCTTGGTAGTTAATACTGCTCAGTAGTTAATACTGCTAGTGCAGTTAATACTGCTTGGTAGTTAATACTGCTAGGTAGTTAATACTGCTAGTGTTCAGTTAATACTGCTAGTGTTCAGTTAATACTGCTCAGTAGTTAATACTGCTAGTGCTCAGTTAATACTGCTAAGTAGTTAACACTGCTAGTGTTCAGTTAATACTGCTCAGTAGTTAATACTGCTAGTGCTCAGTTAATACTGCTCAGTAGTTAATACTGCTAGTGCAGTTAATACTGCTAGGTAGTTAATACTGCTAGGTAGTTAATACTGCTTGGTAGTTAATACTGCTCAGTAGTTAATACTGCTCAGTAGTTAATACTGCTAGTGCAGTTAATACTGCTAGTGTAGTTAATACTGCTTGGTCGTTAATACTGCAAGGTAGTTAATACTGCTTGGCAGTTAATACTGCTCGGTAGTTAATACTGCGAGGTAGTTAATACTGCTTCTGATAATCTAGGGCATATAAATACCCCTGTTTGCCCGCCCAAGTTCATAACGACTCTTCGCATTTACTTCTTCTCTCTCGTTCTAACCTAGTCTCCCAGAATCTCTGTGCTTTTCTTTCAAGAATCCTCAGGAATCATGGAGTTTGTGGATGAGCACAATGAAATAGCCATGCTTCAAAAGCCGAAACAAGCTGCGGGATTTCACGATATAGTCGATTTTCTCAAATCCTCGCACATCTCCTATGCCCTGACAGTGAGCCCAACAATCTATATCGAACATCAGACACAATTTTGGGAGAATGCCACTGTTAGTGTCGAAGAAGGGCAGAAAACCATTCGAACAAGGGTCTGTGATAAACCCTTGAAAGTCACTGAAGAGGTTATTCGCATCTCTCTTCAGTTGAATGATGCTTCAGGTATATCTTCTATTCCTAATGAAGAACTCTTTTCTACTTTACAAAGAATGGGGTATGAATGTCCCATTGGTGTTTTTAAATTCTACAAGTCAAAATTTTTCAACCAATGGAGATTTCTTGTTCATACCCTGATGCACTGTATTTCCAAGAAAACTACTGGATGGAGTGAGTTCAGCAGTCCCATTGCATATGCCTTGGTCTGCTTATCCACTGCCAGAAAGTACAATTTTTCAGCAATGATCTTTAATGATCTTGTATCAAACTTGGAATCCAAAAAGACCTTTTTCATGTATCCAAGGTTTGTGCAAGAAGTTCTTAACAAGGAATTGATGGACTTACCTCAGTTTACTGAGGTATATGTACCCAAATCCCCTAAAGGGAAGGTTTTTTCAAATATGAAAAGACTTCCTAGGGACTCGGAAGGAGTTGACACACCATTGTTCTCTACAATGATGGTTGTGTCCCACCCCTCTGAAGGTATGGCATCAGGATCAAGGCCCTCATTAGATCAACCCACTGATGACCAATCCCAACCTTCCATCTCAAAAGACATCCCTCAGTCCATTCTTGAACAGCCCACTCCCACAATCACCAAAAGGTTTCAAAGAAGAAAGGTGCACAAGGCTCCTTCCCTTGATGTACCTACTCAAAGCCCTAAGCCTTTGAGCCCTCAATTGGAGCATTCTCCAATTGAGAATATCAACAGGGAAACCACAGGGGTGTCTCCCAACCCCAAGAAGGTGGTCTCTAAGGAGAAGGATGACCATATGGGTGCTAAGGCTGCCACTACTTCTGCTAGCACAGAGAAGGACAGTGGTAACATAAATAAGACCTTCCCCATGGCAACTCTAAATGAGAAATCATTAGGAGGACCCAGGTGCCAAGAAACCAAGGGGGCAGGTAGTGCTTCTGCTAGGCAGAAGGCTTCTGCTGAAACTTCCAAGGATCCTTTAAAGAAGGTAAATACTTCTAAACAAGGTGAGGATAGATATAACTATGAGGAATTGATGGAAACCATAGGGAATATCAACTTGGATGTTATGGCACAAAAGAAAGAGATTGAGCAACTTAAGACTGTGGTCACCTACCAACAGTCTCAAATTGAGAAGCTCAAAAAGATGGTCACCAAGTTGCTGAACAAAAAGAAAAAGGCAAGATTTGTGCTAAGAAGAAGAACTTCAACTGATGATGCTCCCAAAAAGGGGGAGTCAGAGTCAGAAGCAGAACTGAAACTGAAGGGTCCACAAATTGAGGGGGAGACTGTTCACATAGAGACTGAGATGGAAATGGACTATGCACAGTTTAAGGGGGAGTCCAGTGAGACAGAAAAGGGGGAAGAGTGTGTTAAAGCAGCAGAAACCACAGCAGCAGAAACCACAGCAGCAGAAACTGTTAATGTTGCTGAATTTGAACAAGCAGCAGAAACGGTTAATGCTGCTGAAGGCCAAACAGTCAAAGCAGCAGAAACTGAGCAGGAAGCAGTAACTACAACTCAAGCTGAAATAGATGAAGAAATTTACTGGATTGTAAAGAACAGTATTGAAGCAGCATCACTACATGTACTAAGAGAAGCAGTAACAGCCATAGCAGCAGAAATGGTTATTGCTGCTGAAAAACTTAAAGCAGCTGAACCAACTCCTGAGACTGTCAAAACTCTTAAAAGAACCAAGATGATGTTAAAGAAAAGACCAAGAACCCAGCCCATAACTTCAAAGAAGAAAAATGAAAAGAAGCCAAGGGTGGAGTCATCTGCAGAAGAGGCCCAGGAGGAAACAGTGAAAGAAAAATCTGATGGAAAAGTTGCTGAAGAAGAAGTGGCAACTCCATCAGGGCAATCAGGCAATGTGCAATCACAAACGGATGCCCAATGTGATTTGTACATTACTAGTGTTGACTCTAACCCAATTCCTCTTCAGGCTGAACCAATATCATCTAAGGCTCCTGAAATCATCTTTTGGGACACTTTGAAAGATGGTAGAAAGGAGTTCATTAGGATAAAAAGAGCAGATGGAAAATTTGAAGTCTTTTCTACTTGGGGAAAAATTGTCAGAACTTGCTCAAGATCAGACTTAGAAGAGATGTTCAAAGTTGGGATGAAGATATATGAAAACATGCTGACTGAGCAAGGGATGTCAATTTCTAAAATGGTACTTGAATTCTTGTGCCAAATGTTCAAACCTGAAGCAGTTCAGCATAGGTTAAACACACAGTTTCAAGCCATTACCAACTGGATGCTCTATGAAAACTGTGGAGTATATATGTCATCTCCCTTGACTCTGCAACTCAAGAATACTATCTGGTAGATGAAATATACAATCACAGCATGAAGAGGCTGCAAGGAATGTTACACACTAAGCTGACCTGCAACAAGGATTCAGCAATGGGAAGATTCTTGGTAAAGAGGATTCTCAATCAGAGTCTAGGTCTAAGTCCTAATCTGTGTGTACATGATGACTAAGTTTTGGAAGCATCATCTGAAGAACTTGACTTCTTTTCCTAAAAGTCAAGTTAGGGGGAGATTGTTGGGAACTGAAGATATGCTAAGTATGGTTAGTACTGCTAAGTCTACATTACTACTGCCAGTTCTTCGTTACTACTGCTGGGCAAGGTTACTGCTGCTAGACGAAGTTAGTACTGCTAGATGAAGTTAGTGCTGCTAGACCAATTTACTACTGCTAGACATGGTTAGTACTGCTGAGCTGAGTCACTACTGCTTGAAGACTGTGAAGGTTAATACTGCTGAAGGTTGTTAATGCTGCTGAGCCAAATCATCATTAATACTGCTGAGTTGATAAGTTTGGGATGCGATGCTTTTGGAGACAAATAAGGAATTGATCAAGATATGTTTAACGAAGATTCAGAAGATCAATTTACTTTTGATAGTTATCTTGTAATTACTTTTGTATAAATAGTATTGATAGATAGCTATTAGAAAAGATGAATAATATACGAGTGAAATAGAATTTGATATTCATTCAAGAGTGAATTAACCTCAAGATCATAGATCCTATTTCTAGAGAAGTAGAAATCGTCTTGTTGAGCCTGTTCAACAAGATTGAGGTTTGGTGTAAAACTTGTGAGTAATAACTGTTTGATATATATACAGTTTATTGAATTTCTATTGATTGTTCTTTAATTGATTTAGAGTTCTATTCCGCAAGATTCTCTAAATTCTGTTTCTAAGAAGTTTAATTCTTGTTAAGAATCGATCCTGACAATTATCCATTCCTTCCATGAAAAGCATCATCCGGCTTTTCCACAAAGAAAAGTTGTTGGAATTAAACTTGGGAGGTTTGGCTATAGAGCCGTTTTGAGAAAAAGCTTCATTTTTTGTAACACCCGGAAAATCCTTGTGAGTAATAATAGTCCTAATATTTCTTTATATTTTGACTTCTTAAATTATAATTGATTTCCTAAGTAATTTCCGTGGTTATTACTTGTTAATTGATAACTTTCGATAGGAATCAGTAAGTTTATTCCTTAAGGAAATTATTGAAAAATAGATGATAAAGTTAAATCTTAGATTTTATGGATTAGTTGGATGGGTAATTTGAATACGAGTCCAACGGTACTTTCCGGGGTAAAAACTGAGTTCTAACGAAGAAGTTACGACCCAATTAGTGGAAGTTGATATGTTTGGCAAACAGAGGCTGGCGCCGATCGGTTGGCGCCGATGCATCGGCGCGGGTGATCGGCGCCGAACACCTGACGTGCCAAAAGGGGGATAAACCCACCCCTTAGTCCTTAGTCATTTCATTATTCAATTAGAACTCACAAATCAGATAAAATTGCTCTGCTCATTTCCTCTCAAGCAACTTCTTCATCTAACCTAAGGTAATTTCATCTCTCAATCCTAATCCAATTCAAGTAAGTGTTATACGAATCTTACCAATTAAACTTCAATTAGGGCTTTGCATCATTCATATTCTTGTTGGAGAAATTAAGCTCAAATCTTCAAGATAGAGTTGTACCAATTGAAGAATTAAGGTGAGTAACTTGTATCTAATTGATTGTATTATACTTTACTACCATACTTTATCTTGATTTTGGTATTGATAGTGAGAAATCTTGATTAATAAGCTCTTAATGTTTAAGAGGGAAACAAGAAGAGTTCAAGTAAGTTATGGTGGATTTATTGTGTTTTATTACTTAGAATGCCATGGTAAATGTTAGTGTTAAAGGTTTGGGTTTGATTATACTTCATTGGTATGTGATTTTGATGATGGCTTAATATAAGTCTTAATGAAGTAATGATGGCTTAATGGTCAAAATGGACCTATTATTGAATTGTAAACATGAATGTTTATTATTGATATTATATAGAATGTGATTTAATACATATGGATGTATATGAACTACATGGAAGTAGTATTGATCATGTTAAATGGTTGGACCATTGTTATGTGTTAATTATGCTTGATATTATCTAGAATATGATTTATTACATATGGATGTATATGAACTACATGGAAGTAGTATTGTTCATGTTAAATGGTTGGACCATTGTTATGTGTTGAAAATGCTTGAATATTATTTGGATTAACATATTTGGTATTCACATAATTGGAGGAGCACCTAGTAGGCATTGGAGGATATATTCTTACACACCGTGGGGTAAGTGTAATTGACTCATACCTTCGGATACCGTGGGGTTTTCCGTTGTGTTATGCCTTGTGACAATACCGCGGGGTATCGATCAAGGTATATCTTCAATTATGATGTAACTGGGTAGCGATATGGGCCTTCTCCATGGAATCCAATTTGTGAATGTATCGAATTGTTATTCCTACATGCTATGATTATGCTCTATGTGCTATGTGTAAACCTCACTTAGGCTTTAAAAGCCTAACACTTGTTATGTGTTTTATGTGTTACAGATTTTAGTGGTTCCGAACACAAGAAGGTCTAGAACGGGGTTGTGAGCATGGGATCATGGTTGGAGAGTTAAAGATTGGAAGATTGATGATAGAACTTTCCGACATCCTTGTGATAGTTAATTGCTATAGTAGTGATCAAATAAGATAGTGGTCCATTAGTAGTTATAATTAACTAAATCTTTGTATTAATGATTATGAAATGTTAATTAGGTATACTTTTACTTTAGTAATGTGTACCACTCTTCCGTTTTATGGAAGTTTTTGTTAACCCCTGATTTGGGGTGTTACAAGTTGGTATCAGAGCTCTAGTTTAAGTGAACTAAGTATGCTGAGGAGGTACTTAGACTTAAGCTGAGATGAGTTAAGTTATGATTTGTGAGATATGGGTAGAAGTACTAAGACGGGATAGTCTTATAGTTGACAGAAATACGTGAAATTAATACTGTGACAATGGTAATGAGGATTCTCATGTATAATATGTTCACAATTCCAGTTAGCTACTGTTATTATGAATATATTGTTACATAAGCATACTTGTTCTAAATTGTTCCAGTGACTAATGATCGGTAAAGTACGTTTTGTGTGTCTATATTCATATAACCATTTCTTAGGGTCATCTTTTGTTTAATAAGCATAATGTTGGTAAAAACGCCACAAAGGTCTTTCAATTCTTTGGAGGACAAATCGGTAAATGATTAAGGGTTGGAAGGACAACCTGGAAGTGGCAGGGACTCATGAAAGTCCGCCGAGGCAACCTTAAATAAGTGGATTAATATGTGTGGAAATAGAATGTAAGATGTTTGATCAAGACGGGAATACTATGAAATGGTTGAGTAAGTGAGCCTTGGAAGGCATGTATAACAAGTGTTAGAAGGTTGAGAGGGTAACCACTGGTTGGAAATAGAGCGTCAATGATAAGTTGCGTAAGTTAAACGATAGACCTTGTTTGAGTAAATAACCTTCAATTTCAAGTAGAGTTTTATGCACGGTGACTCGAGTGTGTGTTACATGGGTTTTCGTGATTTCAAAACAAATGCATAAATAGCAATTTAGTCGATGATGAGTCAGTATGTGCACGTGGGTATTTAAAGAAAAAGGCAATACCAATTACGTTGCACAATGAAATTTTGAGTTTAGCAATTTGCAAAATACTTCATACTTTACAAGAAAAGTTAAATATAAATGAGTGTGAGAACCGACTAGCTTACTTCGTGTCGGTAATTTCTTTCAACTTTTGTCGTATGAAAAGATTTTCATTAAAATATATTACGGTCATAACAACATCGTTTTGGTTGAAAAAGATTAAGTTTTTCTGAAAGTAGCATGCAAACGATTCTCGTGATCTTTGTGCAGTACATTGAAGTTATAAGAATTTTGGGGTCATGTGTACCCAAGTTGCTCCAAGAGTTGTTCTTTAAAATGAGGAAATGTGCGAAATAATATATTTAATACATTGTTATGCATAAAGGCTATGAATGAACTAAGTCGTAAAATATTACCATAAGCTAAGAAAGAACTCTGAGAATGGAGAGGTGTTGGAATTACATGAATTGTATTATAATTAAAGTATACATAATGTGAATACATTGATTTTCTTTTGAGATCATGTATGAATGTTAAGTTAGAATCGGAAGATTAAAAGTTGAAGGATCACCTTGTGGGGGGTGTTAGGATAGTGAAAGACTATTGTTATAGATGAACATTCTACTTATGATGTAGATGGTTTATACAGAATGAAGAATTAGGCACGAACATGGTAAGGGTATGGACTATGTCGATTTGTGATGGAGTGTGCATTGTATATAAAATGGTTTGGAATCATAAAGAATTAGTAAGAAGCGAGTAAGTTTAGGTTAATTAGAAACTCGTGAATTGTAGTTCAAACCAAATTTGGGGAAGGATAAAGTAATGAAATAGATTCGGTTAATTGTGCGGGAGAGCATGAAGATAAATTTGAATTGTGTACGAATGACCATGAGGGATCTGGTCTGCTGTGAGATGTTATGAGTGGAGAATGTACGAACGAGTAGTGGCATTAATTGTCAAGATAAATGTGTCAACCAGTATTAAGAAGTTATAAAGAGGGAGCATTAGATGAAAGTCTTTTCGGGGATTCCAGGTGAATAGTACTAGTTGTCAATAAAGCTGTTGGAATTTGTGGTTGTAAGATGGTGTAGTGATTTGGCCATTGTTGGAATAGAATGTCGAGCGGTAGTGTGAGTTTATCCCAAAATGATTTTGGTTGTGTGAGTCTCTAAATAAGTTTATGATTTTGAATCATAGGAAGTTTAATAAAAATGAGAAAGTGTTATCGGTATGTGGAAAAGTTGGGAGAAAGAGACAAATAATGATTGGAGGGTAGTACTCCATGCTAACGTAGGAAGTAATGATAGAAAGGTCGGACCTAAGAATGTAGTTATACTATAGGTTCAATGGAATTATCACCTTTAATAAATAATATTTTAGTGCTTGGTTGCAATATGGTCGCGTAGTGCGATATTGATGTGAGGAAGTGGTAGTACGTATGGGTCATAGATGTAGTAATGGGTGCCGTAGATTTAGAAGTATTCAAAAGTGGTGAGTATGCTCCATTTAAGGTGAGTATAGATTTTCAAGCAGTATACGTTAATGTTATTTTGAGACCTGGAGATTGAGATGTGGATGATGACGGTATTGAAGACCAAGAAATAGTCGGATAAAGGTTTAATGATAAACGGTTACTTTAAGGAGGCTTACAAATCTAAGTTGGGGAGCGGATAATGAGGAAAGAAGTAAGGTTCAGGAAATATGAAATGATGAATCCTTGTTCCTTCTAGATTTTTTTATTTGTGAATGGAATTCATGTGTGGGTTTGGTTAGAGTGCAAAGGTTGGTGATAATTAGGTGACAACTTTTGGGCTTAAGGCCAAACACCTTTAGTGTAATCGGGGAATTGTAGCCGATTTTAAAAAGAATGATGGTGATGGTAATAGTAACCTCAATATACTCATTTGTGATGAGTGGTTTTAGTGAACTAATCTTTGTGTATGGTTAGTGAACCTATCCGTTTGATGATTAATTATTGAGATGGATTTTGAAGTCTATTAGAGCTCTTTGGATGTGAATGGCCGTTAACGATAGGAACAATTGAAATTAGAGATTCGGTTGGTCTCAGTATTAATTGAGCCTTATAATTGATTTAGAGTTTGAAACTGAAATCAAGATGTATAGAGCATTTTAAGGTTGGGAGATGACTGAAGTTGTATGGTTGGGAGTTTGTCTATGGTTGGAACGTTTATCCGTACATAAGTAGAAAGTATGTGTAGGGGCTTTGTTAATAAACAATTGTTCGAGGAATTGTCTTTATAGACCGTATGGATGGAATTTAGATTCCCGTTAGGAATTGTTAAATTTTGGTCGACAATGAGTCGGTTGGTTTTGGGTTGTAAAGGATATAGATTTCGAGGACGAAATCGTTTTAAGGTTGGGAGAATTGTAACACTCGGAAAATCCTTGTGAGTAATAATAGTCCTAATATTTCTTTATATTTTGACTTCTTAAATTATAATTGATTTCCTAAGTAATTTTCGTGGTTATTACTTGTTAATTGATAACTTCCGATAGAAATCAGTAAGTTTATTCCTTAAGGAAATTATTGAAAAATATATGATAAAGTTAAATATTAGATTTTATGGATTAGTTGGATGGGTAATTTGAATACGAGTCCAACGGTACTTTCCGGGGTAAAAACCGAGTTCTAACGAAGAAGTTACGACCCAATTAGTGGAAGTTGATATGTTTGGCAAACAGAGGCTGGCGCCGATGGGTTGGCGCCGATGCATCGGCGCGGGTGATCGGCGCCGAACACCTGACGTGCCAAAAGGGGGATAAACCCACCCCTTAGTCCTTAGTCATTTCATTATTCAATTAGAACTCACAAATCAGATAAAATTGCTCTGCTCATTTCCTCTCAAGCAACTTCTTCATCTAACCTAAGGTAATTTCATCTCTCAATCCTAATCCAATTCAAGTAAGTGTTATACGGATCTTACCAATTAAACTTCAATTAGGGCTTTGCATCATTCATCTTCTTGTTGGAGAAATTAAGCTCAAATCTTCAAGATAGGGTTGTACCAATTGAAGAATTAAGGTGAGTAACTTGTATCTAATTGATTGTATTATACTTTACTACCATACTTTATCTTGATTTTGGTATTGATAGTGAGAAATCTTGATTAATAAGCTCTTAATGTTTAAGAGGGAAACAAGAAGAGTTCAAGTAAGTTATGGTGGATTTATTGTGTTTTATTACTTAGAATGCCATGGTAAATGTTAGTGTTAAAGGTTTGGGTTTGATTATACTTCATTGGTATGTGATTTTGATGATGGCTTAATATAAGTCTTAATGAAGTAATGATGGCTTAATGGTCAAAATGGACCTATTATTGAATTGTAAACATGAATGTTTATTATTGATATTATATAGAATGTGATTTAATACATATGGATGTATATGAACTACATGGAAGTAGTATTGATCATGTTAAATGGTTGGACCATTGTTATGTGTTAATTATGCTTGATATTATATAGAATATGATTTATTACATATGGATGTATATGAACTACATGGAAGTAGTATTGATCATGTTAAATGGTTGGACCATTGTTATGTGTTGAAAATGCTTGAATATTATTTGGATTAACATATTTGGTATTCACATAATTGGAGGAGCACCTAGTAGGCATTGGAGGATATATTCTTACACATTGTGGGGTAAGTGTAATTGACTCATACCTTCGGATACCGTAGGGTTTTCCGTTGTGTTATGCCTTGTGACAATACCGTGGGGTATCGATCAAGGTATATCTTCAATTATGATGTAACTGGGTAGCGATATGGGCCTTCTCCATGGAATCCAATTTGTGAATGTATCGAATTGTTATTCCTACATGCTATGATTATGCTCTATGTGCTATGTGTAAACCTCACTTAGGCTTTAAAAGCCTAACACTTGTTATGTGTTTTATGTGTTACAGATTTTAGTGGTTCCGAACACAAGAAGGTCTAGAACGGGGTTGTGAGCATGGGATCATGGTTGGAGAGTTAAAGATTGGAAGATTGATGATAGAACTTTCCGACATCCTTGTGATAGTTAATTGCTATAGTAGTGATCAAATAAGATAGTGGTCCAATAGTAGTTATAATTAACTAAATCTTTGTATTAATGATTATGGAATGTTAATTAGGTATACTTTTACTTTAGTAATGTGTACCACTCTTCCGTTTTATGGAAGTTTTTGTTAACCCCTGATTTGGGGTGTTACATTTTTGGAAGAAGAAGCAGCCATTGCAGATCAAGTTTATGAATTAAATTTCCTGCTCTGATACCACTTGTTAGTCCCAGATGGCTATAACAAGTATTGTAGAAGGGGGGTTGAATACAATACTCAAAATTTTCACAATTTTAATTCTATTATTGAAAATCTTTCAACAAGAATTACACATAGAAACTTAAGACTGTTGCGGAAAAGAACAGATAAACTATTCTAACAATCTTTCACAAAGTATACTAAACAAAATAACTAAGAACACTTAGAACAAAGCTATGAAGTTTTTAGCAATATGGAGATTTCTTGCACTGAGAGAAATCTTCCAGTTCACGTAGAATCTTAGAGCACACAGTAATCTTCAAGTATATCAAGATGTAAGTCCTATCTTCTGCATGGAGATGTCTTCCTTTTATAGTGAGGATGAGTGTACTGAGCATTAAATGTTTGGGACACTTGTCATCAGGAGCTTGGCTGGAAGAAGTTGACTTCTAAAAAGCTGGAATGATCCCATCACCTTTTTCTTGGTAATAGGTATAGAACCCATGCTGAAAGGACTTTTACTGAAGATGGATAAAAGACAAAAGGTCACTTTTATCTTCCAACGAATATTGTCCCATGAGTAAATTATCTTCTTGATGTGGATTCCAAGACAATCATACCGATGATGTTTCACCGATACAATTGTCATTGGTCTTTGAAAACATCTGCAAGAAAACCAATTTCACAAAGATCCCACCGATTTAAGTATCCTCATCAGTGGGATGAGTTCCACCGATTCCTGAAGACCACATCGGTGGAAGATGTCCACCGAATAATGCAAGCATTATCGGTGGAGATGTTGACCACCGATTTGTGAGAACAAAATCGGTGGACATGTTGTTCACCGAATTGTGAGGACAACTTCGGTGAATAATGACTTGTTTGTTTGTTGAGAAGAGTCTTCTATTTTCCACAAGTAGAGAGTCTTCAAGCTTGGTTTCGGTTGATCTTCGACTTCACCGAACAGTTGCTATATTATACAAGTCATATGAAGAACCAAACTAAAATATTCTAAGTAGGATAATTAGGGAAAACATTGGTGAGTCAATTTCAAATCTTTGGTGACCCAGCAGTTTATATATTTAGGACTTCCGGTCGGTGCTTCTATGAAGCGACAGGATCATTGGAGAATCGCAATAGAAAAACTGAAAAAGAGACTTGCGTCATGGAAATCGAGATTGGTATCTTTCGGAGGTAGGCTAACTTTAGTCAAATCAGTTTTAGGGAACTTGTCGTTGTATTATTTCTCATTGTATCGAGCCCCGAGTGGAGTGATAAAAAAGTGTGAGAGAGTGAGATGCCGTTTCTTTTGGGGGGAAGCGAGAGGAGTGAAAAAAACCTTTGGTTTAGGTCAAATGGGTAAACACCGTTTTTTTTTGAAAAGGGCGGTCTTAATATAGGAAGTTTGGAATCGATCAATTGTGGTCTCTTGGGTAAATGGTGGTGGCGTTTTCTAGCGGATAAGGACGCCCTTTGGGTACATGTAATTAAAAGTCTATATGGGGAGAGGGGGGCTATATGATAATCCAATTGGCTTTGATGGTGCAGGTAATACGTGGTCGAATATCATCCGATTAGACGCGTTTCTGGACAGCAAAGGAATACAATTCACAAGATCTTTCAGGACAAAAGTGGGAGATGGCAAAGCAACGAGGATGTGGACGGAGTGATGGTGTGGAATGGAGCGTTTGCAAGATAAATTCCCAAAGCTTTACCGATTGGAGACAGAGAAAGACAGCACCATTGCGAAAAGAGGAGAATGGATAGACGGACATTGGAGGTGGAAATGGAATGGAGAAGACCACCACGCGGGAGAGAGCTAGGGGAACTCGAAGAATTAAATGCCCGAATTGATGGTTGGACGATGGTAGGAAATAGAAAAGATAATGTGGAATGGGCATTAGATGGCTCCAAGGAGTACACTGTGAAAAAAATGAGAGAAATACAAGAAGGAATGGAGAATCAATCGAGTGATAATATTACGAAAACGAGATGGTCAACAATCATCCCGAAAAAGGTATGCATCTTCATCTGGAGGGTTCGATTGGGTCGAATACCATGTAGAGCAAACTTGGATAGGATGGGGATAGATCTGGACACAACACTATGCCCGAGATGTGAAAGTGCGATCGAAGACCCGAACCACGCCCTTGTAACATGTCCAGAAGTGAAGAATATATGGAGAGGCGTTGGAAGATGGTGGGGGAGAGAATTTTGAAGAGATTGAAACAATTCAGGAGCTATTAAACGAGCAACATCTGGGTGATGACAACGACAACCATGGCGAGGCCTGGATAGCGGTAAAATGGTCTGTACTTTACCTGGTGTGGGCTCATCGAAACAATATGGTCTTTAAAGGGGAGAAGGGGAAGGTATCAGAGCGGTTTTTTGAATTTCAACGGAAGGCTTTCGAGTGGGTGTCAAAAAGGGCCGGAAAAAAATCAATCGATTGGAAACAGTGGCTTGTAAACCCAACGACGATTTAACGGAGGGCTGCTAAGGTGTCGTAATGGTGGCGAATGGTGGGGGCTGTTTACATCTTGCAATCAGCAGCGTTCCCTACTGTTTGAGGCTGGTCGGCAACCAATTTCGATACAAAAATGATAGCTAATTGTAGTAATTGGTGCATGTCTGTTAGTTGATCCTCATGCTTGGTCTGTATCTATTCTTGAACTGGGTATGTGGTTGGTTCTTGTTTTTTGGTAATAAATATATGTTGTTGTTCTAAAAAAAACCCACCAGGTGTTCAAAATAGAAAACGAAAAAAGACAAGAAAAATTGTTTTTTATTTCCGTTATATAGGGGCATCTTTTTTGCCTTTCGCCATGGGCATCCGAAATATCAGGACCGGTCATGCTAATGTCTAATGTACATATATTGGAGCAAAAAGTTGTTTAACCGGCAACCTCAAACCGGCCCACAATCGGCTGCCAATTCCATAATGTGGGGGGCATACCTGACTCACTCAGTGGCTGCCAATTCCATAATGTACATATATTAAATCTCAAGTATAGAAAGACATCGGGCTCATCTAGTTAAGTTGAGTTCAAATTACTTTAACCTAATTCTAACTCAATATATGCGAGTTGACTTGATTTTATATCAACTATGCGTTGGGTTATCCTGGATTTGAATTTTTAAGAGTTTTTCGGGTTGTGTTTAGCCTGGTTAGAGCATCTCCAATGGTTGCTTGAAGAAGACTTGAGCAAGACTTGACCATTAGAGACAATGACTTGAACAAGACTTTACTTATCAAACACTTGATGTTTCTCAAATCATTAAAATAAGAGTAAATTACACTTTTGGTCCCTGTGGTTGCCAGCTACTATCAAGACTGGTCCCTATTTCAAAGTAATTACAAAACCAGTCATTAGGGTTTCTGTTTTGTTTCAATGTTGGTCCCTGTGTGGTTGCCAGCTATTCACGGATATGATTTTAAAAAACGCCGTGAAGTATCCAGGGGCAAAATGGTCCAAACCCATTTAACCCCTTTCACCTCTATTTACCCCATACGCATCATCTGAGCATCTAATTTCAATTAAGTTTTCATCGTCTCCTACATTCTCTGCCCTACGATTAATGAAGATTATATGGTAAAATCGATCCTGTGGTAAAATCGATCCAACATTGAAGACGAAATCAGTAAGCTCTCTCAGGGTTAAAATCAAATTTCGATCGTTTGGTCGTATTATGTGGCACATCAGACAACGGGATGAACAGTTTGCTGAAGAGATTTATGGTAAGTTTTGTATTTCAGATTTCTTTTAAGGTGTTTAGAGTTGTTTATGTTGTGTGATTGTTTATATTTACTCATCCAGTCTTTTTTTTTTCACCTCACAGAACTATATCCCACCTAAATGTCTATGAAGATGCATCATGGTGGATTCTTTACGAAGGGTGATGGTAGGAAATACTTGAACGGTAAAATTACTTATGTAGATTTAATAGACACCGGTTCTTTATCGCTTCATGATCTTGTTTCTGTTACACAAGAGTTAGGTTACGCAGACCACGAAGTAATTTATTACCACTTCATGAGACCCGATAGTGATCTGTGTTTTGGTTTGCAAGCATTACGGAACGAGGAAGATCTACTTATGTTGCTGAATTACTTTCCTAAGTTCAAGCTAATTGATGTATACACTGAATATTGTGAAACCAATCTGGATAACTATTCAAAGACTCCACAGGAATATGATGTTGAAATTCAGGAATTACCATACGATAAATTACTTTTGGAATGGCATCCAGACAATATAGGCGAAGGTAGTGGGTTGGGTCAAGATGGCATAGATGTGGGGATGGATGAACCCCAAATGAGTGATGATTTTGATCATTTCCTTAGTCAAAGCATGGATGAGGAGGAATCCGAAAACAATGAAAGTATGGAAGATTTGGTAGATGATGGGAATATGATAGATGATATTGAATTTGACATGACCAATCTTGAAGATTTTTATAGTCAAACAGACGACTCTGATATCGAATCAACAAGAAAAAAATGTTTAAGAAAGGTACAAAAGGAGAAAGAAGTTGTGGTTTCATCATATCCCAATTTTTATGTTGGTCAAACATTTGGTAGCAAGGCTGATGTGAAGAAACTGATAAAGCTTCATGCAATAGAAACTAGGAGGAATATAGTGATAATAAAAAATGATCGGACAAGGTTGCGGGCAATTTGTAAGGGCAAGTTACCAATCTTTACTAGCGGGCCAAGTGAGACAATAAAGGAGGAAACATCAAGTGAAAAATGTACTTGGGTGTTGCATGTCTCAACAAGTAAAGATGATCAAACTTGGATGGTGAAGACATATACTGAGACCCATAAGTGTTTGCAAACCAGAAATGTAAATGCTTGCACTGCATCTTTTCTCTCACAACACATTGCAGAGACCATTGCACCAAATCCAGATATCCCTATCATAGCCATTCAAGAGCAACTCGAAAGGACATATTCAGTTAATGTTTCTGTTTTGAAAAGTTTTAGAGCAAAGGCCATGGCTTTAAATAAACTAAGGGGAGATTATGCTGAACAATATGGTAAGATAAGGGATTACGTTTTAGAGCTGCAAAGAACCAATGATGACACTACGGTGAAGATACATGTCGAGAATGCACCAGACCCATCTTCCAATACAAGGCAGTTTAGTAGGATTTACATATGTTTTGGTGCATTGAAGAAGGGGTTTAAAGCATGTATGAGAGATCTGTTGGGGCTTGATGGTTGCTTTATGAAGGGACCATATCCTGGTCAAATACTAACTGCTGTTGGTGTTGACCCGAACAATGGCACTTACTGTCAGGATCGAATCTTAACAAGACTACAAACACTTAGAATTCAGAATTAAAGAATCTGCGGAAAAGAACTTTAATTCTCACAATCAAGAACAATGTAACAGAAAATTCACAATTTTGTATTCACTGTTTCGAATCACAATATTAACAACCAAACCTCAATCTTGTTGAACAGGCTCAACAAGACGACTTCTACTTCTCTAGAAATAGGGTTCTTACACCTTGAGGTTAATTCTCTCTTGAATCAATATCTTCACTCAGAATATCTTTTGCAGAATGTATAAATTGAAACTCTCACGTCACTTCTAATAGCTATCTATTGAAGTCTATTTATACACAAATAATTACAAGATAACTACCAAAAGTAAATTGATCTTCTGAATCTTCGTTAAACATATCTTGATCAATTCCTTCTTTGTCTCCAAAAGTATCGCATACCAATCTTATCAAGTCAGCAGTATTAACCTTCATTCTTCATGAGCAGTACTAACAATCTTCAGCAGTATTAACCGATTTCATCTCCAGCAGTATTAACATCACTCCAGCAGTATTAATCATGAGCAGTACTAACAGATATTCAATTATGCACCAGCAGTACTAACCTTGACTTGTAGTAGTAACTTTGTCTAGCAGTAGTAACCTTGTCTAGCAGTAGTAACCTTGACTAGCAGTAGTAACTGTGTCTAGCAGTAGTAACTTCACATAAGCAGTATTAATGAAGAACTGGCAGTAGTGAAAGTGTCTTGGCAGTACTAACCATACTTAGCATATCTTCAGTTCCCAACAATCTCCCCCTAACTTGACTTTTAGGAAAAGAAGTCAAGTTCTTCAGATGATGCTTCCAAAACCTAATCATACATGCCTAGATTAGGATTCAATCCCAGACTTTGATTGAGAATCCTTTTTACCAAGAATCTACCCATTGCTGAATCCTTGTTGCAGGTCAACTTAGCATGTAGCATTCCTTTCAGCCTCTTCATGTTGTGTTTGTATATTTCATCCACCAGATAGTATTCATGAGTCGCAGAGTCAAGGGAGATGACATATACTCCACAGTTTTCATAGAGCATCCAGTTGGTAATGGTTTGAAACTGTGTGTTTATCCTATACTGAACTGCTTCAGGTTTGAACATTTGGCACAAGAATTCAAGTACCATTTTAGAGATTGACATCCCTTTCTCAGTCAGCATGTTTTCATATAGCCTCATCCCAACTTTGAACATCGCTTCTAAGTCTGATCTTGAGCAAGTTCTGACAACTTTTCCCCAAGTTGAAAAGACCTCAAATTTTCCATCTGCTCTTTTTATCCTAATGAACTCCTTTCTACCATCTTTCAAAGTGTCCCAAAAGATGATTTCAGGAGCCTTAGACGATATTGGTTCAGCCTGAATTGGGTTAGAGTCAACAACAGTAATATACAAATCACATTGGGCATCAGTTTGTGATTGTACATTGCTTGATTGCCCTGATGGAGTTGCCACTTCTTCTTCAGCAACTTTTGGATCAGATTTTTCTTTCACTGTTTCCTCATGGGCCTCTTCTGCAGTTGGTTCCACCCTTGGCTTCTTTTCATTTTTCTTCTGTGAAGTTATGGACTTGGTTCTTGGTCTTTTCTTTGACATCAGCTTGGTTCTTTTAAAAGTTGTAACAGCTTCAGGAGTTGGTTCAGCTGTTTTAAGTTTTTCAGCAGCAATAACCATTTCTGCTGCTATGGCTGTTACTGCTTCTCTTAGAACATGTAATGCTGCTGCTTCAACACTGTTCTTCACAATCCAGTATACTTCTTCATCAATTTCAGCTTGAGATATAGTTACTGCTTCCTTCTCAGTTTCTGCTGCTTTTTCTGTTTGGCCTTCAGCAGCATTAACTGTTTCTGCTGCTTGTTCAAACTCAGCAGCATTAACAGTTTCTGCTGCTGTGGTTTCTGCTGCTGTTGTAGTTTCTGCTGCTGTCGTTTCTGCTGCTATGGTTTCTGTTGCTTGAACATTTTTAGCTTCCTTTGTACTTTCCTCAGCCAATTCATTCACTTGCTCCCCCTGTTCCTGTGCACTCTCCATGTTCAACTCATCCTCTGACTCCCCCTTTTTGGGAGCATCATTGGTTGGGTTTCTTCTTCTAAGGACAAACTGTGCTTTCTTCCTTCTGTGTAGTAGCTTTGTGATCATCTTCTTATTCTTCTCTATCTGGGAGTTTTGATAGAGGACCACCTTTTTGAGTTCCTCAATTTCCTGCTGCTGGTTTAGGACATCAAGGTTTATATTGGCAATAGTATCCATCAATTCCTCATAAGTGTATCTATCCTCACCCGGTTTAGAAGTGTTTACCTCCATTACAGGATCATTGGAAGTTTTAGCAGGTGTCTTTTGCCTAGCAAAAGCACTACCTGCCCCCATGGGTTCTTGGCACCTGGGACCTCTGGATGATTTCTCACCCTGAGTTGCCGTGAGGAAGGGCTTAGTTATTTTACCACTGGCCTTCTCTTTGCTAGCAGAAGTAGTGGCAGCCTTGCGACTCACATGCTCAACCTTCTCCTTAGTGAGCACCTTCTTGGGGTTGGGAGACACCCATGTGGTTACCCTATCGATATTCTCCATTGGAGAATGCTCCAACAGAGGGCTTAAAGGCTTCGGGCTCTTAGGAGATACATCAAGGGAAGGAACCTTGTGTACCTTTCTTCTTTCAAACCTTTTGGTTATTGTGGGAGTGGGTCGTTCAAGAATGGACTGAGGGATGTCTTTTGAGATGGAAGGTTGGGATTGGTCATCAGTGGGTGTGTCTAATGAGGGCCTTGACCCTGATGCCATACCTTCATTTGTGTGGGACACAACCATCATTGTAGAGAACAATGGTGTGTCAACTCCTTCCGAGTCCCTAGGAAGTCTCCTCATATTTGAGAAAACCTTCCCTTTAGGGGATTTTGGTACATATATCTCATCAAATAGATGTATATCCGTCAATTCCTTAGTTATCACTTCTTGAACAAACCTTGGATACATATAAAACCGCTTTTTGGATTCCAGGTTTGATACAAGATCATTAAAGATCATAGCTGAAAAATTGTACTTTCTGGCAGTGGATAAGCAGACCAAGGCATATGCAATGGGACTGCTGAACTCACTCCATCCAGTAGTTTTCTTGGAAATACAGTGCATCAGGGTATGAACAAGAAATCTCCATTGGTTGAAAATTTTTGACTTGTAGAATTTAAAAACACCAATGGGACCTTCATACCCCATTCTTTGTAAAGTCGAATATAGGTCATCAGAAGATAGAGAGGTTATACCTGAGGCATCATCCAAGTGAAGAGAGATGCGAATAACCTCCTCTGTGACTTTCAAGGGTTTATCACAAACCCTTGTTCGAATGGTTTTCTGCCCTTCTTCGAAACTAACAGTGGCATTCTCCCAAAATTGCGTCTGATGTTCGATATAGATGGTTGGGCTCACCGTTAGGGCATAAGAGATGTGCGAGGATTTAAGAAAATTGACGATATCGTGGAATCCCGCAGCTTGTTTCGGCTTCTGAAGCATGGCTATTTCATTGTGCTCATCAACAAACTCCATGATTCCTGAGGATTCTTGAAAGAAAAACACAAAGATTCTGGGGAGACTAGGTTAGAACGAGAGAGAAGAAGTTAATGCGAAGAGTCATTATGAACTTTGGCGGGCAAACAGGGGTATTTATAGCAGTATTTGCCCTAGATTTTCAAAAGCAATATTAACGACATAAGCAGTATTAACTACTGAGCAGTATTAACTGCAAGGCAGTATTAACTACACAGCAGTATTAACTACCGAGCAGTATTAACTACCAAGCAGTATTAACTACCAAGCAGTATTAACTACCTAGCAGTATTAACTACCTAGCAGCATTAACTACCAAACAGTATTAACTACATATGCAGTATTAACTACACAAGCAGTATTAACTACACAAGCAGTATTAACTGTGCACTAGCAGTATTAACTACTGAGCAGTATTAACTGCAAAGCAGTATTAACTGTGCACTAGCAGTATTAACTACTGAGCAGTATTAACTGCAAAGCAGTATTAACCACACCTGCAGTATTAACTGCAAAGCAGTATTAACTGCAAGGGCAGTATTAACTACTTAGCAGTATTAACTACTAGAACACTGGCAGTAGTAACTCTGCACTGGCAGTAGTAACTCTGCACTAGCAGTAGTAACGCTGCACAGGCAGTAGTAACTACACTTGCACTTTTCTGCACTTGGTAATCTGAGGGAAACAGAGGATCCTGAGAAAGAGAGTTAGTAGCACCAAATATATGAAGAAATACAGGTATAAAAACAGAAAGTCATGAATTTATTCTAGGTTGATCATGCCCACACTTGTTACCAAAAAGGTGAATCTACCCACATCAAAAGCTTTTGTGAATAGATCAGCAAACTGGTCATTTGTATGAACTTTAGCAACCTGAATTAATTTCTTTTCATTGCAATCTCTTATAAAGTGATACCTTATCTCTATATGCTTTGTTTTTGAGTGTTTGACTGGATTATTAACAATGCTAATAGCACTGTTGTTATCAATGAAGATTGGAGTGTGAAGAAATGTTACCCCATAGTCCAACATCTGATTCTGAATCCATAGAACCTGAGAGCAGCAGCTTGCAGCAGCTATGTACTCAGCCTCTGTGGTAGATAAGGACACTGTGGTTTGTTTCTTACACTGCCAAGATACTAGTCTTGTACCAAAAAACTGACATCCACCTAAAGTAGACTTCCTATCCATGTTAGCTCCACCCAAGTCACTATCTGAGTATGCAAGCAAGTCAAAAGATGATTCATAAGGATACCAGAGACCTAGTCTAGGTTGCCCTCTTAGGTATCTGAAAATTCTCTTGACTGCATGAAGATGAGATTGCTTTGGTGTAACTTGAAATCTGGCACAAACACAGACTGAAAACATAATATCTGGTCTAGAGGCTGTGAGATACATGAGAGATCCAATCATTGATCTGTAATGATGGACATCCACATCCTCCCCCTCAAGATCAGCAATGAGCTGTTTGTGTGTCTCCATAGGTGTGCTTGCTGGCTTTGAGTCTGATAAACCAAACTTGTCCAGGATGTCTTTCACATACTTGGATTGGCTAATAAAAATCCCATCTTTCCTTTGTTTTACCTGAAGCCCAAGAAAGAATGTAAGTTCTCCCATGGAACTCATCTTGAAGCTTTTGTGCATCAATTCTTCAAACTCTTTACACATTTGATCATTGGTGGATCCAAAGATGATGTCATCCACATAGATCTGAACAAGTAATGTGTCTTTCTTTCTCCTCTTGATAAACAGGGTTTTGTCAATTACTCCTCTTTCAAAGTCATTTTTCAAGAGATAGGTAGACAGAGTGTCATACCATGCTCTTGGGGCTTGATGCAAACCATAAAGAGCCTTCTTCAGCTTGTATACTCTGTCAGGGTGCAATGGATTCTCAAATCCAGGGGGTTGACAGACATATACTTCTTCCTCAATACTTCCATACAGAAATGCACTTTTGACATCCATTTGGTACACTTTGAACTTCATGTATGAGGCATAGGCTAGAAATAACCTGATTGCTTCAATCCTTGCTACAGGAGCAAAGACTTCCTCATAATCTATTCCTTCTTCCTGAGTGTACCCTTGTGCAACCAGTCTAGCTTTGTTTCTGATCACAATCCCTCTGTCATCCTTCTTGTTCCTAAAAATCCACTTGGTGCCAATTGCTCTATGACCTTTTGGAAGGTCTACCAAGTCCCAAACATCCTGTAATTTGAACTGTAGCAGCTCCTCTTGCATTGCCTCTATCCAGCTTGGGTCTTTCATAGCATCATAAGCCTTTTTGGGCTCAATCTGGGATAGAAAGCAAGTAAGAACAGTATTAAATGTATTTTGCTGCTCTTGCAACTCTTGGAGTCTGCTTTGCTTTCTAGTCATCATGGGAGATGCAATATCTCCAATCACCAACTCAGGAGGATGATTTTTCTGAGTTCTTGTTGGATGACCAGCTTCCTCTTGTATGTTCTCATCCAGATTTGACTCATTTAATTCTGGATTTGTTTCTGCTTCTTCAGTCACCTCAGATTCTCTGGAATTTGGACCTGAAGACTGATTTTCCTCTGCTCTCCTCTCTTCTTCATTCTGAATAGGTTCAGTCTCCTCTTGGTGTTCACAGAATTCAACAGGATCAATGGAAGGGAGTGGAAATATCACAGATTGAATTCTGTGTTCTGATGTTGGTGTATCCCTTTGTCCTGCATATACATCACTACTGAAACCCAAAGAATTAGTGAGTGAATCAATGTCAAATATCCAATTAGGACCTGAACCAATAGGATTTGGTGTGTTCTCATTGCATTTGACATTGTCACTTTCTTCAATTATTCTAGAAGAGGTATTAAAAACTATGTAGGCCTTACTCTGAGATGAATACCCAACAAGAAAACCATCATCTGCTTTGCTATCAAACTTACCTAAGTGAGATTTGGTATTGAGAATAGTACAATGACATCCAAATGGTTTGAAAAATCCAATATATGGTTTCTTTTTATGGAAAAGCTCATAAGGTGTCTTGTTTTTAGGCTTTACAACTAAAACTCTGTTTTGAACAAAGCAGGCAGTATTAACTGCTTCTGCCCAAAAAGTAATTGGTAACTTTGAATCAGCTAACAGAGATCTAGCAGCCTCAATCAGTGTCCTATTCCTTCTCTCAGCAACACCATTTTGTTGTGGAGTCCTAGGAGCACTGTATTGTCTCTCAATTCCTTTTTCTTCACAAAAGGTGTTTAGATCAAAATTTTTAAACTCAGTTCCATTATCTGATCTAATTACTTTCACTCTTTGATTTGATTGGTTTTCAATTTTGAGAATAAAAGATTTGATCAGTCCACTTGTCTCATCTTTAGTTCTCAGAAAATATACCCAAGTAAATCTAGAATAATCATCAACAATAACTAAGCAGTATGATTTATTGCCAATACTCATCACATTAGTAGGACCAAACAGATCCATATGTAACAGTTGAAGAGGATTTGAGATAGTGTTTATCTCTTTGGTCTTATGAGAAGTTTTGTGTTGTTTGCCTTTGAGACAAGCAACACAATGATCATCACATGAATAGACTTTGGATGGCAAACCCCTTACAAGGTTATTCTTAACAAGTCTATTCATTGTTTTAAAGTTCATGTGACACATCCTTCTGTGCCAAAGTGATGATTCATCTAAAGAAGCTTTTGAAACTAAACAATTTAGGGATGAATCAGATGAAACACTTTCCAAATCTAAACAATATACATTATCCTTCCTAGGAGTTCTCAGAAGTATCATGTTTTCATCAACCACTTTGTATCCAGGAGCAAGGATAATACATTCAGAATCAGTAAACAATATGATATGCTTCTTGTCACAAACCTGTGATACGCTTAACAGGTTGTATCTCAATTGCTCAACATAGTACACATCTTCAAAGGTCATCTTACCTTTTGAAACATCACCCTTACCACTTATCTTTCCACCAGCAGGATTATTCCCAAATGCAACATGTCCTCCATCAATCTTTTTGAAATTTTTGAGGCAGGCCATGTTACCTGTCATGTGCCTGGAGCAACCACTATCAACATGCCAAATGCTCTTCCCCTTGAGCTGTTGGTTACCCTGCACATTAAGATAAATCAGTTAGTTTTGTTGGGAACCCAAGCCGAAGTGGTCTTGGGTCTCCCTTGCTCATCAAAGTACTTGCACTTGGTTTTGATGAGATTTTCAAATTTAGGTACTGCAGTACTGGAGTACTTTGTCAAAATTATTGGTGTAGTAGCACTAGAAGCAGTATTAACCTCAGAAGTACTAACAGTGCTAGCAGTACTAATACTGGGAGCAGCAGTATTGTTAGCAGCAGTATCCGCAGTACTAACAGAGGTAGCAGTATTAACAGAGTTAACACTGCTAGAAGCAGTATTAACAGAGTTAACACTGCTGGCAGCAGTACTATCTGAAGAAGAAGCACTAAAAGTGTTAGCAGCACTAACATTGCTAGCAGCACTAACTTTGGAATGATTACTAGCAGTATTAACACTGCTAGCAGCACTAACTTTGGAATGATTACTAGCAGTATTAACACTGCTAGCAGCACCAACTTTTGAAGCAGTACTGACAGTGTTAGCAGTACTAACACTGCTAGCAGCAGTATTGTTTTTAGTGCCTTTTGGAACCCACATAGTACCACATTCCTTTTCAGTCGTTTTCTTTATGTGGCTTTTGGGTTTATCTTGTTTCTTGGCCACATTTTTCTTTGCAGGCTTCCTATAACCAGAGGATTTTTGAAAACTTCTTTGTGAACTTCTCTTTTGGTTAATAGGATTAAAGTAACAGTATTTGGCAAGATGGTTCAATTTGCCACAAATAAAGCAAGGTTTTGGTCTGTTAATCTTTTGCAGATCAACTCATTGCCTTAGTGCCCACTGGTTATTCCAGTTCCTTTGATTTCCCCTCTGATTATCATGTTTTTGGGGCTTGTTCTCTTTAGATTTCCTGCAAGAACACTGTTCACAAGTATTGGAGTTCACAACTGTGGTCTGTGTGTAATGAACTCCCTTTTCCTTTTCAGTCCTTTTGATCTCATTGTTCTTAACACATGGACTTTCACATTCCTCATCAGATCCTACTTTGTCAGTCTCATCCTCAACAACTACTTTATCTAAAGGATCTACTTCAGTGGCTCCTTTAGGTAAGTCCTTCCTATCCTTGGTTTCTAATAGGTCTGACTTAGGAGGGATGTAGTTGTTGTTATAGGGTGGAGGTGTGGCATTATACCCTAGGCCTGTTTTCACCTTACCATGGACTTGAGCATTTATTATTGTGTCCATGGCTTTAGATGCCTTTGAAAACTTTTCAACATCAGCTTTAACTTTCTTAAGTTCTTCTGTTAATTTCCCACACTCTTCCCTAGACTCTTTTAATTGGAACTCAATATCACCTTTTTCCCACTTCCAGTAGTTAGTATCATATGAATGTTGAAGTTCATTGGCTTGAAAGGCCCTAATCTGTTCTTCAAACCTCTCAACAATCAACACATAGTCTCTTCTATCCTTTTCTAACCTTTTAAGATCATCACACATACCCTGATTGTGATCTCTATACCTTTTAACAGTGTCTATACAAGCTTGAGTACAGAGATTAGATTTTACCTCAGTAGGAAGATCTGAAACTTCAGCCATAAGAGCTTGATTTTGGATGGCTTCTTCTGCTTGGTCACTCCAGTCAAATCCCATTCCTTGTTGAGAAACAAGAGCTTGAATGGAGTTTCTGTTTTGATTGGAACTTCCAGCCTGAGTTTGTTGATGGCTGTTGTGAGATGTTCCTCCTCTGCATTCCCTGGCAAAGTGTCCCATCTTGTGACACTTGTAGCATTCAACTTTGGATTTGTCAAATCCAGCACCATCCTCTCTTCTTTGGGAAAAATTGTTTCTCCCTGTCCTCTTAATGAATCTCTTCACCCTCATAGACAGCATAGCCATCTGCCATTTGATGTCCATCTCTTCAAGGTCATCAGCATTAACCTGTTCTAAATCATCATTAATCAAAGAGGAATTTACATGACTAGAAAAGAAAGCTTCTAGTACTGAATCTTTTGATTTTTCCTGATTGATTGAACCAGCAGCACTAACTGAACCAGCAGTACTAACTGATTCATGGTTAGCAGTAGAATCAGGTGATGCTGAAAGAAGTGCAGCATTATGAACATATCCAGAGGGCTTCCTTTTGGCTTCAACCTCTGATTCAAAGACTCTAAGATCATTGTACAGATCATCAAGTTCCTTATCTTCCAGTTGGTCATTCTGTCTGAAGGACACAGTGTACATGGTCCATTCCTCACCTAGGGATCTGAGAAACTTCCTATTCACATCATCAGGCTCCATATGAACACCAACTGTAGCCAACTCTCCAATCAACTTATTGAATATATCAAAAGTTTGAGTCATAGACTCATTCTTGGTAGAAGTAAAGTTTTCATACTGTTGCTTGAGAATTGCCTTCTGATTTCTCTTTGTGCTCTTTGTTCCAGTGAATCTCTTCTCCAAGGCATTCCATAAGATTTGAGCATCAGAACAGTGATGGAATTGATGCTGATATTCATTGGGAATAGCCAAAAGCAGAGTGCTTAAGGCTTTCATCTCTGTCTGTCTGACCTTTCTTTCTGCATCTGTCTTTGGTGGGGGTCTTTTGCCATCTGCTCCTACTCTTCCTTCAGCACATGGACCATTCTCAATGATATCCCAGATGGAATAATCAGTAAGCAGAATGTACTGCTTGATTCTAATTTTCCACATGTCAAATTCATTGGGTCTGAGCATGGGAACCTTAGATACAAGAGTACTGTTTGATTCAAAAGAATTTTCCATAATGACTGTAGAATTCTAAGAGACACTAGCTCTGATACCACTTGTCAGGATCGAATCTTAACAAGACTACAAACACTTAGAATTCAGAATTAAAGAATCTGCGGAAAAGAACTTTAATTCTCACAATCAAGAACAATGTAACAGAAAATTCACAATTTTGTATTCACTGTTTCGAATCACAATATTAACAACCAAACCTCAATCTTGTTGAACAGGCTCAACAAGACGACTTCTACTTCTCTAGAAATAGGGTTCTTACACCTTGAGGTTAATTCTCTCTTGAATCAATATCTTCACTCAGAATATCTTTTGCAGAATGTATAAATTGAAACTCTCACGTCACTTCTAATAGCTATCTATTGAAGTCTATTTATACACAAATAATTACAAGATAACTACCAAAAGTAAATTGATCTTCTGAATCTTCGTTAAACATATCTTGATCAATTCCTTCTTTGTCTCCAAAAGTATCGCATACCAATCTTATCAAGTCAGCAGTATTAACCTTCATTCTTCATGAGCAGTACTAACAATCTTCAGCAGTATTAACCGATTTCATCTCCAGCAGTATTAACATCACTCCAGCAGTATTAATCATGAGCAGTACTAACAGATATTCAATTATGCACCAGCAGTACTAACCTTGACTTGCAGTAGTAACTTTGTCTAGCAGTAGTAACCTTGTCTAGCAGTAGTAACCTTGACTAGCAGTAGTAACTGTGTCTAGCAGTAGTAACTTCACATAAGCAGTATTAATGAAGAACTGGCAGTAGTAAAAGTGTCTTGGCAGTACTAACCATACTTAGCATATCTTCAGTTCCCAACACTTACCCCCTAGCATATGCTATAGTTGAGGCGGAGTCAAAAAGGTATGTTAATTGTATACTAATCTGTTAAATTACATTTATGCTTAACGTACTTTAATTGTATACTAATCTATTTTTCACTTATGTACTTTAGTTCATGGACTTGGTTCTTGGAATGTGTTGGCGATGATCTTGATTTATCAAGAAATTCCAATTTCACTTTTATTAGTGATAGACAGAAGGTGTGTGAAAATATTATTTATATTTCTTTACTATTGTACACATTTCAATTTTGTTGTATACTTATGTTTATTCTTTATGTTTAAAGGGGATTGCTCCAGCCATAGCTTCTTTATTCCCATGTGCTGAGCATAGGTTTTGCTTGAGACATATACACGAGAATATGAAACTATACTGGAAGGGGAAAGCATTTAAGGATCATTTGTGGAAATGTGCAACTGCCTCCAATGTCTCAATGTTCAATAAAGCTATGGATGATTTCAAAAATTTCCATGATGAAGCACATAAATGGTTGAAACTGATTCCCCCAGAACATTGGTCGAGAGCTTATTTCACTGGTAATCCATCTGTAAATATGAGATATAGTCACTATTGAGTTTTCATGTGATACATATTCTTTTAATGTTGTAACAGGTAGATGTCACTCTGACATTCTCTTGAACAATATATGTGAAGTTTTCAACCGACAACTGGTAAATGGTCGGGACAAGCCTATAATCACGGCATTGGAGTTCATCAGACAATATTTGATGAAAAAAATTGTCAACGTTCAAAAGGTTATTGCCAAGTCTATTAGACCACTCACTCCGACAGCTACAAAGTTGTTTACCACCATCAAGACGGAAGCTGTTCACTACACTGTCCAGTGGAATGGGAGAAGCAAATATGAGGTGACTGGACCATGGCAGGATAAGTGTATTGTGGATGTTCAAGAGAGGAGTTGTTCGTGTAGGCGTTGGGAGTTAACAGGGATGCCATGCAAGCATGTAGTGGCCACAAATTGGTACATGGCATTAAATGGGGAAGATGTACGCCAACCTGAGAATTGGGTGCACCCTTGCTATTTGCTAAATACTTGGAAGAATGTGTACAGTTTCAAGATGACTCCCATCAACGGACCAACGCTTTGGCCTAAATCTAATTGTCCAACTACCCTAACTCCCCCTAAGCATCATGTACAAGTTGGAAGGCCGAAAAAGAAACGAAAGAGGACCAAAGATGAGCTAAGTCAATCGATTGTTAAAGGAAGTAAAATATCGAGGGCTGGAACAACCGTCACTTGTGCAAAATGCCGTAAGAAGGGTCATAACTCTAGGACTTGTAGAGGACAAGGTGTTTAGATGAAATGGGTATGCTCTTTTGGTTTCATTTGATCTTTTGGTTGTAAGTAAGAAGGGTCATAACTCTGTATTGTTCTTTTGGTATGTTTGGCCTTTGCCTTTTGGTTGTAAGTAAGAAGGGTCATAACTCTGTATTGCCTTTTGGTTGTAAGTAACAGCTTAGTGCAGTTGGTATGTAGTTGTATAGTTGTCCTTTTGCTTTGTAAACAACTATTGGTAAATACATTAAGCATCTGCTGTTACATTAAGCATCTGCTGGAATTTTAATTGTGCATCAAATCTGTCCATTTTATTGTTATATTAAATCTGCCATTTTTTGCATCAAATCTGCCATTTTAGATAATAAAATCTGCCCATTTTGTGTTATATTGAATCTGCAATTTTAGTGCAGCAAATGTGCAATTTTAGTGCAACAAATCTGCAATTTTAGTGCAGCAAATGTGCACTTTTAGTGCAGCAAATGTGCAATTTTAAGTGCAGCAAATGTGCAATTTTAGTGCAGCAAATCTGCTATTTTAGTGCAGCAAATGTGCAATTTTAGTGCAGCAAATCTGCAATTTTAAGTGCATCATATGCTGCCAATGTAGAGCTTAATTACTACCAAACCAAATGACATGAAAATGAGATAAAAATGGTAGCAAATCTGCTGCAATTACCAAACCAAATGACATGAAAATGAGATAAAAATGGTAGCAAATCTGCTGCAATTACCAAACCAAAAGACATAACATTGATTGAACTTTTCATCGTACATAAATCAAAAAGTTACAACCATGACACAAGTCTTCGTCCGTACTAAAAACAACTACAAATCATAACAATTACAATGATGGATCACTACTCTCATCAGTCAACGGAAAAAACATAAAAGATGGCAAATGCCACCCAACTTATACAAAACCCGAACTTCCATTTACGTGTTTCCTTTTTACTTGTTTCCAAAGCATCTTCCAGCTTGTTCATTGACCTCAATAAACCGGGTATGATCTGAACAGCTCGTGGACACAAAAACTAGAAGCAGTATTAACCTTAGTAGAAGTACTAACAGAGTCAGCAGTACTAACAAAGTTAGCAGCACTAACCGAGTTAGCAGCACTAACCGAGTTAGCAGCACTAACCGAGTTAGCAGCACTAACCGAGTTAGCAGCACTAACCGAGTTAGCAGCACTAACCGAGTTAGCAGCACTAACCGAGTTAGCAGCACTAACAGAGTTAGCAGCACTAACAGAGTCAGCAGCACTAACAGAGTCAGCAGCACTAACAGAGTTAGCAGCACTAACAGAGTCAGCATCACTAACAGAGTTAGCAGCACTAACAGAGTCAGCAGCACTAACAGAGTCAGCAGTACTAACAGAGTCAGCAGCACTAACAGAGTTAGCAGCACTAACAGAGTTAGCAGCACTAACCGAGTTAGCAGCACTAACACTGCTAGCAACAGCATTCTCTTTAAAAGAAGTACTAACAGTGTTAGCAGCACTAACACTGCTAGCAGCAGTATTGGCAGTAGTATTTCTTCTAGCAGCACTATCCTTGTCAGCAGTACTATCTGAGGTAGTAGTACTAACATTAGTGCTTTTGGGGACCCACATATTGACACATTCCTTTTCAGTCTGTTTTCTCATGTGGCTTTTGGATTCAGCTTGTTTCTTAGCAGTACTAATTATGCTCTGGCAGTATTAACTTTGATCCAACAGTATTAATTGTTGCTTGCAGTACTAACATTGACCTGGCAGCACTAATGTTGTTCTGGCAGTACTATCCATACTTAGCAAATCTTTAGTTCCCAACAAACGTGTACCCGGTAAGAGTTTGGTAAACGGCCCCTAAGTCGTATGACGAGAGCAGGTGAATGCACATATGTGATATATAAACTGGCCTCAAACTAAGTTTCCTGCAATGAGTAAATGAGTCTCTATAAAACAAAGCATCTTCCAGCTTGTTCATTGACCTCAATAAACCGGGTATGATCTGAACAGCTCGTGGACACAATGGGTCGTCAACCAACCAAGAAACCTACATCTTGCACCCTGTATCAAAATAAGCCACAAAATAACCCATTGTAAGAAATTGAGAAAAAATTAAGCCACTGTAATCAACCCACTGTAAGAAGTTAAACCACTGTAAAATTAAGCTACATGAGTAAAAAAAGCCACAAAAATCACTATCCCAAATTAAGCCACATTGAGTAATAAAACTCTATTGTATCCAATTAAGCCACAAAATAAGCCACTGTCCCAAATTAAGCCACATTGAGTAAAAAACTTTACTATATCAATTTAAGCCACAAAATAAGCCACTATTCCAAATTAAGCCACATTGGGTCAAAAAACTCTACTGTATCAAATTAAGCCCCAAAATAAGTCACTTCCAAAAAATTCAGCAACTTACTTCTCAAATCGCAAATAAAAAAAAACCATTTTTGTTTACATTTCTTGAACAAGAGAAGAACCTTCGTCCTGGATTATTGGAGGTCCAGGAGGTTCGTACCACACCTGTTGCACCACAATCGCATATCACCATGGAACTTTGAGAAGACGAAAATCTAAGGAGAAGAAGTACTAATAGTGGATACAAAATCAGAGATGGGGATCGATTTTGTGTTAATCGTAATCAGATTCAACCTGAGAGAAGAAATCAAAGAGGATGAAACTCGATTTCATGTTAATCGATTTGCTGAGAATCGCAGAGAATTTTGGGGTCGATGGTTTTTTTGAAATCAGGTGCGTAGTAATAGAATTGGGTCAATAGGATTTTTTGAAAGGGTTAAATGGGAATGGACAATTTTGCCCTTTAATTGATTTAACACTTCACGGTATATGGATGGCGTGAATAGCTGGCAACCACACAGGGACCAACATTGAAACAAAACAGAAACCCTAATGACTGGTTTTGTAATTACTTTGAAATAGGGACCAGTCTTGATAGTAGCTGGCAACCACAGGGACCAAAAGTGTAATTTACTCTTAAAATAATGAATGTAAGAGATAAAAGAGAGAGAGAAAATATACTATGGTGGGGCTTTTTTATATATTTCTATTTTTTTTTCAAGTCTTTCACAAAACATCACCACTGTTAATTGCTTTTAGGATATGGATGAATTACGTCGGTTAAAATGACAAATTGTGAAACGAGTTTAGGGTAGTGGAGCAAAATAGATATTTTGAAATCCCGCCTAAAAAAGCGGACTTCAACTGGTTCGTTGTTTCCATTTTATTTCTTTTCACATACACACACACACTCACAGAGAACACACGCTACACTCGACTACACCGAACCAAACCAACGCAAAGCATATCCCCTCCCTATATTACTCTTCTCCCTTCTCTTTGCCTTATCTATCTCGGCTGCCCTAACTCACTGAGTTCACATCAATCTTCACCGAGTTCCATCCTTTTTCGCCATGAAAGGAGCTAAATCCAAGTCCGAATCCAAAAAACCCGATAGCAGGTATTCGTTTTCACCTCCATCTCAACTTTTTTGCTTCAAAATTCATCTCCTATTTGTTGAATTACGGTTTTACTGATTATGATCCCTGATCCGCTGTTACAGGCTTTCCGTGAAAAAGAGAGGAGCGCCGGCTGAGAGAAAAGCGCCTGCACCGAAGAAGACTAAGGCGGCAGCGGCCAAGGATCCTAGCAAGCCTAAAAGGCCTGCTAGTGCTTTCTTCGTTTTTATGTATGTTTCTCTAACCTCAAATATTGTGAGATCTATCGATGTTTCGTTCGCATCCGTTAACTTCAAACTCTTCCTTCTCCTGATCCTTGAGAGTTTAATCGTACGTACAGGGAGGATTTCAGGAAGCAGTACAAAGAAAAACACCCAAACAACAAATCTGTGTCGGTTGTGAGTACTATTTTGCCGTTTGACTTTTTACTTTTTTCTTCGATTGATCTATTTTGACTTTTTTTGTTGATTTTTCTATGTCGTAGGTCGGTAAAGCTGGCGGTGACAAATGGAAATCATTGACTGCAGCTGTGAGTAAAAATTTCACCAAAATAAATCAGGTTTTTAACATATTCGATCAAAATTCTTATTAATGTCTTCTGTTGATTCCAGGAGAAAGCTCCATACGTTGCTAAGGCAGAGACTAGGAAGTCCGATTACGACAAAAGCATCCTGGCGTACAACAACAAATTGGTAAATTCAACAATTAATTTTCGAGATTTATTTCAACGGTCTACCGATTCGTAGATACAAATTTTGATTTCAACAAATAAAATTGTAGGCCGAGGCGAAGGATGCTGATGCTGATGCTGATGAAGAGGAAGAGGAAGAGGAGTCTGACAAGTCGAAGTCGGAGGTTCATGATGACGATGAGAGTGAAGAGGTAACTCTTTTATCTAATTAAATTCAAAATCCTTATTTGTGGTTCAAATATTCCAACAATTTCCAGATGAAACTCAAGTCATTAACTCGAGTTCATTTGCAGAAACAATTTAGGGTTGCAAACAATGGCCATATAAAAAGAATCTTATAGAAAGTATATGATCTGTGTGTGTAGATATTATATAAATACACACAATAATTTTGAAGTAGAAATGATGAATATTAGCAACAGCAGCAGCCAGCATGTGTGAGATTTTATTTGTAAAAATATGAGATGATTATTGAGAAGATGTTTTGTTTGGTTTATTTGCAGGATGAGGATGATGACTAGGGATAAAAAAAAGTGTTATAAATTTGTTTACTTTGGAGTGGAGGTAGGTTATTTTAATGCTTCATAAAATGGTAATTGTAGCTTGGTCCTTCCTTGTCTCACTTTATGTAAATGAACTATGCTTGAACTTTATGAGGCTGTTTCTAAATTCCACTGGGTTATAATAATCTGTTCAGACTAAACTGATTGTATTTTGGTGGTTTCGTTATTACAACCTAAATTTAAAATATAATAAGATTTAGGGCATGTTTGGTTCACTTTAAGGAATGAGAATAAAAATGAGAATGAGAATAAGAATAGCAATAAGCAATGCATTGATGCTATTGGTATAGTTCAAAAACCCTAGTTTTGTGCCCTTTTGAAAAGAAATTCAAAGGACCATAATCGAGAAGAACCTTAATTGGGAAGAAGAGAAAACGATTTGTAAAACAACATTAATCGTTCCCAAAGTATTATTAATCATTCAAAACGACATAATCATGAATGATTTCGAGAAGAACATAATCGTTCTAACCACAACGAGAAAAAGATAGAACTTGTCTTTGATTTCAATATGGAGAATAGCAGTAGAACTTACATTCGATTTGAAAAATCATTGTGAAGAATCGATTTGAAGAACGCTTGCACGGAGAGGTGAGGCGGAGTCATGCATGTGAGAGGGAATAGACCCAATTTGGTGGGGAATAAAAATTAATGGGCTTGGCCAATGTTTCCATTATATTATATTAAAAACCAAGGTTTTAAATGACGTGAGGCGTGACGTGGCGGTGAACCTAAGCCTAAAGCCTTAGGAGCCACGGCGAGACCACGACGTTTATTAAGGCGTGACTTATGGCGGCAAATCTCTATTTCATATATAATATTATATATAAAAACATATGTTTTGTACTATTAATCGAGAAGTCAATGATAATAAACGTGTTAAATTAAGTTATAAATGAAAAACTAGCAAATAAGACATTAAAGGGTAAAGAAAAATCAAATATTGCGTAACAAAATACCGCACATTAGGTCATGGCGTGCCACATGCATAGCGTGGCGTGAGACACAAGTCTTGAGCCACGGCACGCCATGGCGGCTGTCGTGGCAAGCCTTTTAGAATAGTGATTAAAACCAAACAATATTTTTCATTATCATTCTCATTTTTTACCCTTAACAAAACACCCCTTAGATGATAGTATGATACTTACAAAACAAGTTGTAGTAATAGAATTAAATGATGAATAATTATTTGAATGAAAATTCAGATCCAATACTTTCTTATAGGGTTTTGATAGGGTTGTTCATGGATTAAGTTGATTGAGTTCAATTCCTTTTTAAGCCGTAATTTATGGGAGGATATTTGATTAAAAGTGATCAACGGTTTAAAAATACTTGTTTTACTTTTCACTAAAAATGACACTTGTCACATGATCACATACCTCTATATATCTTCTTATAAAACGATTTACAAATTACAATAAACCAATTTTTATTCTGAGATATAAAGAAGTCCCACCAATATGGTACCTCTTCAAATCCACAACTCAGTAATTAGATTTATGTCTTGAAAACAAAACAGAAATGAAACCACCAAAGTTAGTTTCTTTTAAAACCAGGAATTTTGAATCATTATTTCAAAATAAAGATTTTGATTTATGATTATGAAAGATAAAAACGAGAAACAAGTTTGATTCTTATGCAATTATTATTGATTTTGTATTTTTGTGGAAAGTTTCATATAATTATTTCGTGTGCGTAATGGTTCTGGGGCTTAGAGGTGGCCAAAAAACCGGGTCAGGCTGGGCTAGACCGGGCCTCGGGAAGGACCGGGCCGAAACACTATTCCAAGGCCTGGGTTTTGGTCGGGCTCAGGCTTTTTATAAGCCCGGGCCTTAAACCCGGGCCTTCACAAAAAAAACATTTTTAAAAATTTTTATAAATGTTATTCTAGTTATCTAATACACTTAAAAATGCGTAATTGAGTCACTCAAATATAAGTAAAAATACGTTTTATTATAATTTGTTCGTTTGATTCATCACTGCCGGCCATTTTGAGCGAAAGATGGAAGAATTGAGAGATTGAGAAGTTGCGAAAAACGAACACGAGGTAACGAGAAATCGAAAATTATGAGCAAGAATTGTGTTTTTTGCGTTTTGTAATTTGGTATGTAACCCCATACACCAACTTTCCTATTTATAGTGTTGAGGAACCATTAAAAACAAAAAAAAGGTCACAAATCATCAAAAACGGTCACATAGTCGTTATATAACGGTCAGATTTTCAAATTCGAAACAGACCAGGCCGGGCCAGGCCGCAATCGAGCTTCAGGACGGACTTTATGCGGGCTAGGCTTCGAGCTTCTAGCGGGCCAGACTGGATCCAAGCCTGTTTGGCCATCTCTACTGGGGCTCAACTAAAAGAAGAAATTCTATATAATATACTAACTAGTGGTAGTGGGGTGGGCTAGTGGCAGGCTTGCAAATAACATTGGATGGAGTGGAGCATCTTTCCTGCAAAACACTTTTATGCTAAATGTTGTTGAAATCAAAATGGAAATCTTTTGAACATATATATATATATATATACATATATAGAGGGTCAGGTTCAAAGGAAAATCCTAAATAACTAGAAAACCGAAAAATTATGAAAATACGGAGAAAAAAGTATATCAATATGGATGTCAAATTAACGAGAAAAATATGATCATTTATTTGGTGTAATTTATTTCGTTCGAATTTTGTTTATTTTTCGTCTTTTTTCGAATAAAAAATAGGGAGGGTGAGGTTTTTTTATTTAATTAATATTGTTGTAACCGCCCGTCTAATCACATCCATCCGATCATCTGATCTAACGGTTGATAAAGTGTTTTTTAGCTTTTCATTTATTTGAGGTTTTCCCCTGAACGTCACTCTGTCTCTCTCTCTATATATATATATATATATAATTTGCATGGCTTGGAAAGCAATTTCTTGACACAATTATTATATTCTTTTCGGTTTTATTCGATATGTGTTTGGACCTACAATTTCTCTTGCTAGGACATCATTTGCCTTCCATTAGTGTTTTTTTTATCATCAACATTACTTTTTTTATCCAAATAATGTAATTTTCAATAAAATCGGTAACTCAGACTCGGTTAATTTCTAATATCAATATCAATATCAATTTTTTACTATTACAATATTTTAAGTACGCTTTTTACATTAAATTTATTAATAAAAAATTTCAGTACGAGACTTAATAATTATATTACCGGACTAGATTTATGTCTATTTTGGAAAGTGCACGGATAGCCGCTCTAATTGATATGTCTACTGGGAAATCGTTATTTATGCAATGATCAATAGACTGAAATCAAGAATGAATGCTACTTTCAGATATCTTTACCTTTAGGAAGAAGAACGAACTTTTTTAAGTTTAAGGGGGTGTCAAATTAAATCGATACTCTCCCATTTGAGTTATCTTTGCCCCCAACCATGATGCGATCGGGGGAATAACACAAGCCCACAAACAATAAGAGGATGAGGAGCTTCCCTGGGGGATTTGCTTCCGGTTGGAGGTTAACTACAACAGAATGCCGGGGATTGAACGATTTTCATCTAAGATTTAATAATCGGTCCTATTTGCAATCATATCAAACTAAAGTTTCACATTGATCAATATGACAACCTTACTTAGGGCTGTAAACGAACCGAACGTTCAGCGAACCGTTCGACAGGAAGTTCGTTTATGTTCGTTTATTTAATAAATGAACGAACATGAACACAATTTCTTGTTCGTTTAGTTAAATGAACGTACATGAACAATGGTCTTGTTCATTCATTTACGTTCGTGAACGTTCGTTTATTTATGTTCGTTTACGTTCGTTCATTTATATTCGTTTACATTTGTTTATATATATAAACATGTTTATGTAGTATGACATTAATATGTAACGTCATTAAGTAAATTAACTCTTAAGAATTCTTTTTTATATAGTGTCCAGAGTCATTAACTATTAGTAATATTTCTAATAATAACAGGGTCCTTTTGGGTTGCCCTTAAGACCCAAAATAAACAATCAGAAGAATTAAAGAGAGTTAAAGCAATTAGTTCAATTGTTGATAAGCTGCAATATAATTAATTAGTTTAATTATATAAAGTGCAGAGACTGATTGGTTAAAATAGTTTTAACAAGCTTATCGGTTCAAGGGGGCTAAGTGTAAAATAGAGGGTTATAAATAAACTGCTAGGGGTTAAACCCTAATGAGTTTTTTCAATCTCTCTTGGAGCCGTCGATCTCCCTTCTCCCTCTCCTAAAATCGTAAACCCTAATTTAGGGTTTAGTGATTAAACATCTTCTTGTTGTTGGTATTTTGGTGTTCTTAAGTGTGAGCCACTAGAGGGATTCATACTATTGGTTCTTGACATCCAAGAAGCGAGATCAAAGGTTTGATTCATCATTGTGGTTTTCGACAATCGCAATAAACAAGTAAGTGTTCTTGATTCAATCTTTTGTAGTTAATTATCTAGAACGCATGTATTCATATAGGTTGATCGTTTGTATAACCATTGATGATAAAAATTAAAATATAATTCCGTTGCCTATATCTTGTGGTTGTATGTTTACTCAAAACCTTACAGTGGTATCAGAGCCATTGTTCTTAGATATTATCTCAAAAGTGTTTCAATTTGATTTGCAAAACTGTTTATGTTGGATTAGGGTTTTCGAAATTTAGGGGTTTGAGGCTACAAAATCGATTTCAATTTTTTGTGGCTATTGGATTGCTTAATCCCTAAGTTAGGGTTTCATGGTCATAACCTCAAAACATAATTTTTGGAAACTAATTTTTACTTGCATAAAAAGTTTGTATTATTAGCGATTTAAGTTTTATCGAAATCCCTAAAGGATATAGGGTAGTCGTTTTTTATGCAATGTTATACCCTAATTGGTTTTGGCTAGTTTCCTAACTTGCCTAAAACACAACAATAAACAATTTTGGCAAATATTGAATAGATAATCTTACATATTATCTTATCTTATATAAATATATTTAGGTTGAATAAGATTGTAAGATAAACATTAACATTATTTATATAGTGAATATAAATTGTATGTCAAATATTTACATTAATTATTAGCATGTGTCCTCACATGTTTAATTGGAATTAATTATGGAAACGATTATATTAATGATTAAATGTGCCCTCACATGGTTAATTGGAATTAATTAGATAATCATAATTTTAAACTGTTTAAAATTCCATTCAATCTTATCTTATATAAATATATTTAAGTTGAATAATATTGTAAGATAAACATTAACATTATTGATATATAGTGAATATAAATTGTATGTCAAATATTTATATTAATTATTAGCATGTGTCCTCACATGTTTAATTGGAATTAATTATGAAAACGATTATATTAATTATTAAATGTGCCCTCACATGGTTAATCAGAATTAATTAGATAATCATAATTTTAAATTGTTTAAAATTCCATTCGATTGATTTATATGAAAACGATTATATTAATTATTAAATGTGCCCTCACATGGTTAATTAGAATTAATTAGATAATCATAATTTTAAAGTGTTTAAAATTCCATTCAATTTATTTATATATATATTAGACCTTAATTATATATATAAAATTAAATTATACATTGATAGTCAAACCGAGACTAGGCGTACTCACTATAAGCACTCTAAGGGGTTTAAGGAGGTTACCTATAATATGGTTGCCGAATGAGTCAATGGTTTTTAAAACGCCCTGCGTTACCATACTCACCGCCTCTTGTGTGGACTAGTGGAATTACCGAAAAGGTTTGATAGGTCAATGTGACAAGTTAAAAGTATTAACTATGAAGTATAAAAACAAAATCCAGTTTTAGATATACTAAGAAATGTGAAAGTCTTATGCTACCCATGAAAAGAACACACATATTCTTATAGTTTGTTAACGGAGCGTGTGCAGTTTGCCGGCACGTTAATGTGAAACTATAGTCGAAAATGATGTGGCACTCGTGATTCTCAAGCGTACTTGAGCCGAGGGGTCCATGTGTTCTTGCATGGTCGATTCACCATCTAGTTTGTGATCCTCGGCATCCCAGTCACAAATAGAAGATAAGCATAGTCGAGATTAACATAGTCGAGATTAACATGCCATTGACATAAGTAGGTGAATCTCAAAAGAACTAGGAGTTTCATAGTGAATGAAATTAACAAATAGCATTTGTTTACCTAAATAACTTTGTGATGTGATTACGACACCCCTTTTCACATCATAGAGTAAAATATGGATCATAGCCTTGTTAAATAATTTTGGATAATTGTTTTTAAAGGTTAAATTTCAAACTAACTAAAATAAAACTATATCTACAGATGGCTGAAAATATTCCTCCTCCTCCTCCTCCTCACTCAACATCCAACTTTACGTTACTCTCTATCCTAAGTAAAGATAAGCTGACTGAGCCAAATTACTTGGATTGGATTCGTGCCTTGAGAATTGCCTTGAGGTACGAAGACAACGAGTATTTGCTCAACGAGGATCTTCCTATACTTAATGATGATGCAAGCCCTGAAGCAGTCACTGAATACAATAAGCAATTCGCGGAATCCACAAAAGTCGCGTGTCTCATGTTGGCGTCCATGTCCCCGGAACTTCAAAAGAGTTTCGAGAACATGGGGGCGTTTGAACTAAATGAGCAGCTTCGTGAAATGTTTCAGGAGCAAGCGAGGCAAGAAAGGTTCCAAGTCGTAAAATCGCTTATGGAATGTAAGCAACAGGACGGTGCCCCTGTATGTGCGCATGTGCAAAAGATGAAAGCGTACATTGACAGGTTAGGCAATCTAGGTGTCGATTTTCCAAGAGATCTTGCCATTGATATGGTGCTAAACTCTCTTAGTGGGGCATATAAACAGTTCATAGTGAACTTCAATATGAACAATATGGACAAGACCATGATGGAACTTCATGGCATGTTGAGATCTGCTGAAGCAAGTATGGGTAAGACCCAAATTGCTCACTCAACTGCTCCCGTCCTGGCCATTAAGGAAGGTGGCTGTAAGAAGAAGAAAGTTTCTCATCCCAAAGGGAAGGGAAAGGCTAAAGTTGTTCCTCGCAACAAAGGCCTTAAGAGAAAAACTGATTCTTCTGACATACCACCCATAAGTGACCCTAAAGAGGTCATATACTTTTACTGTCAAGAAAGGGGCCATTGGAAGAGAAGCTGCCCAAAATATCTGGAGGACTTGAAAATGAACAAGGTCAAAGGGTGTGGCACCTCAGGTGTTTTTACAATTGAACTCCATAGTACTTCGATTTCTAACTCTTGGGCCCTTGATACGGGATGTGGTACTCACATTTGCTCTAATTTCCAGGGACTAAAGGGAAGTAGAACGTTGAAGCATGGGGAGCTGAATCTGATAATGGGAAACAGGATGACTGCCGCTGTTACCAAGATTGGAGATTTTGAGCTCATGCTTAGTAGTGGTTTTTCAATAAAGTTATTAGATTGTTGCTACTCACCAGAAATGGCTCGAAACATTATTTCTTTTCATGCATTGTACAAGGATGGTTTTGAATTTCAATTTGATAATAATAATGGTTGCATTTTGGTTTATAAACATGGTTTTTTTTATTTTAAAGCCTCTCCTTGTAATGGTGTGTATGAAAGTGTGATTTGTGTTGGTAGAAATAATAATAACTTAACTCTAAATGTTGGTTCCTCCAATAGTGAATTGGATAAATCGTTGTTATGGCATCATCGTCTTGGCAACATAAACAAGAAACGCATCGCCAAGCTCCAATCGGATGGGATCTTGGAACCATTTGGCTTAAAGTCGGATGTAGAATGCGAGTCTTGCTTATTTGGCAAGATGACAAAAGCACCTTTCAAAGGAAAAATGGAAAGGGGTAAGGATCTGTTGGACTTAATCCACACAGATGTATGTGGACCGTTCAGATCTGCCACGAGAAATGGTGAGAGATACTTTGTTACCTTTACTGACGATTTCAGTAGATATGGATTTATCTATTTGATGAAAAACAAGTCGGACACCTTTGAAGTGTTCAAAGGATTCAAAAACGAAGTAGAAAACCAACTGGGCAAGAAGATCAAGATGCTCCGGTTCGACAGGGGTGGAGAATACTTGAGTCATGAATTCTACGACTATCTAAGGGATTGTGGAATAGTTCCGCAATTATCTCCTCCCAGAACACCACCACTCAATGGTGTTGCTGAGAGAAGAAATCGAACGCTACTTGATATGGTTCGGTCCATGATGAGTCGAGCTACACTTCCAATATCGTTCTGGGGCTATGCCTTAGAAACTGCAGCTCATATCTTAAACCTCGTTCCAACTAAGAAGGTTGCAAAGACACCCTCTGAAATGTGGACTGGGACTCGTCCCTCGTTAGCACATATAAAGGTCTGGGGTTGTGAATTCTTCGTTCGGTGCGAAACTAACGACAAGCTAGAACCTAGAACAGAGAAGTGTCGGTTCATTGGTTATTCCTACAAATCCTTTGGATATATATTTTACAAACCTTCTGAGAACAAAGTGTTTGTAGCTAGAAGGGGAGTCTTCCAAGAAAGGGAGCTCATTTCCAAAGAGGATAGTGGGAGCAGTATTGATCTTGAAGAAATTCAAGAAACAACCAATGATGAACCTATAGTTGACACTAGCCCTCAACATGAGGTTGAACCACCTGTTGAGGAAACTGACATACCTCCACCACCTCTTCGCAGAACTAGTAGAGATAGTAGAGATAATCAATCTCCTGATTTTTATTATGGTTTTCATATTACAAAGGAAGGAGATACACTAGTCAATGATAAAACATTTGATAATGCGGACGAGCCATCTAACTACAAGGAAGCGATGGCAGGCCCTGAGTCTGCCAAGTGGAAAGAGGCCATGGAGAACGAGATTCAATCTATGCACGATAACCAAGTTTGGAAATTGGTTGATCATGCACCAGGTCGCAAGACAGTTGGGTGTAAGTGGATCTTCAAAAAGAAGACCGACATGGATGGGAATGTGCACACATTCAAGGCTAGACTGGTTGCGAAAGGTTACACTCAAACTCAAGGGATTGATTATGATGAAACCTTCTCACCAGTAGCAAATATTAAGTCTATCAGGATATTACTTGCCATAGCTGCATTTCATGACTATGAAATATGGCAAATGGATGTAAAAACCGCTTTCCTCAATGGAAAACTTGATGAGGATGTGTATATGGCACAACCTGAAGGTTTTGTACATACCGAGTATCCAGATAAGGTGTGTAAGCTCGAAAGATCCATTTATGGACTTAAACAAGCGTCTCGTAGCTGGAATCTTTGTTTTCATGAAAGGGTCAAGGAGTTTGGATTTTCTCAAAGCGAAGATGAGTCTTGCGTATATGTTAAGGCTAGTGGGAGTAATGTTGTATTTCTAGTCTTGTATGTTGATGACATACTACTCATAGGAAACAATATTCCGATGTTGCAAGATGTAAAGGTCTGGCTCGGGAAATGTTTCGCTATGAAAGATTTGGGAAATGCAGCAAACATACTTGGAATAAGAATTTATCGAGATAGAACCAAGCGTTTAATTGGACTTAGTCAAAGTACATACTTGGATAAGATATTGGAGAAATTCAATATAAGTGAATCCAAGAAAGGGTATTTGCCCATGCAACATGCATAAGATTGAGTAAAGATTAATGTCCCGGCACTAGTAAAGAACTGGACAGAATGAGTCGAATTCCATATGCATCTGCTATAGGATCGATCATGTATGCCATGCCATGTACTAGACATGATGTCTCATTTGCTTTAAGCGTGGTGAGTAGAGTGCCGACTGAAGAGAATCCGGCGGATCCTTTCACGAAAGCGTTAACTCGACCCAAACATGAGTATGATACTGAAGCCATAGGTGTTAGAATTATCAATATACCTTGAATGTTTTAGTCGTTAGTTTGATGTATTGAAAACGTAATAAATTGTATTTGATTTGGAGATTATTATATGGAGATTATAATATATGCTGGATTGCGTCCATTTACATTTAATTTATTATCGTGTTTTCGTTTTGCATGTTTAGAACCAACTGAGTATTAATTTACTTAAACCTCCACAGTCAGTCATACTCCTGGAAGTAAGTAGTGATTCAAGACTGTCATGGAGTGTTAGAAGCATAGAGAATGCAACTAACACTCACGAGTACCTAATAGTGATTTGGGTATTGGAACAACCTACACTCAAAAGTTTACTTCATGGATTAAGTCAGAGTAATTTTGAGATGATAATATTTTATGTTCTTCAAACGGAGATACATAGAGTTTTGCTCTATGATTCTGTTATGCTTTGGTGTGCTCCAACGCTGACCGTAACTGGCAGCTATACAGGGTATGTCCATGTATAATATGATGAGTAGAAATGAACTGTGTAGTCAAAGTTTATTTGTTCCTTCTGCCTAAACAGGAGAAGCGATATCCATGGGCCCCTCGATGATTTGGTGTTGACATTAAGTGTTTGGCCAAACCCTGACTAGAATTGATGTGTTCAATTGAGTAGTCTGATGAATTCAACACATATCGGAAATCGGGAAACATAATTTTGATCCATGAGATAGACATTTATCCATGTCTCAGGTTCATATGATATCTTGTAGAACAAAGGAACATTAAATCACTTATCTTAGGACCGAATCTTTATCAGAGTTCGGCAGCTGCATTGGATGGCTTGCTCTCTGCTGATTATTGAAAGTGTTAAAACCAAATAGAGTTAATAACTTGTCCAAGTGGGAGACTGTTGGATATAGTGTCCAGAGTCATTAACTATTGGTAATATTTCTAATAATAGCAGGGTCCTTTTGGGTTGCCTTTAAGACCCAAAATAAACAATCAGAAGAATTAAAAGGAGTTAAAACAATTAGTTCAATTGATGATAAGCTGCAATATAATTAATTAGATTAATTATATAAAGTGCAGGGACTGATTGGTTAAAATAGTTTTAACAAGCTTATCGGTTCAAGGGGGCTAAGTGTAAAATAGAGGGTTATAAATAAACTGCTAGGGGTTAAACCCTAATGAGTTTTTTCAATCTCTCTTGGAGCCGTCGATCTCCCTTCTCCCTCTCCCAAAATCGTAAACCCTAATTTAGGGTTTAGTGATTAAGCATCTTCTTGTTGTTGGTATTTTGGTGTTCTTAAGTGTGAGCCACTAGAGGGATTCATACTATTGGTCCTTGACATCCAAGAAGCGAGATCAAAGGTTTGATTCATCATTGTGGTTTTTGACAATCGCAATAAACAAGTAAGTGTTCTTGATTCAATCTTTTGTAGTTAATTATCTAGAACGCATGTATTCATATAGGTTGATTGTTTGTATAACCATTGATGATAAAAATTAAAATATAATTCCGTTGCCTATATCATGTGGTTGTATGTTTACTCAAAACCTTACACATGAACACAATTTCTTGTTCGTTTAGTTAAATGAACGTACATGAACAATGGTCTTGTTCATTCATTTACGTTCGTGAACGTTCGTTTATTTATGTTCGTTTACGTTAATTCATTTATATTCGTTTACGTTCGTTTACATTTGTTTATATATATAAACATGTTTATGTAGTATGACATTAATATGTAACGTCATTAAGTAAATTAACTCTTAAGAATTCTTTTTTATATCTTCTAAGTTAACCCGATTTTTCATTTTGTTATGATATTTTTTACGAACGAAATGATGAGTAACATTGGTTATTTTTTGTTTCATTTGTGTTCGTTCATTTATGTTTGTTTATGTTCATTTAAGTTTGTTCCTTTATGTTCATTTAAGTTCGTTTGTTTACGTTCGTTTAGCTCTTAACGAACGAACATGAATACAAAAATTTCCGTTCGTTTACCGTTCGTGTTCGTTCGGTTAAGTTAAACGAACGAACACGAACAAGCCTCCGTTCGTGTTCGTTCGGTTCGTTTACAACCCTAACCTTACTAGTAGAAAAGGTTAAACTGCGAGTTCCTTCCTTCCCAACCAATGGTAGTAACTCTATATTCCTCTCTTATAATTTTGGATGTGAAGTCATGCGCTCCTGAACTCGACCTTTTGATATTAAATCCAAAGAATAAAAAGACATCGAGTTGGGTTGACCCTAACCCAATTTTACCAAATATTTGTGGTTTAAAGATTTTACAACTTGATTAGCAATTGGGTTGCTTCGGATTAGGTTGATCGGATGTTTGTTTTGTGCAACAAGTAGTGGGTTATCTATCTCTCACATCGGTTCACTATCTCTTCACACTCCCTCTCATTTATTTAAGCTGCAAGATGTTTTATATGTTCCGAAACTTAGTTTTTATATCTCAATTTTTTCAAACAAACAAAACCTCCAATATAGTTTTATCCTTTCTAGGTTTATTGCATCCGTTTGGTTTATTTATATGTTTGAACCAACATATATATCATACAAAATGAGAAACAACATTTAATTAACGGTAACATGAAATAGAATTAAAATTGTAAGTTTATATTATTAAGATGCGGTTTTGTATCTCACACTACGCTTATTAGACGTCTTCTTATGCAACTTCCTTCCATGATCATCGTCATCATCATCATCTTCTTCACAACCTACATAATACAAGCTGAAGCTACAACATTATATACAAATTCAAATATCAAGTATATATATATATATATGTAAAATTTGCAGTTGGAATATATAATATGTATATATACGTACGGACGTATGGAGGATCATTGATGGTTCCGATCCCATCATCAACCGATGCAGGCTGAAACCCAAAACTGATGACAAGAATGATCATCATGGTCATGGGGGAGTATTTCCTAATTACGGTTGCCATTGATATATCTAATATGTAGCTAGCTACGTAGGTGCAAAGAGAGAGAGAGATATAATATAGTTTGAGTGGAAGAGATGATGTATATGGATGGTTATTTATACATACTATAGATTTTCAATGAATATACACTACTACAAATATGACTTTTATAAACGGTTGTTTTGGGCTTTATACGCGGTTTTGGAACCGCGTGTATGGCCAGTGTTTGTAAAAGTATCGGCTTTTATACGCGGTTCCAAAACCGCGTATAAAACTCAACTTTTATACACGGTTTTACAACCGTTTAGAAATGAATATTAACCGTGTATAAAAGTCACAATCTTACACAGTTTTTAGATGAGACCGTTTAAAGAAGTCCTACCAACCGTTTATAAAAGTGTCTATCTTACACATTTTTTTGCTAAAACCGTTTACAATTGTAATAATTTTTCACGGTTTTCATTACAAAACCGTGTATAAATGTAGCAATTTATAAAAAAATGCAGACATTTGTACACGGTTTTTTGTTACCATGCATTATTTGATAAATTACATTTCCAAATACAATTGGAATAATGAAACATTTCAAACACAATTCCAAATAAATACAAAAATCAGCTAGACACGTAAATGTAGCATCTCAAAATAACCATTAACCATTAAACTTTAAACATCGTCAACGTAAATGTAACATCTCCAAGTAACAAAACATTCTAATACTTTTTATCGTGTAATCAAGTCTAATAATTCTTAAAACAATCCCCCCATTTATTATCACATTTTACCATCTTTCATGCGCCTCAAAGTAAACGACCTTGCGATCATGCAAGCCATCTCTTCTACTTGTGTAATTGAGAAAGGAGGAGTCGTCGTCGTCGTCCATGTGTCCTATATATAAGTTTTGTATAACATAAGTTTTGAAAGTAGGTGTTATTATAAACAAAATAAAGTGTTTTGTACGATATATAGATAAAATGAAAGGAAATTTAAAAAATACATACCTTGAAAGCATATTGTTCATGCATCACAAATTGGAATATTTGCTTCACTACATAGTAACCAAACTCCCAACCATCTTGTTGTTGATTACACTAAAGTGTAAAAAAAGTAGTGGTTAAACAAATTAAAGTACGAAATAAATTGTTAGGATATATGAATTATACCTTGTTTAATCTCCATATAATCTCTATTATACCTTGTGACACTTCCCTCTAATTGTTTATTGACCATGAAATGAAAAACAAAAATGAAAAACAAAAATGAAAAAAAGGCTCGAACAAAATCATACCATACTTCCCAACAATTCCAGCCTTCTTCGTTCTCTTAGTCTCTATAAGAGCAACAAACATATCAATACATGGTTCTTAGAAACACCAAAAAGCATACAACCTTATCATAAACTGAAGCTAAAAGTAAAAAACATTACATTACTCGTTTAAATATCGAATCTTATATTCAATAACTTCCATCACCACAATTAGTGATATTAACAAGCTGAATAACCTAAAATGTCAACGAAAACCCCCTAATACAAGCTATTAAAGAACCATAAAAGCATGGATTCAACCAATCAATCGAGAAACATGTACGACAGCAGCAGAACATTATACATGAACTCTATCGTATACAGATATCAAGTGTCTAAGAGCGTACCATTTCTTGAAGCTAGGTGAAAAAACGAATGTGACGGGATTCTTGAGATCAGAAGGCGACCGTGGTGTTTTGACAGATTTGCGAGGCTGTCGTATTTTGAGCATATCTCACTCGTACGAGCTCCGTTTGAGGCGATTCAAGATGTTCCGGAAAGCCAACACATAGACGCACAATGTTCATGTTTTAAGTTTCTGCAAATTCAGAGTGAATCTGGTCCAAAATTGACGTCTAAGTCAACCAAAGTGTGCTGGAACAAAAAACCCATCAAATTGAAACAGCAGAAGTACTCAAATCTCTCCAAAAAGAAAGAAAAAACACCATGATGAGAGTTACCTTATCGGGGGTAGATGCACCAGATGTCACACCGATCGTAATAGGGCCCTTTGGTAGCCAGTTTTCTTTCTCAACCAATTCACCGTACTGTTGAACGAGACACATTTGAACAGTTATTCAAAAATAGAGCAAGTAATTATAATGCCAGAAACTAGTTTTAATAAGTGTGAAGAAAGTCTTTACCATCAACTTGTAAGCAATTCGGTTTCCAGGACCTCTAAAAGTTAATACAAGAAGATTTGATCCAACTTAAGACCAAAAAAACAGTTCAAAATTGTCACCCAAAATAACATGTACCATACATCAAACTTCATCAGGATCACACAATAAAACATAACAATTCATCTTTACAGTTACTATATGGGGTGTTGATGATTGATAAATACCCTTATAAGCTATAAGCATATCGTCTGAAACCATCCGATCCAGGATGAAGAGACATTTAAGATAAAACGCAATTATACTCGATTTGGTTGCTAACATGATAATTCCTTCACTCGTAAATCAAATGACACAGAATCCACATAAGGAATTGAAAACCTAACATAAGATCTAAGAAGCTCAATAAATCCACTAGTTACAAGATCTAAAAAACCCTTAAACCCCAATCATATAAGAACTTAAAAACGCAAAACATTACTCTATACGCACATACCTTGATCATATCAATGGGTTGGATGACACATGTAGCAAGCATACCAGATGCTCCGCCATTGACGAATGGCTTAACCGTCGGCCACACACCGCCGATTGGCTTTGGCTTCTCCTCTCCCATTTTGACATGTTGATTAAAGGCGATGGTTGTCAAGAGAAGCAAAAACGGTGATGGTGAGCAGCCCTTATCGAGAGAAGCAAGCGAAAGCAGGAAGTCTGGTGACAAAAAATAAAAGGGGAGGAGGTTAAACTAGGGCTTCATCGATTTTGAAGGTGAAAAGGGGAGCCCGCCTTATTTTTGTGAAGCCCGCCTTAAATTTTGTTGTATTTTGAAACATGTTATTAGTAATAATTAATTTATTTCAATTATCTATAATAGGTAAGGACTTTTATACGTGATTGTGTGTAAATAAACGCGTACAAAGGTCACCTTTTATACGCGGTTGTGTGTTAAAAACCGCGTGTAAATGGGTTACTTTTACACGCGGTTGTATACCAAAAACCGTGTGTAAAAACAAACCTTTGTACGCGGTTTTTAACAAACAACCGCGTATAAAGGCGTTACTTTCGTACGCGGTTTCTTGCTCAAAACCGCGTGTAATTGTATCTTTTACAAACGGTTTTTTAGATACGACCGCGTATAAAAACAACCTCTTTGTACGCGGTTTTTTGATACACAACCGCATATAAAAGGTGACATTTGTACGCGGTTATTTCAGTACAACCATTTGTAATTGTCCAGTACCTTTTATACGCGGTTGTTAATTTAGAACCGCGTATAAAATCTTAGATTTAGCAACGGTTCAACCTTAACCGTGTAAAAAGGGTCCAGGTCTGTCTTTTATACACGTTTTTTGAAAAAACAACAAAAACCGCGTATAATTAAGCGCGTATAAAAGTCATATTTGTAGTAGTGATATTATTCGAATGAAATTAATCAAGAATTAATATATAATTAATTACGTTGTGATTGGAGAAGATCGATATCCTTTGGAATGCATGATTCAATAAGTGGAAAGAAACAAAATGAAAGTAAGATAAAAACAATATATAACATCACTTGACATGTACAAATTCTTGTTGGATCCACTACTAGCTAGCTTTGGCCGTCTCACTAATTAAATTAATGCATACCACATACTTACTATTGAGTTAATTATGATTTATTAAAATGTTTATTTAAAAAAAACAATATAGAAACATGTTGTTGCTAATGAGTTAATTTAAAATTTTGATTTTTTTAAGAAAAAGAAGGGAAAAATATATCTAGGCTATAGACAACACTTATCATCACTATAGGTATAAGGTTTAAAACTTTTATTCCTAAAAAGTAATTGTTGGCTCTTGATGAATCTCTCTCTATAAAGCATACAAAGCACTTTGGGCTAGGTTAAAAAAGAAAAAGAATTACAGCCCAAAGTGTTGTACCCTCCACAGTCCACACTTGACAAGACCCTCTTAGAACAAAGAACAAAACTCTCAATTATCTCTCCCCCTTACCCCTGTTAAAACTATCGCCCTTGCTCCTTGCACTTGACACCCACCGACAACTAGTGGTCGGACTTGGTCAAGATATAGAAACCATTTCTTCATAGAAGCAAAGTATTATTTGTTGGTACTCGAATGATATTTAAAGTTAATGGATAGAAGAAAACATCCGGGGTGTTGCACGAATCTTGGATTGGTACTCAAGGCACACAAGACCAACAACGGTGACGATGGGAGTGGCCGTACAAGGGTGTGGAGTACCTAAATTGGTTCCACCGGTGCAACTCACCTGGAAATACTTTCCACAAGCTGCACCACCTTCCCATAATGTTTCATTTGCAGCCACTATCATCACTCCCATATCTTTGTACCCATAACAAGCTGAAGCTGCAGCATTATATACAAATTCAAATATCAAGTAGCTAGCTACGTAGGTGCAAAGAGAGAGATATACAATATAGTTTGAGTGGAAGAGATGATGTATATGGATGGTTATTTATACGTACGACTATAGATTTCCAATGAATATATTATTCGAATGAAATTAATCAAGAATTAATATACAATTAATTACGTTGTGATTGGAGAAGATCGATATCCTTTGGAATGCATGATTCAATAAGTGGAAAGAAACAAAATGAAAGTGAGATAAAAACAATATATAACATCACTTGACATGTACAAATTCTTGTTGGATCCGCTACTAGCTAGCTTTGGTCGTCTCACTAATTAAATTAATGCATACCACATAATTACTATTGAGTTAATTATGATTTGTTAAAATGTTTATTAAAAAAACAATAGAAACATGTTGTTGCTAATGAGTTAATTTAAAATTTTGATTTTTTTTAAGAAAAAGAAGGGAAAAATATATCTAGGCTATAGACAACACTTATCATCACTATAGGTATAGGGTTTAAAACTTTTATTCCTAAAAAGTAATTGTTCTTTGGGCTCTTGATGAATCTCTCTCTATAAAGTATACAAAGCACTTTGGCTAGGTTAAAAAAGAAAAAGAATTACAGCCCAAAGTGTTGTACCCTCCACAGTCCACATTTGACAAGACACTCTTAGAACAAAGAACAAAGCTCTCAATTATCTCCCCCCCTTACCCCTGTTAAAATTATCGCCCTTGCTCCTTGCACTCGACACCCACCGACAACTAGTGGTCAGACTTGGTCAAGATATAGAAACCATTTCTTCATAGAAGCAAAGTATTATTTGTTGGTACTCGAATGATATTTAAAGTTAATGGATAGAAGAAAACATCCGCGGTGTTTCACGAATCTTGGATTGGTACTCAAGGCACACAAGATCAACAACGGTGACGATGGGAGTGGTCGTACATGGGTGTGGAGTACCTAAATTGGTTCCACCGGTGCAACTCACCTGGAAATACTTTCCACAAGCTGCACCATCTTCCCATAATGCTTCATTTGCAGCCGCTATCATCACTCCCATATCTTTGTACCCATAACAAGCTGAAGCTGCAGCATTATATACAAATTCAAATATCAAGTAGCTAGCTACGTAGGTGCAAAGAGAGAGATATATAATATAGTTTGAGTGGAAGAGATGATGTATATGGATGGTTATTTATACGTACGACTATAGATTTCAAATGAATATATTATTCGAATGAAATTAATCAAGAATTAATATATAATTAATTACGTTGTGATTGGAGAAGATCGATATCCTTTGGAATGCATGATTCAATAAGTGGAAAGAAACAAAATGAAAGTGAGATAAAAACAATATATAACATCACTTGACATGTACAAATTCTTGTTGGATCCACTAGTAGCAAGCTTTGGCCGTCTCACTAATTAAATTAATGCATACCACATACTTACTATTTAGTTAATTATGATTTATTAAAATGTTTATTTCGAAAAAAACAATATAGAAACATGTTGTTGCTAATGAGTTAATTTAAAATTTTGATTTTTTTAAGAAAAAGAAGGGAAAAATATATCTAGGCTATAGACAACACTTATTATCACTATAGGTATAGGGTTTAAAACTTTTATTCCTAAAAAGTAATTGTTCTTTGGGCTCTTGATGAATCTCTCTCTATAAAGCATACAAAGCACTTTGGGCTAGGTTAAAAAAGAAAAAGAATTACAGTCCAAAGTGTTGTACCCTCCACAGTCCACACTTGACAAGACCCTCTTAGAACAAAGAACAAAGCTCTCAATTATCTCTCCCCCTTACCCCTGTTAAAACTATCGCCCTTGCTCTTTGCACTCGACACCCACCGATAACTAGTGGTCGGACTTGGTCAAGATATAGAAACCATTTCTTCATAGAAGCAAAGTATTATTTGTTGGTACTCGAATGATATTTAAAGTTAATGGATAGAAGAAAACATCCGGGGTGTTGCACGAATCTTGGATTGGTACTCAAGGCACACAAGACCAACA